>HG992177.1:12235000-12835000 GCA_905220545.2 Melitaea athalia
ATTTGCATTAATTATTCTAGACGTATTAATTAAAAATGTATTGAGTGCTTCACTTTTGACTGGTGGTGGTATATACACAGCACAAATAGCTATGTGACTCAGTTTATTTTGTATGACTACATCAACTGTCACCCATAGATCCTCGCAAATGCTATCCCAATGTGATAAACGACTAGAACTAATATTACTTTTTACTGCGATCATTATTCCCCCTCCATTACTAACCTTTTTATTATTACTATATTCCCTGTCCCTACGATAAACTATATAGCGATTATCAATAAATTCACCATTAAATACTCCGTCATTAAGCCAAGTTTCTGTTAAGATAATAATATCAAAGTCATTAGATAAAATATTAAGTTTTACCTCTTGTGTTTTGCTTCGGATTCCTCTAACATTTTGGTAGTATATTTTCAAATTATGGAATTTTATATTTAAAAAATAAGAGACTAGACTATTCGAAATTAGAATTCTAGGACTTAAGTTGTTCTAGCTGTTCGATATTCTTTATAACAAAACATTCAGAGCCATCAGTTTTCCTTAAAAACACACGTCCATTCTTTTATCCATATCCATATCCATTTTTATCCATACGTATTTGTAATTTAGTTTTTTTGCTGTTATTCTAGCAAGAGCATGAATTTTTTTTAGTTCAGGCGTCAAGTGGTCCACAACGTAAATTTGCCTTTTCTCACCAGCAATTCCAGCATGGCTTGTGTTTAATTTATCTTCTTTGTTTTTTTTATTGAATTTAATTACTCCAGCCAAAAATGTGTCTCGAATACGTGGACTTGCAAACTTTACGATCACGGAACGTGGGCGGCTATTGGTTGGATTTGTTTTGGAAATCCTGGTACATCTGTGAATATCAGTGTCCGATATATTATTTCCTGTTACTTTTCCTATTTGTGAAATAATTTTTGGCAAGTTTTCGGATTTATGCTCCGGTATACATTGAATCTCTAAATTACTTAACCTTGCATGCTGTTCCAAGAGAGTAAGGCGGCTATTGAGATTTACTACTGTAGATTTTAATTTTTCATTTTCCTCCTTTAGTGCTTTGACCACAGTTATCTTTTCTTGGATTTTATTTTTTAAGTCCTCATATTGACTATTAATAAAGTTTACTGCATCCTTAATCTCAGACATTTCTTTACACATTTCACTAGTTTTATTTTCCATCATTTTCTCAAATTTACATTCCATTTTAGTCAAAAGTGTGTCCATTTCTTCCTTGATTAATTCTTTTATATTTCCAAGGGTAAAATACTCATGTACCTGTGATGTTGGCTGTACTGAAGGCTGTGGTCGCCTATGCGTGATATTAGAAGATGGACTAACGTTGACGATGGTAGTTCCACGTGCTGGTGTATTGCTATTATCACCTTTTGGTTTCTTAGAGCAGCAAGAGGGACAAAACCAGTTAGTTTTATACTCTGGTGGCAGATCATTTAACTTTTTTGTAAGATGTGTTGATACATTTGTAAGGATAATCATTCATTGCATCATTTAAAGTTATTTTTTCAATAGAGGGTAGTTCGACAAGTCACGCGCTCTGCCGCGCGACTTGTCGAGGTGGGGAAATAGAATAAAAGGCAGGCCGGATCACTTAGCGACACACTTGGCTCAGGACGCGGAACGAGGACGGACGTAATCGATAACTCTGAGTGTTGTACAAAACGCAAGTTTATTAAATATATAATTGTTACCACCAACTGGAGTTTATTCTTCACTACTGACCTAATACACCCAAAAGGTCAGAAAGTGGGATCGAGAAGGCTAATAAATTGCTTTACAACGCCCACTGCTCGGAAAACGTAAGTTTTTTTTTTTTTTATTTTTTTTTTTTTTTACTGTTTTCTTTTTGATAACTATTACGAATGATGAATTTGAAGATTTGACCTTGTGTACATTGAGGACAATTTTTACTATCAGAATCTATTTATTAGTTTTTTTCTCCTCGTTTCTTTTTGGTGCAAACATGTATCAGTTATGGGGAAGGTTACTACTCCTGGGCGGGATGGTACATAATTGACGATACCTTTGTGTCTTGACATAGTAATTGTTAGAACGGTTTATTTGCCTGACACTAAGTGCATATGTAATGTTTACATATTTTTTTTAAACAATTGTAATTTAATATTATATCAAAGATAAGTTAAACAACATTTAAACTGACCGTATTTAAATGTTGTATAAACAAATTTTGGTACTATCAATTTTCCAATAATTACTAAAGGCCGTCCCCCCATAATGTTAGTCAGTTCTTGAAGTTCCTTAAGTTCAACGATTTTGTTTTATTTATTAGATTAATGTAAATGCACTTATTAAGTAAATTTTAAAGTAACTAGTTTATTTTATCCCTTTCAAAGTTTCCTTTTGTATTTTATTTATGTTGTGACGGTATTCTAAGCTTATTAATGGAAGTTTCAGATAATCATGAGTGACGAGGCTGGCCCGAGGAAAGGGTCTAGTTTGGAAGGATATGGATTAAGTAAGGATGGAGGCGGAGGCTACGTGCACAGCCAAGGAGGAGGACTGACACGTAGCCGAAGCCAAGGATTGCCCGAGGACGAGGGCAGAGGACAGGAGGAAATAATGGAAAAGAGTACGTCGGGTCCAAGGATGGACCAGGCAGTGCTTGAGGGATTTATGGATATGACAACCAGAAGGAGCCGACCGCGACAACGACTATCAAGTCATGATGATAGTGAGGACGAGTATAGGAGGAGGAAACAAAGAAGAACGAGGAGGCGACGCCGTTCATCCTCTGGATCGTCGAGAGAATCACCCGTGCTACAAGCAAAAAGGACTCGCCGAGCAACAAAGACCTGGAGGATTCTGATTGCGATGATGACGGAAGTAACTGACTACCGTAAAGTAATCCCCCACAAGCCACTTTTTGGTTAAACTGGTACTTGTAAGTTAACTATTATGTCTGATTAATTCAAAGACCATTTTTATTTTATTAGAAATAATATTATATTTACTATATTATGTTGTATATAAGATAAGACTACCAGATATAGTCGTCTGTAGATAAATTTGCTTAATTGTATGTGATACTATCCTGATTGTGATTACCGATAGAACTCTCATCAAGACTAATATAAGATTGATTTATCTTTATTGTAATGGAATAATTATTTATTGGTATAGCTTAATATAATCCTGAAATATAATCTTGTTGCATTGTGAATACATATTGTGTTAATCAAAATGTTTAAGAGTTTTGGATTGAGACAAATAAATGTATGTAATTATAGCGAAGGGACTCGCTAAGTGTAGGATGGCCGAGCTGTAAGGATAATCATTCATTGCATCATTTAAAGTTATTTTTTCAATAGAGGGTAGTCCGACAAGTCACGCGCTCTGCCGCGCGACTTGTCGAGGTGGGGAAATAGAATAAAAGGCAGGCCGGATCACTTAGCGACACACTTGGCTCAGGACGCGGAACGAGGACGGACGTAATCGATAACTCTGATTGTTGTACAAAACGCAAGTTTATTAAATATATATATAATTGTTACCACCAACTGGAGTTTATTCTTCACTACTGACCTAATACACCCAAAACATTCAATGTGATATCGCAGTCCACATGTACCACATTTGATTAACTCTGTTGCTGCGATGTCGTTTGTGCATGCCGCACATTGCTTAAATTTTGAAAATTTTGTGTTCATCTTTAAGGTAAGCTTTCTTTGTTTGATTTAAAGGGCACTAATAATATTATCAAGCGTAGTTGCGTAAATGTTTTGATGACTAATTATCACTCTCCGCGATGTGAAAAATTAAAATTTATCTCACTATTTACTTTTAAAACAAACTGATTAACAATTATTACAATTTTAAAGATTTTTTAAAATTTTAATTTACTAAAATACGTTGTCACAATTAATATAGATTACATAGGGATGCCCGACACGATATATCGAAATACCGATTCAACACTGTAAGATATTTCAAAATACATATATTATACAATATTAAAGCCATATCGTATTCCTATATAATAATCGTATCGACGCGGTAGGTATCGCATCAAACTATGACATTAAGTTTATAATTAAAGTTATGTGAATCATATTACTTAACTACACAATCCCGTATAATTTAAGCGTGATAAATAAAAAACGAGTGTGCTTTAGAACTACACGACTGAAGTAAATCTTCTCCACAATAGGAGGCCTGCACTGTGTTTTGTTGTCCTGTGTCTCGTACCTCTCTCCCTTGCTCCGTTCGCCTCGCCCGATCATACTTTTCGTAACGCTCTAGCACTGGCGGATCCAGGGTGGGGTCACGGGATCATGACCCCCCCCCCCTGGGCTGTGTCCAGGACCTAGGTGGACCACTAATTAAAATTGTTAAATAAGATTTTTGTCACAATATAGGTAGGTACATATTTTTAAGTACATTACCTACATAGATTAATAAAATACCTACTTTTTACCTGTATCTTTCATTATAAAGTTTTAATTATAACTTCTTTTTACTTGACCACGAATATGTGACCCTCCCCTGGCGCCTTGACCATGACTGTGCCCCCCCCCCCCCTGGCGCCAAAGCTAGATCCGCCCTTGCGCTCTAGTAACGCAGTCACCAGCTTACTGCCCAAGTTAAGCGTGTGTAAAGAAGTTTCACTTCAATAATAAAATTAGACAGTTTTATTACAATGCTTCAAACATAACTAAACAGAGAACTGAACAAGCCAACATTTGTTTAGATTTGACATATCGCTTGATCGATTTTAAAATTACGTTATTTTTTGTTGGTCAAAATACCTTGACCACTTTGGCAAAGACCTTGCTATCTAAGTTATCACTAAGTAAATAATAATAACATAATAATAATCTTAATTTTATTATTATTAATTTATTATTAATTATAATTAAATTACTTATTTAGCAAAGATAAAAACATCGAAAATATCGTATGTATCCATAAAACGCATGTGATAGATACACGGAGGATATGGAGACGGCATCGAACGTTATTTGCTTCAGAACCAGCGTAGCCAACTTTTACACCCACACAATTATATTAAAGTTCGCACATAATTTACAACATTAAAATCTTAATCCTAATTGGCTACGAATTAGTGTGCGTGTACGCATTGCTACACGTTACTACAATCATAGATGAGACACGCCTCCGGGCTAGGGCCGTGGGCATTTCGATAAACATTGCAGATTTATCGATAAATGATAACACGGAAGAGTATTATTTCAATAAAATTCAATAATTATTATCTATGTTCATTGATTACGCATTAAATACCTCACATTAATAGTCAACTGGTAGTTTCCTATTACTGTAGACTGTAGTTCTATAAAACTGTTTTGATACTAACCAAAATTCAGAAATTTATTAAAACCAATATGAAACTGAAGGTTCAAAAAATATATTATACCTACGAAAAACTATCGGGATGAAACAGTAGGAGCCAAGAATGAAATAAACTGAAAGACACGGTGAAGTGATATTTAAAAATCATTCACTCATTAAAATTTAACTAGTAAAAATGGATATAAAAATGAAATTCGAATTTTACATATAGTATACTTATGTCTTAAACGTGATAATAAACATCGAACGAAAAACCTTCTATAATAAAAAAATTTGCTGTGTGGCTACGGCATAGAATTTAGCCTCCCCCTCTCTTCCCGTGGGTGTCGTAAGAGGCGACTAAGGGATAACATAGTTTCACTACCACCTTGGAACTTAAAAAGCCGACCGATGGCGGGATAACCATCCAACTGCTGACTTTGAAGTACACAGGCCGAAGACGGGCAGCAGCGTCTTCGGTGCGACAAAGCCAGCCCTGCGGTCACCAACCCGCCTGCCCAGCGTGGTGACTATGGGCAAAACACATGAGTTCACGCCATTATTGGCGCGAACTTGTGGAGGCCTATGTCCAGCAGTGGACTGCGATAGGCTGAAATGATGATGATGATGATGAATGATGAATAAAAAAAGATTCAATTTATCGATAAACTACAGATTAGGCATTCGTTGCTCAACTAGTAAAAGTCGGTAATATGGCGGCCCACGACGCCTGGTACTCGAAGAATTAGTGCGTAGCGAGCGTAACTATAGCTGCGCAATAGATTGCGCGTTACGCACGTTGTTCCCAGACTATTGGTAGTGGTTAGCCAGCAGTGTATGTCATTACTGTCACAATTGTGAATTGTAAGTCAAAATCATTGTAGATTACTGGCTTTTTCCAAATATTAATAATTACAGTAAATTAGTACTTATATGTGAAAGGAAATCATTCCTGGGGTAACTTTTAGACCTTAGCTCCCTTGTCGACACGACAATACTGCACAACACGGCATTTTAATATTTTTTAAGTCACTAAATACGTCACCCGCGTCTGTACTACGACTGAGATGCGTTTGTTATCAGTATGATCGCCTGCTGGCCGATCGCGCTAAAATTTTTACGACTGAAACGTAACTGAACCGCAAACGAACCGCAACTTTTTGAATGTTTCGTATCGCTCTAACAATTTGACAGCTAGGTGACACTCAGTTGAACTTGAGTTGGAACGCAACTGCTGTCAAACGAACGTTTTTGCAACAGTTCAATAGACGCTACTTTTTTATAGTCGAAGTTCGATCGCAACAGTGCAATACAGAGTTTACAAGTGTAGTGTTTATTTGGATTAGATATTTTTATATTAAAAGTACTTACTTAAGTATATTAAAGTATATTAAAATCTTTGCCGCCATAAATTTACTTGAGAGAGCCCATGAGTTTGATGTTGCCGTGACTCAGACCCAAACAAAGAGAAACAATTTGAGATCAAGGATAGCATCCAAGCTGTTCAATCTGAGTGATTGTCAATTTATAAAGTGTTATAGATTGACGAAGGAGATCGCTCTCAAGTTAATAAGTGAGTTAATACCTCATATGCCACCCGTTTTACGTTCTGATGCAATGAGCGTAAAGACAAAGGTATGTAATACTCTGTGGTATGTAAGCACTGTGTATATAAAAGCTCTACAAAGACAGTACCTACATATTTCTATTTCATCATGTACGTAACTATACTTAACACTATACCTAATTTATGTACAATTTACACAGTAAATTCCTACCTTTCTATTGTGCGCTATATTAATTTAAATTGTCTTGGTTCTAGGTCTTGATTTTGTTTAATTAAAGAAGATAAAGGCAAATCCTTATTGTTCACAATGGTTCGGTGGTGTTCTTAGCTGTAAAAGCGATAGTGAACAGAAAATTGCAGGATTGTCTTTTCATTCGTAAGTATTCCTTGTTTGCTATAATTATTTTATCTTTAAATACGATTCCTAATTGTATTTATAGCTTATTTATCAAATTTTATAATTTTACAATTCACATAACCTAATTTCAGTGTTTCTTGTTTCATATAACAAAAGCCCCCACAAATTAACAAAAGACTTAAATTTTTTTTTTCTGCTCCCTGTTTAAAGGGGTAAAGTAACTAACATATGGGACATGTTATAATAAAATAAAAAATAATAATAAATCATGACCTGTGAGCTGAAAATTACCCATAAATAGTTTTTTTTTGAAAGTATCTACTTGTTATTGGAAAGAAATTTCAAACTAATAAAAACACATTAAATTTCTTCATAATATTGATCACACAATGGTTACTTCAAATATAAGATAAATAAATAACCATTGTTTCATAGAGGCAAAGAGGGAACGAATGCTTAAGGTTATTTGCACAGGCTGGTAACGCCTTAATATGAAACTTTTCAGGCATGTCAAATAGTTAATAGAATGGCGTATCTAAACTTTATATTTAGCATTATATAATTATAATTTTATGATTGCAGTTTCCCGAATAAGCAGAATTTGCGTGAAGTTTAGATAGCTGCCACAGGACGAAATTGTTGATCACATATTAATGTTATTGAAAGCAGTTGCCGTGCATTACTTTGAAGTAAGCATTCATCATACCTTAAAACAGTGTTTTTTCAATTCGAACTAGTAGTTCCTGAAATTAGCACGTTTAACGAAACAAAGAAACTCTTCAGCTTTATAATATTAGTATAGAAGTCCGTAAAAAGGAATATTTACAGACCTCTGATTTCTAAAACACCGTTTTGGCGTTTTAGCATTTTGTCATTTCCACTGACGGTATTATATCAATGACTTCAAACGGAGTAAATGTTTTTGTATGACAACACTAGCAAGACCCGACCTTGATTTACGTCATCATTCTCTGTCTCATGTGTCGATCCTGTCACTACTTTTGACAACTAATTGACTTTGACATTAGTTAGTGGTCAAAAATAGTGCTACACAAGTCAATTTTGTTGCGGTTCGATACCGGTTTTTCATAAACCAAGTAACCTCTCTAGCGGCTTCAGTTCACTGGCAGTTCAGTTGCGTCGGAGCTACGACTGACGTATAAACTTTAGCGCAATACCGAATGCGACAAAGTTGAATTGTACTTGCACCACAATCGCAACTGAACCATAACTGAACTGTAAACGTTTCGTTGACAATGCAAATAGCGCGATCGGGGCCCTGATCATAAGCTCGGTAACACGCGTCACGCCCCTTACCATGTCTATAGTATTTCTGTGGTCTGTGGATAGATACATCACGATACGATATATCGATAAAAATAATTTTTTAGCGTCCCTACATTCTTACAATACAATGAAGGCTTCCGAATAACTCACTTAACCGCTTGAAATTACGTCATCAAATGACAATAAATATTAAATGGTTACAATTTATGTATATACCTATACAAAGACAATTGATACATGTATATAAGGACCACTTCGTGTGAATTTGCTAGTATTTTAAAGCTGCAGTAATTATATAAAATGTAATCGATAAACAGCAACACTTATCTTTCCATGTTTAGTGTACGAGTACACATAATTATTGTTACATTTTATTTTAAATTGATATCGTAATTATTATTGTATTTATAAGTAATTGTACGGGTACATCACGATTGGTAATAATTTGTTCAATTGATTGAGCATTTTCAAAGTTAGGTGTATCAATATGAGACTTTGAATTGTGCGTAGGGCCGGTTTATTACTTTTTGATTGAAAAGGATATTTCAGTTTCAATTCGTAGACTTATAAAAATATTTGTTCATTATAACGTATCCCTTAAAAAACCTAACTGGATATTAAAATCGTATATACTGGGTGTATTTGGAACGCTTTGTAAGATTTAAACCACGTAATATACTATTTATATACTATATAATGCATATAACCATTTATCCCAGAAACGTTTTTTTAAGATCATTTTAAGACTTATGTATTATGTGAGGCAGCAATGTATCATACACATTGTGACGAGTAGTCGTTGACCGCGAGCCGCGCGGAGCGCGGGAGGCGGCGGAACGAAAATAAACGTGCGCGCGGCGGCGAGTAAGTTTACCTCGTGCCGTTGACCTCTGTCAGCTGATGGCGCGTATGAACGGTTTGCATTACATTGACAGTTTGTTCCAAACACGATTATTTTAAAGCATTATCTTCAAATTTCTGTTTCATTATTTTTCCCAAACCGGACTATACCAAAAAAATGATAAAAACAGGAAAAAAAATAATTTCTTTTTGCTTTTTTTTCACTTGTATCATGTCAGGTTAAGCCAACACTATCATACCTCTTCGTTTTTCAATGCGTTCCAAATACACCCTGTATATTGTTGTATGTATAAAACTGCTTTAAAGTATTAGTAGTGATATACAACAGTATTTATCAAATACGTAAATGTAAAGTTACCCACATCTTATATAAACTTACTAGCTGACCCCGCAAAAGTTGTTTTTCCATATATGTTATTCACACCCTTAATCCCCCCCCCCTAATAACTAAGGGGTATGGAAAATAGATGTTGGCCGTTTTTCAGACCTACCCGATATGCATACAAAATTTCATAAATATCAGTCGAGCCGTTTCGAAGGAGTTTTGTAACTAATGCCTCTTTCCACTAGGGGACATTCTGTGCCGCGACATGTCGCGGGACAAAATGTTCCCTAGTGAAGACGAGGCATTACCGCAACATGGGACAATTGTTCCGCGTCAGCTCCAGCTACACTAGGGGACATATTGTCCGGCGACATGTTGGGGGACACGTACACACACATGTTGCACAGTGTCCCGCAACATGTCCCGCAGTATGTACGTGTTGAGGGACATGTTGCTTGTTCCCGTTTGTTCCGCGTTAGCGCTCTTACACACGAACGGCACGTTGCCAACGGCAGAGGTCAACGGCAGCCGTCGACTGCCGTCGAGCGCCGTCAGCGGCAGTCGACTGCAGCCGTTGACTGCCGTCGAGCGCCGTCAACGGTAGCCGTCGACTGCCGTCGAGCGCCGTTGGCGGCGCGCCGTCGGCTGCAGTCCGCTGCCGTTGGGAACATGCCGCTCACACATCGGCTCTCTTAGTAAAGGAGCCAGTTGCAAAATGAATTCCGAAGAAGAAACACTGTTAAATATAATTATAATCGTCAGCCGTCAGCTGATCAAAAGAAGCACATCCGAAAATAATTAAAAAACTTGCTTGTTTCTTCGTAAAAGTGGATAGAGTGTAAAAAATTCCCATCTTGATCTCTATTGATTAGTATTTCTTGAACCCACACTGAACGTGTTTTTATTTTTCGTTTTTCTCGGCGGCGACGAAGTAAAAACAATAACAGTGTTTCTTCTTCGGAATTCATTTTGCAACTGGCTCCTTTACTACGAGAGCGTCGACTAAGCGGCATGTTCTCAACGGCAGAGGATATACAACGGCATAAGAAATATACTATGTTGTATTGTCATCACGATTAAGAATGTGTACCAAATATCAGATCAATCTGTCATCAGGAAGGGGGTAAAATTCCAATTACTAAATTTGACCCAAACACACAAATAAACAAAAAAATAAATAAATACAAAGCTGGTCAAGCTAAATAAAACCGTTTAAAAACAATAACAGTGTTTCTTCTTCGGAATTCATTTTGCAACTGGCTCCTTTACTAAGAGAGCCGACGTGTGAGCGGCATGTTCCCAACGGCAGCGGACTGCTTCCGACGGCGCGCCGCGGACGGCGCTCGACGGCAGTCGACGGCTGCCGTCGACCTCTGCCGTTGGCAACGTGCCGTTCGTGTGTGGGAGCGCTTAATGTTGCATAGTAGGGCTGTTGATATTTTTAAAAATATCGGATTCTCGATATATCGATATTTTTAAATATATAATCAATATCGGAGTTTGAGATATCGAAAACAAAATCTATATATCTTTATTTTTTAACCGACTTCAAAAAATGAGGAGATTACTCAATTCGATTTTAATGTATATTCGAGGATAACTTCGTCGTTTACGAACCGATTTTGATCATTCTTTTTTTTTTTGTTGTTGGAACGGAGATATCCCAAGGGTGGTACCATGATAAGGAAACCAGGATCTGATGATGGAATCCCAGAAAAATCGAGGGGAACCTTCGAAAGTCGTAGTGACGACTAGTGCGTTACTAAATTTTTTTCGTCTACTTACGTTGTATTATTTGTCGATGTAATAGAAGTCGGTTTTTTTCGTTTGCTAGCAAACACAATTATTCAATTTTATTTCATCGCCTTTTTTTCAACCGATTTACAAACTGAGGAGGTTATGTATTCGACGCGTATATTTTTTATGTATGACCACGCATAAATTTTTACAGAGTTGTCCGATTTTGATAATTAAAATAATTGTGTTTGCTCGCAAACGAAAAAAAAGCGACTTCAATTACACCGACAAGTAATACAACGTAATAAGACGAAAAAATAGTCAAGTAAATACGCGCTATTAAAGATTATTCAAAAAGTTGTAATCAGTTTTCGATCTAATTTAAACAAGACTACAAGACAAATATTAGCTTTCGATTAAAGTAAGAATCATCGAAATCGGTACACCGAGTAAAAAGTTATGCGGTATAATATAACGTAGGTCGACGAAAAATTAGTCACGTAAATACGCATTATTAGATATAACTATAAAAGTGCTTGTCAGATCTCAATTAAATTAAAATGGGACCACATGACACGCAACACCTTTCAATTAAAACAAAATTGATCGAAATCGGTCCACCCAGTCAAAAGTTCTGAGCTAACATACATAAAAAAAAAAAAAAAAAAAAAAAAAACATACGTGTCGAATTGAGAACCTCCTCCTTTTTTGGAAGTCGCTTAAAAACAATCGTGTCGATTTAAAAAATAATTGACACAATTTATAATTCAGTATTTATTATTATATTTGTTAAGCAAATTAAATTATCAGTGATTTATTAAAATGTAAGGTTCTCGGTAATTATTGTTCAATTTTAATAAAACAATAATGCGTACCAATATTCAGTAAGATTTTAAAAATATTCGTTGTTTTATAATTATGTTCAGTTGTCAAACAACTATTACGATTATTAGGCACTAAAAGATTGATTATAGAAGCAATTCGTTAAGATGCTACAGAAGAAATCAAATATTTAACAGCTATTTCTGAGAGCACCTGAGTAATAATACCAATCCAAAATTTTAGTGCATTTAATGACCTTGAAATATTTGGTTGATCTAAATACTGTTTTACTCCTACATGGACTACTGTGTTTTCTCCTACATGGAGAAGAGGCCTATGCCCAACAGTGGGATATTACAGGCTGAATCGTAAATACTGTTTTAATTCAGCAGGTATTGTAACAAAAATTGTGCCAACAAGTTCATTGGCATTTGACGTATTTTTCATGAGCATATTATTAATTTAATTAAATAAATAAATAAATAAAAATAACTTCACAAATGATGCAGGTGTTTCTTTTTCTCTATGAGGAACATGTTGCTGCATTTGTCCCCTAGTGTGGCCTACACAATGTTCCGCAACATCTGTCCCGCAACATTGTTGAGGGACAAATGTTCCTCATTTGTCCCCTTGTGGATACGTGACTTTTCATTGTTACACGTGAATTTTATATATAAGATTTAAAAAAAAACTTCACAGTAAGCTCACTTCACACTCAACGGCCCCAGTAGGATTATCTCCTGAGTCGGGAGTTTGGAAACACACACAATACACAAGCACAAACGCCCAGACAACGACAAACATCTGCTTGATCTATGATACGTCCAAATCAAAGTGTGAAGGTAGCCGTAAAAGTCATAACAAAATTACTTTGTCGTCCCGCCAAATCTCAATTTATATTGCTGGGCAAGACTAATAGTAACACGTGACGAAAATTAAGAAAGACGAAATTATACACGTGGTCTAGATTGGGGTACGATTGCCTATACGCAAATAGCACATTCATTACTTTTAGAAAGAACCTGATTACCACATATAAGCAGAAAATACAATGCCGCGAGGTTCCTCCAGAACAGACCTGTTATATTAGAAACGTAACAAATTAACAATAGATAACTTTATGTTACCTTCTTGTATCTCAGTTTGTCGTAGGGCAGGCCGAATAGGATGTTCTGTTTGACGGTAGCTACGAAGAGCCACGGTTCTTGACTCGCGTATGCGATGCGGGCGCCTCCGATAGTGATCGAGCCTTGTGCCGGTGGCAGCTCGCCCAGGATCACTTGTAGAAGGGTAGACTGATGGAAAAAATTGTATCATTAACCCAAAAAAACTATGACACTACCTCTTCCTGCTAACTACTACTTCCGACCAGATTGATATTATTTACGAATTTAGATGATTTTAAAGATTTAATAAGATCGTAAAAACTTTGGTCCTTACATTTTTCTAGGACGTTCAGTTTAGAATTATTGCGCACATCTACCGGTTGAGGTAATGTAAGCCATCAACCATATTAAACATAAACCACACATATTACCAATATAATTGTGTTTGCTCGCAAACGAAAAAAAAGCGACTTCAATTACATCGACAAGTAATACAACGTAATAAGACGAAAAAATAGTCAAGTAAATACGCGCTATTAAAGATTACTTAAAAAGTTGTAATCAGTTTTCGATCTAATTTAAACAAGACTACAAGACAAGTATTAGCTTTCGACTAAAGTAAGAATCATCGAAATCGGTACACCGAGTAAAAAGTTATGCGGTATAATATAACGTAGGTCGACGAAAAAGTAGTCACGTAAATACGCATTATTAGATATAACTCTAAAAGTACTTGTCAGATCTCAATGAAATTAAAATGGGACCACATGACACGCAACACCTTTCAATTAAAACAAAATTGATCGAAATCGGTCCACCCAGTCAAAAGTTCTGAGCTACATACGTGTCGAATTGAGAACCTCCTCCTTTTTTGGAAGTCGCTTAAAAATCTTATTTTCTTTTTAATAGATTATCCTTTAAATCAAATCTTCTGCGTGATATAAAAGTGAACAATGACTTTTATCTATATCTATACTAATAAATAAAATTGGAGTGTCTGTTTTTAATATTAAAATAACCGCTTTTTACTTAACGCATATGGATGTATACACGGTACATATAACAAAATAACATTTTTTTACAATTTTTGTCTGTCTGTCTGTCTGTTTGTTCCGGCTAATTTCTGAAACGGCTGGATCGATTTTGACGGGACTTTCACTGGCAGATAGCTGATGTCATAAGGCGTAACTTATTAAATTGGTGTGTCTGTTTTTAATATTAAAATAACCGCTTTTTACTCAAATGCATATGGATGTATACACGGTACATTATACCAAAATAACATTTTGTACAATTTTTGTCTGTCTGTCTGTTTGTTCTGGCTAATTTCTGAAATGGCTGGATCGATTTTGACGGGACTTTCACTGGCAGATAGCTGATGTCAGAAGGCGTAACTTATTAAATTGGTGTGTCTGTTTTTAATATTAAAATAACCGCTTTTTACTAAAATGCATATGGATGTATACACGGTACATTATACCAAAATAACATTTTGTACAATTTTTGTCTGTCTGTCTGTTTGTTCTGGCTAATTTCTGAAATGGCTGGATCGATTTTGACGGGACTTTCACTGGCAGATAGCTGATGTCATAAGGCGTAACTTAGGTTACTTTTATTTTTTATAACTGCGAACTGAATAATAACTTTTTTGGTAAATTCCACGCGGACGAAGTCGTGGGGATAGCAGCTACTTCTTAAATATAACTAAAGATATTCTTACTTTGCCCGAACCCACTAGGCCAGCGACACCGACAAACTCGCCGGGGTGGGCGGTCAGGGAGATGTTCCTCAGCGTGTGCACGATAGGGTTGGTTTGCCAGCTGGCACTCAGGTTCGACAGCACCAATGTCGAAGGCTTGTATTTACTATTTGCGTTATCTTTTTCAGATCCGTTGCTTAGGATGTTAGGAGTTATCCCGACCAGTTTTGTCTCTTCTTTATCCAACTCTTCGAGTAATAAAAAGTCCTAAAAATATTTTTTATTATTTAGCCACCAGATCGAATCAGAAATAGTTGTATAAATAAAACTAAAAAATACTTATTAATTTACCTCGAGTCGTCTAACGGACACTCTAGCTTCGGCTGCCGTCGCCAGCGCCAATGGGAAGTAAATGCTACAAGCCATTTGCATCAGATTACAGTATTGAACGAGAGAAAAAGTGATGCCCGCTCGAATTTCTCCTCCTAACACTACGAAAGTAATCACTGCAGCGAATAAAATGAAACGTTCTGTGAAGACGCTGAGGGCTATCGAAAAACCTTTGATGTACGAAGTACGCAGAATAAACTTAACTTCCAATCTGTAACAAATTATTATTTATGACAAGTTTCTTTTTGGCAACCTAAATTATGATATCATTTAAATTAATTAAAATCATGAAGCCGATAAGTGACCTACTAATATATTGCCATTTGTATTTTAAACTTATTAACAACATAATTTAAATCAACATTTAACATATTTCAAAAATAACTTGGCTGAATTTTTAAATTACAGTTATGTTACTACTACAGTATGTTTACTCACTTTCGAAGTTTGTCTACCAGCTTTTCGAAAGGCTTTTCCCATGCATACATTTTAATTACTTGCACGCCGTTTACTAATTCGCTCATCACTTTTACTCTTTGATCAGTACGTTTTGCTATTTTCCCTCTATAAACACCTTGACTTCTACTTAGATAAGCTAAAAAATTAATAATAAGAACATATTATTAGATATTGTGTCCTCGTCTTAATCAATGCCCATACATTTTACTTAAATAGTATAATATGATAATTAATTTTAAGTAGAGTTAAGAAATTAGCGAATGTGGCATTGATGATTGACGTAGTAGTTACGTGACTATTACTATAATCTTGAAACAAAAAAATATGTATAAAAAAAAACAATCATTATACAAGTAAACAAATCTCCTTAAGCGAATATTTTTGATGATGGACTTAGATTTCTTGGTAAGGAGATGTGTTATTGATGTACCTTGTATTAATACAGTTTGCATGAATATGACGGCGAGAGCAGCCAAGGTCGCAACACCGATGTGTTGCCACACGAGATATGAGAGCACCGGCGCTGCGATTGGCATCACCCAGATGTAGTGCAAATACGAAGAAGCTTGATCGAAACGGTTTACGTCGTTCGACATCAAATTGATGACTTGTCCAGCTTCTGTTTGACTCAAACCGATCCGGTTCAGCTTCAAGATCTATAGGAAAATCATATAAATTATTATTATACTGAGATTTGTTACAGTAAATGACGCAATTAATATGCATATGTAATTATTTTAATATAATATGATACTGACCTTTCTGTATAATACTGAACAAGCTGCTATTCTAACTCTCATACCGACACAGCTCTGGGATAGATTCACGTGGTTAAACATTAAAGAGTTCACAATCATTAATAAGTTCAATGCAAAATTATAAATATGTGCATTCTTATATGTTTCGGGGGTCTTTACTCCAGCAAAATATTCTATAAACAATGCTAGAATGTACGGTATCCTGGGCCTGAAAAAAGATTGACGTTTGTTTAATAATAAAAAAAAGAATGAAAATTAATAAAAGGTAAAACAACTTTTGTAAAATACATAATTACAGTGATTAAGTTTCTTCATGCATGGTCTCATATTAGAAACAGCAGCATAAAACTAAATCTATACTAATATTATAAAGAGGAAAAGTTTATAACTTTGTTTATATATGGGGGGTAATCTTCGCAAATACTGATCCGATCATGAAAATTCTTTCACTAACAAAAAGCTACACTATTCAGGAGTGACATAGGCTATATTTTATTGTAATTGTACAAAAAAATTCAGTAAATAAGAAAAATATTAAAATATATTATCAAAATGACAAAGAAACAAACGCCATCTATCGCTATTTATTACTCTATTTTTTTTATTTAATGTTATTTTAGTCAATCGACGACGAAGTTTTTTCGCTTTTTGATAGATGGTGTTGGAGCAACATTTTATTTATAAAGTATGTTATTTGGTTCTGTAATTTAAAATAATAAATACACGATATTATAACGATTTTATACGTCAAATTCTAAACAATGAACCTAAAAGGGGTGATAGACGTGCGAGTAAGTACGCGAACTTGTGGCTCGACGAGCTTTTTCGCCTGTGTGTCACCCTAAGTACGCGTACTTTAAAACCGCCGAGTAAGTTCGTTGGCGATCTGACAAGTTTGAAATTTTGCTCGTAACCCGCCTCCGCTCGTACGTGTGGCAGCACTTCGAGCCGCGAGCCGCCATTTTTGACCGACTTCCAAAAAAGGAGGAGGTTCTCAATTCGATTGTATTTTATTTTATTTTTTATTTTTATGTACCTATGTTAACTCAGAACTTTTGACTGGGTGGATCGATTTTGATATTTTTTAATTTAATCGAAAGATGATACGTGTCATGTGGTCTCATTTAGATTTAATTTATATCTAACAAGTACTTTTCAAGTTGTATCTAATAATGCGTATTTACTTGACTATTTTTACGTCGAATTACGTTGTCTTAAACTAAAAGTTATGCACTTTTCAGGGTGTACCGACTTAAATGATTCTTATTTTAGTCAAAATATTATGCTTGTCATGTGGTTCCATTTAAATTTAATCGAGATTTTACATGTACTTTTTAAGTTTTATCCAATAATGCGTTTTACTTGACTGTGTTTTCGTCACCCTACGTTGTATTATACCTTATAACTCTTTGCTGGGTGCACCGATTTTGATGTTTGTTGTATAAATCAAAAGCTAATAGAGTAGTAAACTTGTCATGTGTTCCCATTTAAATATGATCGAGTTATAATAAGTACTTTTTTAAAGTGAACTTTGATAACGCGTATTAACTTGACTACGAGTATTTTTTCGTCTATGTGTTACTTGTCGATGTAATTGAAGTCGGTTTTTTTTTCGTTTGCGAAAAAAACACAATTTTGTTTCGCCAGTCAGTGGACGCGCAACGCTTGTAGCGTAGGTATTTGTAGTTTTTGTTAATTTTGATTGCGAAAGTTTCTCAAAATGAATGTTTTTAAAATGTAATTCGATACAATTTCTAAATAACACAAAGCTTCTGATGTCCACGACATCGCAATACAGAATGAGTAAGCTCCACGTGTGTCACCGACGTCGAGCCGAGTAAGTTCGCGAGCTTAAAAACCGCGTACTTTAAGTTCGTACCTCTATCACCCCCTTAATAAAACAGTACTAAGAGCTACACAACATAATAATTGCATCACAAAGATAATTAACGCCCAACGAAGTGGGCGCGGGTCGGCTAGTTATACATAAGTTTTAACTTATGATTAGAACAATTTTTTTGCAATATATAATTTTTTTATTGTATTTACACATACAAAAATATTTTATACTCATCATGATCGTCAAAATTTATACGTTACGAAATATATTATAACATATTTTAGAAATAGTTAAGCTATGTATCCACTAGGAGACAAATGAGCAACATGTTGCGGGACAGATGTTGCGGAACATTGTGTAGGCCACACTAGGGGTCAAATGCAGCAACATGTTCCTCATGGAGAAAAAGAAACACCTGCATCATTTGTGAAGTTATTTTTATTTATTTAATTAAATTAATAATTGTCGGAGATCAGAAGTAGGTAGAGGAAGACGGAGGGCCGAATTGGTTTATTAACAATGTAATTTAAAACAAGCTAGCTACACAGATTAGTTAACGGTGTGGATACGAACTACTTAGTATTCAATGGACTCACCGAGCGGGTATCGTGTCTATCGCGTGGCAGAGTGGCAACTCAGAGTCAGTGCCCGGGACTTGTAACCCAAGTGTAGGGTTAGGGCGGCGCCGCCTCACAATGCGCATTGGCACTCGCCTCCACTGCTCGAGTTGTCCAATAAGTAACAATTAAGTCGTGTACACAAACTAACCCTTACAAGAGTCGAGGTTAAGCTACTAGCAGTATACACAAGTGCACCGTGCCACGCCAGAGCCAAGACTGAAGCGCTGAAGACTTAGCCGACGACAGAATGACTCGAATAATAGAATGAGTGAGGGTAGATGAATATCGACAACATCGCAGGTACCGACATTAATATCTATCTGCATCGATTCCCCGACACGGCCATTCTGAAGTGCGCGCGTACTCGCGCGCTATCTATTGCAATCTTAGGTATTTGTAAGCAAAAACAAAATATCGCTCGACTATCCTGACAAAAATCTATCCAACATCTTAATATTTGATCCAGTCCACGCTTGATCTTCCGACTAGAAATAATTGGTTTCAGTTGGTAAGTCACTCAGTCACACCAGTTACTTTTTTCTTTAATATGGTTATCATCATCATGATTAGGTACAGTCATATCAATATGGTAAATATCACTGGTCTAGGTTTACAATAGGAAAACCTAACCTAAGTACCACGACTACGCTCGCAACATTGAATATTGTAACTTTGAACTTAGTTTATTCCTCAGTCATAACAAGTAAATGTTTATGAAGAGACAGGTTACTACTACTGTTAAAGCGGTTTAAACGATGACGACTCGACTTGCGCTTCGACCGCACGATAATTCAACTACGGGACTACGCGAACGCGATTCTCGTGGCATCGTGAAATAGATTACTCACTGTAGTAAGACTCTTAGTGGGCACGAGAACAGCATCCCACCCACAAAAACTTAACTTAAAGCAACTATCCAGAGTCATGTACCAACGTCAATCAAAACTTTCAATAACCAAACTTATTTTCTACCACGACACTAACAACTATGTAAGCCACCTTTCCAAGGCTTCACAAGCCAACCAGCAATTACAATTGCTCCACAATCCACGTGTATCCCTCTTGGATCACACATTCATCACAGTGTATCATCCTCTTGATGACTACACACTACAGTCTTTAGAGTGCTTACATCAGTTTTCTGTCACATCACTAAGATTTTCACCATTATAATCGTCATCTACATTAAACTGAATTGGTAAACTCTGTCCAAAAATAAAAGAATTAAAAGGTAAACAAATATGGCGGAATGTGTAACCATAGACTACTATAGTACTTGTAGGCTACCTACGCTGTTTTTGATATTTACCTACCCTCAATCATTCTATTATTCGAGTCGTTCTGACGTGTATGTCAGTACCTGTGATTATTCGAGTCATTCTGTCGTCGGCTAAGGCATTCTTGGCTCTGGCGTGGTGCGGTGCACTTGTGTATTCTGCTAGTAGCTTAACCTCGACTCTTCTAATAGTTAGTTTGTGTACACGAATTAATTGTTACTTATTTAGTTAGACAGCGTGGGCAGCTCGAGCAGTGGATGGGGAGCGTTTGATACGTATCTTTGGAGGGCCCTCCTTAACCCTACACTTGGGTCGCAAGTCCCAGGCACTGACTGAGCTGTCCCTCTGCCACGCGATAGATCCGGCGCCCGCTCGGTGAGTACATTGAATACTAAGTAACTATTTTGTGTTAAATTACATTGCTAATTAACTATTCTGGCCATCCGTCATCCTCTCCTCACTTCTGATTCCTACATCAGAAGTGGGATGCAACCTTAACGACCCACATCGCGAAAGCCGTGCGCCGAACAATAAGCAGTGTGCAATTAAGTTGCAATATTTCGTGGTGATAAGTAGGTACATCGATATTTTAGGTCTTTTCGGTCGTTCTGTTGTGTTCTTATCGGTGTACAAGGGTTTTATTCAGTGTTATTTGTTGAATTTAATTTTATAGTTAATGATTTTTGCTAATAGATTTTTCGATTCTGTTTTTATTTCGATTCAGTTACAATATTAGTTTGTGAGTGTGATTGTAGTGCGAGCTTGCAGCGCGTTCTAGGTCCAGATCTAGCGAAAGGCAAAGCGTATCGAACCGATTCGTTGCGTACTATCCGAGTTTTTAAGAGTGAATACTCATTTTTCATATTTCGCGACAAGGTCCACCCTCACTTTAATGACTCTCTTCGCTTACGGTATCGAAGCTATTTTTCGGAAACTAGAACTGTTTCCATAGGATAGTTTTAAATAATTGTAATTTGTAGTATTCTGAACTCAGTTCAAAGTTAAAATATTAAATGCTGCGAGCGTAGTTGTAGTATTTAGGTTGTTAAAGTTTTTGTGGTTACCTACTTGTTTGTGATAAAGTGTTAATATCGTCTTAGCTTGAGTATTTCCGATTACCCGAATATTTTTTTTGTTTGTTACACGATATATCTTACACGATATTTTAACTAATATTATTTGTCGAAGTACCGAAAGAGGGTAAAATTAAAGACTCCATCTTCCGAATAGTTAATACTAATTTTCTGATTTAGTCGGTCACCATTTTTATCATCTATTGGCGGGATTCTTGTAATTTGCAAGTGAATAAGCAGTTATTGTTTAATTACGTAGTTTTAATTATTACGTGACGTATAAGTGATTACTGTGATAATAATAATTAATTTGATATAGTTAAAAGTGTGTATCGTGAACTATAGATTTGAAGTGAGAAATGAGTGTTTCTTTGAGGGTTTTAGTCTTTTTCTACCTTTGATGGATTTATTTAAACTGTTTAAAAGTTGTTTTAGTTGTTCTGTTTAAGAACGTTTAAATTACAGAGAAATAATTGATAACACCTTGGTACAATCGTAAACCTATTACAACAATAGTTATAGATAGGTCACCTAAGATTAATAATTTTGTTTATGAGTAGGTAACTATTGAAAATTCTTACTATATTCGTTTGTTTTCTTTTAACAGTTCAAGAAAATTTGAAATTAGTGACTCCCTCACACGTTACCAATTTGATTTGAAATCGATTTTAGTTAAGAAGAAATTTCAATCGATTTAATGAAATATTTTTAGTTAAAAAAAAAAATTAATTGTTCCGTTATTAGTTATTTTAGTTAATTACGTAGCTAGTTTGTTAAATAAATAAGTAGACAGGTGTGTGATTTTCTAACTTGATTTCGACTTTATTAACCACGCGTTTTAAAGTTAAATGACACTAACGCGTGAGTAGTACATTTTAAGGCAGTCGTTGTAGGTAACTGTTGAAATTCTTATGTTTCCATCTATGCTAAAAATTGTTGAGTAACTTTGCGAAGCAAGGGTTGTAAATGGAACTGTATGATTTCGATAATTCCTTCATAGAGACAGCTAGGCTTTTTAATATCTTTGGCGATTTTGTTCTGTTACAAAATGAGGAGCGTAATCAAACGAAACTTGATCCGAAATATTGAGGCCCTTTTCACGTAATAAAAGTTCTCGAAGGTAATCGGTATACCCTTAAAGCTTAAATTGTCAACGTACCTACAAATTTGCTCACGAAAGGTTAAGAAAAATGCCAGCACGTCATGTACCAGACGATAATTTATGATCTTGTTGATAATGATGATGTTCAAGTTTAAGTAGAGGGAGAAACTCGATTGATCAACTCTATCGACCGTAATGTGTTCAACCGTACCAGTCTAGTTATTTAGTAGTCGTAGCCCTGTAGAAGGTGTCTCTTGGGGCAACCCAAGGGTTTGCGTTGTGCTTTTAACTCTGACCGTAGCGTGTAGTCACGAGAGGTGACTGACACGGGTGATCCATTCGATTGATATGCGTACTGAGATGTATGTGACTGACACATGTACTGTGATTACTCTTCGCCTAGAGAGCCGTGGTGTTAGAAGTCTTTACTCGAGGTTTTCGCAAGCTTGTTGTCGAAGTAGAGTACGTCTATAGTTTTGGCTGTGATGATTTTGATGGTACATGGCTGTGGTATTTGAGTGAAGTGATTAGTTATAATTGGTTTACTGACAATATTATGATTCAGATTATTGTAAAGTTCTTGAAACAAACTAAGTTTTGAGCGTAGAGTTTGTCTACTTTCCCCTTTTACGTAGAGTTTGACTGAGTATAAAGTACTGTTGTGGCCTTTCTTCTACTCCAGGTTAACCATCACACAAGGGCGTGTGCTAGCAGGATGGTCGTGACTTGTCCTTTGTTACTTATATAGTTTATTAATTGAGGTGAAACCGGTCCACACTGACCTATACTGGTCTATTCTGGTAATAATTAGTTAATTCTTGGTTTTAATGGCTTTCAGTTATGTCAAAGAGCACTGTCGATTTTGGATAATAAGCAATCCCAGAATAATTCAGATACTATGACTGCCAACTCTGATACTATGACTGCTACATCTGATACTATTTGTAACAACTATGATACTGTCTGCCAACTCGTATTTTGTGCGATCTGAACCTGTCAACATTATGATACAAGCTGATGTTTACAGAACTAACGGCAGTACTTAAGAGATGAATGGTAAAATGAAAAACAAAGAGACAATTGATTTCAGTAAATGAGATAACTTTAAGAAACAAAGGTGGCAAATAAAACTACGAGTATGTAATAAGTACTAAGTGATTAGTAGAACCGATTTAGTAGTAGTAGTAGTACTAACTTGTGTAACTTTTGCCTGGTAAGACTGAGGAAGAGACTAAGTTCTATAATGTTTTCGACCTACGAACAATCATCATGACTATTTGACTTGACTTGATCTCATGACTCTTACACGATGTAGAAATTCACGCTGAACTAGACAGAGCTGATTAGTAGGTGAGAACGCTTTTTGGTTTGCATTGGTCGAAAGGACAGTGCCATCCGGGCCATACCGTGCGCGGTTGGTCGAAGGGATGCACCCGTCCGGGCCATACTGTTGGTTTGCGCTGGTCGAAAGGACAGTGCCATCCGGGCCATACCGTGCGCGGTTGGTTGAAGGGATGCACCCGTCCGGGCCATGCTGTTGGTTTGCGCTGGTTGAGGGGACAGTGTCATCCGGGCCATACCGTGCGCGGTTGGTTGAAGGGATACACTCGTCCGGGCCATGCTGTTGGTTTGAGTTGGTCGAAGGGACAGTGTCATCCGGGCCATACCGTGCGCGGTTGGTTGAAGGGATACACCCGTCCGGGCCATACTGTTGGTTTGTGCTGGTCGAAGGGACAGTGTCATCCGGGCTATACCGTGCGCGGTTAGTTGAAGGGATACACCCGTCCGGGCCATACTGTTGGTTTGTGCTGGTCGAAGGGACAGTGCCATCCGGGCTATACCGTGCGCGGTTAGTTGAAGGGATGCACCCGTCCGGGCCATACTGTTGGTTTGTGCTGGTCGAAGGGACAGTGCCATCCGGGCTATACCGTGCGCGGTTAGTTGAAGGGATGCACCCGTCCGGGCCATACTGTTGGTTTGTGCTGGTTGAAGGGACAGTGCCATCCGGGCTATACCGTGCGCGGTTAGTTGAAGGGATGCACCCGTCCGGGCCATACTGTTGGTTTAGGTTGGTCGAAAGGACAGTGTCGTCCGGGTCATACCGTCCGCGGTTGGCTGTGAGGACACACCCGTCCGGTCCAACTTGCTTGTTTGTTGTTGAGAGAACTAACTGAAGACCAGACTGTTTGTAATGATGAGTGATGCGCTGCTGGAATCTCACCTTCTATAGTGGGTGACGATTTAGACCAGCAGGTTTGAATTGTAGGGGTTTTCCTATTGTAAAACTAGACTAGTGTTACTTACCATATTGATATGACTGTAATGATGATGATGTTAACCATATTCAGACTGGTGTGACTGAGTGACTTACTAACTGAAACCAATTATTTCTAGTCGGAATGTCCAGCTTGGACGGAATCAGATATTAAGATGTTGGATAGATTTTTGTCAGGATAGTCGAGCGATATTTTGTTTTTGCTTACAAATACCTAAGATTTTAATAAATAGCGCGCGAGGACGCGCGCACATCAGGACGGCCGTGTAGGCTACCTACGCTGTTTTTGATATTTACCTACCCTCAATCATTCTATTATTCGAGTCGTTCTGACGTGTATGTCAGTACCTGTGATTATTCGAGTCATTCTGTCGTCGGCTAAGGCATTCTTGGCTCTGGCGTGGTGCGGTGCACTTGTGTATTCTGCTAGTAGCTTAACCTCGACTCTTCTAATAGTTAGTTTGTGTACACGAATTAATTGTTACTTATTTAGTTAGACAGCGTGGGCAGCTCGAGCAGTGGATGGGGAGCGTTTGATACGTATCTTTGGAGGGCCCTCCTTAACCCTACACTTGGGTCGCAAGTCCCAGGCACTGACTCTGAGCTGTCCCTCTGCCACGCGATAGATCCGGCGCCCGCTCGGTGAGTACATTGAATACTAAGTAACTATTTTGTGTTAAATTACATTGCTAATTAACTATTCTGGCCATCCGTCATCCTCTCCTCACTTCTGATTCCTACATACTGGGATGTATGTTGTTAAATGTCGATATCGGTAAATATAATATGATGCATTTCTGATGGTGCTATGCAAGGCAGTAGAATTAGTGTACGTCCACAGATTAAGTAATAGGTACTACCTCTACTTGAAATTAATATGGATGTAATGAGGAATTAAACTAAATGAAACATTAACATATATTTATTATATTTAGCACACCACACTATAAGGGGGCGTTCAAGTATTACGTAACGCAAATTTTGAAGATTTTCGTCGTCGAACGTAGGAAATATATAACTATTTACAGTGCGTAGAGTTCTGTCTTACTAGGTACATGGCAATACTAGTTGTTACAGTGACTGTTATTTTAAAATATCAGTGACAAAATACTAGGTACTCGACTACTCGATATTAGTATTCTAAAAGTACTACGTTTATCTCGCCTCCTCTTAGCGTAAACGCTTAAGCACAGGTGAAATGGAGATGATACCGATTTTGCATACAAACAATTATTTTTCTTGCTACTCTGACAAAGTGAAATCTGTACCTACCGCATTTGAAATCTGTATCTACCGCATTATATTATGGATAGTGTGACTTGACTTACATCGTAGAAATGAAGTTCGAATAGGAAACCAGTCGAAAGCGAAATCGGGGTCCTTAAAACTTTGCAAATAGTCGTCAATAAGGAGATAAACACGGTCCAAATCACAAAGAAATCGGAAGTCCACCAACGAAAGCCAAGTTGTTGAGCCATAGAAACACAAACGCAAATACAAGAATTTAGATTTAGAGGGTCAGTATCGTTCATCGGGTTTTTATTCGTTCTTAATGATTTTTTTTTAATTTCTGGCCATAAACATGTGCATGGTATACTAGGAAATCCATATAAACGTTATCTGGTTTTTTTTAAATAATTTCCTCTTATTTTTGTATACAAATAGTTTGTTGAGAAACTGAACTGAACGATATAACACTAGCAACATTAGCAGGGTGCAGCCTATATGTGCGTTTCAAATTAGATTTCCGAAAGTACTTTTCGGTATTTGTGTGCGAGTAAAATTTGTCAAAATTGATTTCCGAAAGTACTTTTCGGTATTTGTGTGAGTTAAATTTATCAAAACACAGAGTAACCTTTAGACACTCGAAATGGCGATTTATGAAAAGGCTATGTAATTAATATCTAATTTAAATATTTTGTACTTAGAAACTAATGAAAGTTCAGAGAAATGTTAATTAAAACAAAAAAAAAGTCTATTTGTATTAGTCTATGTGTAACAACTCCTTTAATAAAATCAAAATGCTTATACCTGATTTGGAAATAAATTAATTCAAAATCTTTAGAATGTGTATATTCTATACATAGAAATTATCAGTATATCAATATATTTAATAATTGTGTTTGCTCGCAAACGAAAAAAAACCGACTTCAATTACATCGACAAGTAATACAACGTAGGTAGACAAAATAAAAAAGAATTACCAAAATCGGACTCCTCTGTAAAAAGTTATGCGTGGTCATACCTTACAATCAGTGAGTGAACAATCAATCATCCCCTGTTTTCCTACCCTTAGGGTTGGATTTTTATTTTCAAATTTACATGGGACTAACTTCAAGGTATATTCTTTCCAATAAAAAAAAGAATTATCGAAACGAACCACTCTGTAAAAAGTTATGCGTGGTCATACCTTACAATTAGTGACTGAATAATCAATCAATTCCTGTTTTCCTACTCTTAGGGTTGGATTTTTATTTTCAAATTTAATGGGACCAATTTCAAAGTATACTCTTTTCAATAAAAAAAGAATTATCAAAATCGGATTACTCTGTAAAAAGTTATGCGTAGTCATACAAAAAAAAATATACGCGTCGAATACGTAACCTTCTCCTTATTTGAAGTCGGTTAAAAATTATTAGCAATTTGATGACAAAGATACACTAAAAGTATTTTCAATGAGACTTAAAGCAAAAGTCACCACAGAGAAAGACATACGGTCTTATTGTCAAAAAACGAAATAATGCCTCTATCAAAGTCGCATTAAGTAAGACACTATTTAACTTTAGTATTTGTGTATTTGTATATTATATGTGTTGTAGTTTGTGTTAAATAAATATTTTTTCTTTTCTTTTTAGTGGCCGTCTTACCTTTTTTTTTTAAATATTTAGAAAAAGTGAAAATAAATTATGATTTATAAAAAGTTCGAGTAACTTTTTATGATTTATAAAAAGTTCTAGCTAAAACGCTTTTTTTTAACATCATTGACCTCGACTTTTTATCAATATGAAAGAACGTCCCAGCCCTTATCCATAGACACAAGACACAGTAATGACAAATGTCACTTGTAAGTTTGAAGTTACAGCGAATTCGGTTTTCTGCTAAAAATATTAGTTTGACGATGAAATATACGTATAATTACAAATTTAATGGTAGTGCATGTGATTTCCCAGATGCTACAATAATTATCTAGTAGCCATTGTGTGTGATTACACAGGGATTGCGTATTTTTCATCCGGTAAGGGGTTTGTTTACATTTTAATTCTTTTATTTTTGGACGGACTATATATTAACTTCTGGCATCTTCCTTAAACGACTGTCTGCGACTACCGCGACGGCTCGCACTACAATTACGCTCACGGTCTGACATTGTGACTGAATCGAAACAAAAACTGAATCGCAAAATCTATTAGCAAAATTAATCACTACACAACTACCTACGTATCACAATAAAACTAAATTCAACAAATAACCGGTAAATCGAATTACATAATCGAACACTGAACAAAAACCTCTTGTACATCGATAAGAATAAAACAAAACGACCGAAAAGAACTAAAATATCGATGTACCCACTAATCGCCACCAAATATTGCAACTTACTTGAACACTCACTAAAATAGAACTTAAAGTTCAAAGAAACCAAAAACTCTGTACTAAAAAATACAATTAACAACGGTAAGCAACAAATGAAGTGGGCGTAATGAGGTCTTATCCCACTTCTGATGTCGGAGATCAGAAGTAGGTAGAGGAAGACGGAGGGCCGAATTGGTTTATTAACAATGTAATTTAAAACAAGCTAGTTACACAGATTAGTTAACGGTGTGGATACGAACTACTTAGTATTCAATAGACTCACCGAGCGGGTATCGTGTCTATCGCGTGGCAGAGTGGCAACTCAGAGTCAGTGCCCGGGCATGTGACCCGAGTGTAGGGTTAGGGCGGCGCCGCCTCACAATGCGCAATGGCACTCGCCTCCACTGCTCGAGTTGCCCAATAAGTAACAATTAATTCGTGTACACAAACTAAGCCTTACAAGAGTCGAGGTTAAGCTACTAGCAGGATACACAAGTGCACCGTGCCATGCCAGAGCCAAGACTGAAGCGCTGAAGACTTAGCCGACGATAGAATGACTCGAATAATAGAATGAGTGAGGGTAGATGAATATCGACAACATCGCAGGTACCGACATTAATAACTATCTGCATTGATTCCCCGACATAATAATGCTCATGAAAAATACGTCAAATGCCAATGAACTTTTTGGGACAATATTTGTTACAATACCTGCTGAATTAAAACAGTATTAAGATCAACTAAAAATATTTCAAGGTCATTAAATGCACTAAAATTTTGGATTGATAGTAAATATTGAAATATTATTACTCGGGTGCTCTCAGAAATAGCTGTTAAATATTTGATTTCTTCTGTAGCATCTTAACGAATTGCTTCTATAATTAATCTTTTAGTGCCTAATAATCGTAATAGTTGTTTGACAACTGAACATATATATATAAAACAACAAATATTTTTAAAATCTTACTGAATATTGGTACGCATTATTGTTTTATTAAAATTGAACAATAATTACTGAGAACCTTACATTTTAATAAATCACTGATAATTTAATTTGTTTAACAAATAATTGTACTGAATTATAAACTGTGTAAATTATTTTTTAAATCGACTTACGATTGTTTTTCTAATTATCAAAATCGGCCAACTCTGTAAAAAGTTATGCGTAAGTTTATTTAAGTTAAGTTATACATAAAAAAATATACGCGTCGAATACATAACCTCCTCCGTTTGTACGTCGGTTGAAATAAAGGCGATGAAATAAAATTGGATAATTGTGTTTGCTAGCAAACGAAAAAAACCGACTTCAATTACATCGACAAATAATACAGCGTAAGTAGACGAAAAAATTTTTTAGAAACGCACTAGTCGTCACTACGATTTTCGAGGGTTCCCCTCGAATTTTCTGGAATTCCATCATCAGATCCTGGTTTCCTTATCATGGTACCACCCTTGGGATATCTCCTTTCCAACCACAAAAAAAGAATGATCAAAATCGGTTATATATATCGGACGAAGTAATCCCCGAATATACATTAAAATCGAATTGAGTAATCTCCTCCTTTTTTGAAGTCGGTTAAAAATATCGATATATAGATTTTTTTTCCATATCTCAAACTCCGATATTGATTATATATTTAAAAATATCGATATATCGAGAATCCGATATTTTAAAAAATATCAACAGCCCTACCATGCAACATTGACGCGGAACTAATGTTTTCGATCTCGAAGCGGGAAGCGGGAACAAGCAACATGTCCCTCAACACGTATATACTGCGGGACATCTTGCGGGACACTGTGCAACATGTATACTGCCCTTCTAACTATAACCACCTTATCTGCATAAAACATAAAGTTGAGAAAAACGCGCCTAAAGATTTTAACTTTATTTTTGTTGTTACTAAAAAACTATACAATTAATATCTAATCTATTGATGTTATATGATAGATCATGTAACGAAGAATAATTTGACATATGATAGCAAATTATAGTAAATAATATTAATTTATTTAAAAAATAATGTTATACTTAGGATTTATCAATAAATGTGTAAAGAAAGCCTAATCCTTAGTCCCGTAACTGCAGTACCTACATAACCTACTAGGATGCCGTACTTATCCAATTTATCTTTAGTAATCAATCAGTTTGATTATTATGAATGTCCTATGCATAAATTCTTTACTTCATGTGTAAGATATCTATCTGATCTATTCAGTTTGTTAGAAATTGAGTTCAAATAACCGTTCATTTTAAAAGATGTCATTTATTTATTTAAAAAAGGTACAAATTAAAAAACATTAACAAAAATCAACTAAAATAACATTCTTCACTAACATTACAAAAGCAAACAAAAATTCAATATAACTAATTCTAGGAATTCTATTTATTACTCAAAAAAAAAACTACATAAAGATCACTACATAAGGTTCATTTGGTAACTAACGACTCATATTATATTCCTACATTGAATTGAGATCACATATTTATTACACCTAAAAGCCTTGGCGAGACTCTTTAACGCCGTCATCCAGCGAGGTACCACGCCGGAGGCGTGGTCCAGGAGTGCGGAGATACTGTTCTTTAAGAGAGGCGATAAGTATGTGTTAAAGAATTACAGACCGATCTCACTTCTGAGCCACGTCTTTAAGCTGTTTTCGAGGGTCGTTACGAATTTCAACCACTGGAGCAGGCTGGGTTTCGAAATGGCTACAGCACCGTAGACCACATCCATACTGTTCGGCAGATTATACAAAAGACAGAAGAATATAATCAGCCGCTGTGTATGGCATTTGTAGACTACGAGAAAGCCTTCGACTTTGTCTAAACCTGGGCTCTGCTGAGACTCTGGACTGCTGGACCCTGCAGAGATGTCATATCCTCTCCAAAGGGGGGGGCTAAGACAGGGAGATGTAGTATCACCGAAACTGTTTACCACTGCGCTGGAGGATGTCTTTAAGACCTTGGATTGGGGGGAACGAGGCATCAATGTCAACACTCTCACCTTCGTTTTGCCGACGATATCATCATCTTTGCGGAGACGTTGGATGAGCTAGGCCAGATGCTGTCCGGCCTAAACGAGTCCTCCCGACGAGTCGGTATGAACTTGGACAAAACGAAAATTATGTTTAACAACCAAGTCATGCCGAGACCGATATCGGTCGATGGTACCCTTCTCGAAGTTGTTCAGGATTATGTTTACCTAGGCCATACAATCTAACTAGGCCGCAACAACTTCGAGAAGAAGGCCGATAGGAGGATCCGGTTGGGCTTGGCGTCATTTGGCTGGCTTCGCCGAGTCTTCACTTCGAGGATTCCGCAATGCTTAAAGACAAAAGTATTCGAACAATGCGTTCTGCCTGTGTTAACATATGGCGCCGAGACGTGGACACTGACGAAGGGGCTGGTCCACAAGTTTAAAGTCACTCAACGTGCAATGGAACGGACTATGCTTGGGGTTTCTCTCAAAGATAGAATTAGAAATGAGACTATCCGCGAGAGAACGAAAGTAACCGACATAGCCCACAGAATTTGCAAGTTGAAGTGGCAGTGGGCTGGTCACTTGTGTCGCAGGACCGATGGCCGTTGGAGCAGACGTGTCCTGGAGTGGAGACCGCGTCTTGGTAAACGCAGTATGGGACGTCCTCCGGCCCGTTGGACCGACGATCTACGTAAGATTGCCGGCGTAGGCTGGATAAGGATTGCGGAAAACCGGGATGTCAGGCGCGAACTTGGGGAGAACCATGTCCAGCAGTGGACTGCAATAGGCTGATGTGTATTTATCACAAGTCTTTCAAGTAATATTAATCATAGTTCGCTAAAATTTCTTATTGTTCGGAAGGTTTAAATCTAAAAAAAAAGTTGGAAATACACATTTCAGTGTTAAATCCTACTGATATAATTATTATAAATGCGAAAGTTTGTATATTCATGAGTTCGAATGTTTGTTACTCAATCACGCTGCCAAGGGGTTTGGATGAAATTTTGCACAAGATGGCTTAAGATACATATTAACATAAAGGCTTTTTATTCTGAAGAAAGTTACCGTTCCCGAGATATTGACGGACACGGATACGGACGAGCATGGTTATAAACTACCTATATACAAAATTTAATCCAAATTCTTTGAGCCGTTTCGGAGTGATTGAGTACCAAACATCCATACTCAGAAACACACAAACTATCGTATTTATAATATTAGTATTATAGGATGCACCTTTTGCTACAACTAGTCATCAGTTACAGGTTGAGAAGGCACTAGTAAACTGTTCCAAAAGTTTCTTCTGTTTTCTGGCATTAGTGGGACGAGTTTAATAATAATCTCTGCTTTGCGTTAATTAGTTATACCTCTTTTTTGTTCTTTGCGTACTGCTTCCGGAAAATGGTTTGCTTTTATTAGTTTTGTCTGCAAAAAATCTAAAATAGAGTAATCATTATCGGAATGCCTAGATTTGTATTTTAATGTAAATAAGCCTCTTTCAGCCTTGACCACTGCAATGTCTTTTAAATAAATCCTATGTTCATACTTTCTCAATTTGTGTTGCGATGACAATCTTTATATAAATAAAAGTCTGAAATTTCCATGACCTTCACGCAATTTTCCTTTGAATTAGCTAACCGAACACATTCGATGTAGTCTGCGAAATCGTATATTTTATTAATTTTCTTAAGTTGTTGTTCCACTTGGTGATGGAAAGAATCGGCAGACATGAATGTACAGCCACTGTTCACGCCGGATTTACTTGTACGGCGCTGGCGGTATGGGTTAGTTTCGCGTTCAGCGGGATCAGGCGATGGTTTGAAATTCGCGGCAATCTCAGCTTGGTTTCGTGATATATCGTACGACCCGTCGCGCGCGCACTCGCGTCGACACCGCGACCCTGCCCTTGACCGGCAGGCAGTTGCCAGCTGAATCCCGGGCGGAGCGCACGCCACGCTCTGACGTGATCCGCCCGCTGCGCCCCGCAGCTGAATTTGACTGCATACGCGAGATCTTCTTTGTTCTGTATCTGAAGATCGCTGGGTCTGCTGTCGCGGGTTGTAAACGCGTACCCGGCCTAATTTTGATCGCGTTGAAATGCACGCGTGTCGTATCTGTTTAGAAGCTGTCCGTTTAGTTTGACCTTATTGTGTAGCGGTTGTCCGCGGTCAGATGGCTGAGACACGATGTAATTACTCCAAATAATTTCTGCATCTGAACTTTTGTAGACTAGCTAGTATATTTGAGTGCATAATTTGTGAATAGTGAAAACGTTTGTGAACTGTTTGGTTTGACCTAGTGTAGGCGTTACGGCGCGGTTATGTTGATTTGAGAACCCCGTACCGTGGACGGCCATTTTTGATTAGTGAAGTTATAACTTTGTGAGGCTTGTGTTGTGATTTACTGCTAATTTGTCGTAATTGTTCTGCCCGTGTCGTTCGCCGCCGTTGCGTGTTACTGTGGTTGTACGGGTAATTGATGTAGCGAGTGTTGAGTGATTTGTTTGGTCGCCTGACTTTGACTGTCGAATATTGAAAGTGTATATATTGAAATTGCTATTAAATGTGAGTGTGATATGGACTTTGTACTTAAAGTTACTTGTGCGGATTAATATTAGTTACTCGCGATTACGGCTAAGACTGTACTAACTGATTGAAAGTAGCTGTAATTATTTCGTTTCGGACGAACGTTGTGAGAATTAATTTGTAACTGATCTGTGAACAATAGAACCGTGATTGAACTTTCTGTGCTGCATACCCGTGGGCTGAACCTGGGTTTCTTGTGTGTATAAATGACGGTGAATGTTAGTGGAGTGAACGCAGAAACTGGTTTGCTGCCGATTCACGGCGCGTTCGCTTGCTGCTAGCTGAGGGCCGCGCGCTCATTGGCGCGCGTGGGCCACGCGTGGGACACGCGTGTACATCGCTGCTCAGGGACGGTCAGGCCACCTATTACACACTTACGTCACTACACACCTACATACCTACACACCTACCCTGACTGTCTTTGAACCGGATCGCCCCGAGCGCCCCTCTGAAGGTAAGTCATAGTCTGTAATAAATTAACAACCTCGCGCAGCGCGATTAGTATCGCCCATAGGTAATTTCGTACCCGACCCTAGGCAGTCCGCCGGGAGGTCGCTGATGGGTCCCGATCTCTGAGGCTCTGCTGGACTGGCTAGGGCCGTAACAGCCACTATCAAGGTATTTCAAGGTTATTGTCTTAGCCGATATTAAAGCACCGTTAACAATTTCTGTTAAAAAAGAGAAAAGAGCCCAATTTTTATTTTGGCCTGCACAGTTACGCCACATAAGGTATTTATACTTAGTTTCTTGTCAGCAAAATCTAGTGGGCCCTAGCTATTAGATACCATCATAATTATGTGCCACATAAGGTTATTATGAGTAGTTTGTTGTCAGCAAACATTTAGTGGGCCCTAGCCATTACCATCGTATGTGCCACATAAGGTTATTATGAGTGTGTGTATTGTGTAGATATTTATTTATTTATTATTATATTATTATTATGAGTAGTTTGTTGTAAGCAAACATTCAGTGGGTCCTAGCCATTACCATCTTAGGTGCCACATAAAGTTTTATTTATTTATTTTATTTATTTATACTTTATTGTACATCACAACTACGAATATCATTTACAGACTGTGAAGTACAATGGGCGGACTTATGGCTAGTTAGCCATTTCTTCCAGACAACCCAAATATATATTTCCTGCTATGAGTATTATGCGTAGTTGGTTAACAGCAAATTTATCAACATTAATAAGAATAACCAAACCATATTTATATTCAATGCTCATGTTATAAACTCTTTAAAAGCCCATAAGGCAGTTATATTTAGAATTAATAAGTTAAAGTTGTAGTTACATGTATTATGCTTATTAATATTTATAACTTCCAATAAGTAAAAGAAAAAACGGAATAAAGATTGTTGTAGATCTTGTCGAGCTGATTCTGAATATGTTATTAACTCATTTTCGACCAAAATGTCAGTTAAGGTGGTTATGGTTAGAAGGGCAGTATATTACGTGTCCCCCAACATGTCGCGGGACAAAATGTTCCCTAGTGTAGCTGGGGCTGACGCGGAACAATTGTCCCGCAACACGTACATACAATGTTGCGGCAATGCCTCGTCTCCACTAGGGAACATAATTGTGTTTGCTCGCAAACGAAAAAAACCGACTTCAATTACATCGACAAGTAATAAAACGTAATAAGACGAAAAAATGTCAAGTAAATACGCGCTATTAAAGATTACTCAAAAAGTTGTAATCAGATCTCGATCTAATTTCACGAAAACTACATGACAAGTATTAGCTTTCGATTAACGTAAGAATTATCAAAATCGGTTCACCGAGGAAAAAGTTATGCGGTATAAAACAACGTAGGTCGACGAAAAATTAGTCAAGTAAAAACGCATTATTCGATATAACTCTAAAAGTACTTGTCAGATCTTATTTTTAAAAAAATGGGACCACATGACACGCAACACCTTTCAATTAAAACAAAATTGATCGAAATCGGTCCACCCAGTCAAAAGTTCTGAGCTAAAATACATAAAAAAAAAATACAGTCGAATTGAGAACCTCCTCCTTTTTTGGAAATCGGTTAAAAATGTCCCCTAGTGGAAACGAGGCATTATGTTACAATTTTATTAAACACATGCGGTACAAGATTAGTTAGACTGAAGTATAAAACTTAAAACCAGCTAGTATTTAAGAGGGCGCATAAAGCAAAATTATCAATCTGCTATTTGATTTTACATGAAAAATTCCAGACCAAATCTTAAAATAAAAATATATGACAAACTACGTGATATTTTCAAACCTACAGTCTAATCAAAAACGTAAAATAATGAAAGGACAATGCCCATTTTCTATAAAGCCGTGCCCAGGTACGTGCTTTGACGTGTTCAGACAATTCATATATTTAAGTATCCTTTATTAATTGAAAATAGATTTTTAATAATGTTACGTGTTAGGGTTCGAACGATTTGGAGAGAAAGACATTCTGACTCTTTTAGAGACTTTAATCACTAGCACTAGGTCCGACTCAAGCACTAGGTACAAACACTTCGCACTAAGTACAAACACTGTCCGAGGTCGTAGCCAAGTCGTAGGTTTCCGCTGGTATCACTTCTTGATCACTTATCTTCACTTCGAAGTCGCTTCGTCGTTAGCTCAAACTGAACTGGCCTCGCACGGCCACCCGCAGCCTATTTATACCGGGCGAGTCTACTCCTAGACCATTCTGGAATGTTCGCGTATGCACTCGGTCTTGAGTTCATTCCCCTATATGTCCTCTAGCGCCATCTAGTATTGAGTGGATGTTTCACGTTGTCTTTGTAACAAAGTGGTTTGTACAGCACACAACGTGGTTCCACCGCTCCAATACTAGATGGCGCAAGCTCCTTTAATTAGTGTACTCGTAACACTACTCCCCTCTTAGAGATGCTCGTCCCGAGCATCGTTGTAACTGCCATGGTAACGCGCCAGACGTTCTATGTGTACCACTTTGAATGTCCCTCTTGGTTGCTTTTGAATCCTATAAGTCACAATATCATTCATTCGGGTAACCACTTTGTATGGACCGTCCCACTTGGTCTGCAACTTTGGAGATTTCCCTTTCCGGCGGGTTGGGTTATGCAGCCACACCAATGACCCTTCCTCGAAGGCTCTCGTGTTCGATTTCCAGTCATACCTGGTTTTCATGTTCTCACTTGACTGTAACCCATTTTCCCGGACCAAGGCGTGTATATAGCGCATTTTTTCCCTTAAATTGCTGACATAGTCTTGTACGGTCTCTGGTCCCTCCGGTGATCCTCCTGTCAATAGGTCTACTGGTATTCGTAGTTCTCTACCGTAATTGACATACGCCGGGGTAGCTTTTATGCTCTCATGCTCGGCGGTTCGGTACGACAGAAGGAAGAGTGGTATACAGGGTGTCCCAAAAAGTAGTGATAAGCGGAATCCCAGAGATAGGGCACCCCTTGGGGTATCCGAATCACCCCTATGTATGTTCAGCGATTTTGCATAGTTTTCGAGTTATGAATTTTTTTATATGTTTTTGAGAAATTTCCACCTGAACAACTTTAAAAATTTCTAAAAAAAAAAATTGAAGATTTTTTAGAATTTTTATTTTTGTATCTAAATAGTCATGAGCTGTAGCTTCCAGCTTAAAAGGTTCAGCTTCTTAACTTTGATAGAAATTGTGAAAATCTAAGTGTAAAGTGAAAATTTTACGTTTTGAGAACTATGACTTCAATTTTCAACTTAGAATTAAAAATCTAAAAAAGCGTTTTTATGGTTTCTAATTAGGCTTAAAAACTTCTCCAGAGTCTCAGCTTTCATAATCATAAATAAAAAATTGTACTTAATAGGGCTACTTTTGCTAAAATTTGCCTTCAAAGACATCAAGGTGGGAAATTCTTAAAATTACCAATTTGAATAAAAACATTTTTTTTGTTCAATTTATTATTCCTTTAAGGTTAAATAGTTTTGTCGGCACTCTAGCTGGGTCATACGTATAGGATTCGAGACAAAAGCAACTATCAAAACAGAAAGACATAAAACAATTAAGTAATGGTACACGTGGACAGAGTTATAAGAAATAATAGTCGGCGTTACAAAAAGAACTGAATACAAAGCTATAATAAAATAGAGATCCGAAGTAATAAAAGTAATAAAGTTTCGTAAAGTATTCGAAAAAATAGTTTTCGAAGTATGCTATTGTCCCTGACGGTAACAATAGAAACTATACAAAACATAATGGCCTTACAATAAAACATATGCGTGACAAATTATTTAAAAACACAGCTAAAACTGAAAAAAAAACAACCGAAGCTTCATTGTTTGTAAGTATTGTTAAGCCATCATAAAGGGATGAGGCGCGGGGAAGGGTACGGTAGTGCGATGCAAATGTTGGTCTATTATCTCAGTGGCCAGTCGCTTGCTTACCTTTGCACCTTACGACACGCACACGAAAAAACGCTCCCCTATGTGATTATTTGACGAACTTTGCTTTCTTTACGGACTTTGAGTGCATTTACGATTCGGTTTTGTGATTATTTGACGAACTTTGCTTTCTTTACGGACTTTGAGTGCATTTACGATTCGGTTTTGTGATTATTTGACGAACTTAGCTTTCTTTACGGACTTTGAGTGCGTTTACGATTCGGTTTTGTGTAGATACGGACTTCAACGAATTTTGCTTTCTTAGCGGACTTTTCGAGCACATTAATTTGGTGAGCTATGGCTTTTACGTCAAGAGACTTTGCTCTTATGCATTACTATTATGGTTATGCAAGAGGAAATGCTAGTGAAGCAGCCAGATTGTACAGGGAGCAAGTACAAAATGGAAATGGACCTCAGCCCGAAATTTGGCCTGATTATCGTATGATTTTAAGAGTCCATCACTCTTACATGCATGGACGTCTACCAGGCAGTAGATCCGGGCGGCCTCGACAAATGCATGACCCAGATGATGTCGATTTAGTACGCGAAGAAGTTTCAAGAGATTCATCAGTTAGTGTGAGGACAATAGAACGCAGAATCGGAATTCCAAAATCACAAGTACATCGAATACTCCGACAAGAGGGCTTTTACGCGTATCATCTTCAAAGAGTTCAGCAGCTTAAGCCCGCAGACTACCCGAAAAGAGTGGCGTTTTGTCAAGAAATGTTGCGCCGCCACGCTGAAGATGAAAATTTTTTTAACAATATTTTGTGGACTGATGAATCTCATTTCAAGCGATGCGGGATTTTCAACACACACAATTATCATTCTTGGAGCATTGGAAATCCACACCTGACACGTGAATCCAATTTTCAAGAGCAATTTAGCGTAAACTTATGGTCAGGCATCTTAAACGGGCAGCTGATTGGACCGTTCGAATTGCCTGACCGTTTGAACGGCGAGGCCTACTTGGAATTTTTAAGAAACGACCTCCACGTCTTACTAGAAGACGTCGATCTGTTGACGCGTAGGAGCATGATTCTCCAAAACGATGGTGCTCCATGCCACTATGCAAGAATAGTCAGGCAACATTTAACAGAAAGATTTAGAAACAGATGGATCGGCCGTGGAGGGCCCATTGCATGGCCGCCGCGGTCCCCAGACTTGAATCCAATCGATTTCTTTGTCTGGGGATATTATAAAGAAATAGTTTACGCTAAAAACATTAGCAACGTAGCGGAGTTAAGACGAAAATTGAGACAGGCAGAAGAAACAATTAAAAACAACAGAACAGCATTCGCAAGACTCAAAGAAAACTTTTTAAGAAGATGTAGAATATGTATCGAGCACGAAGGTCGACATTTTGAAAACTTTTTGTAATAAATAATTTAAGACGATTACTTTTCGTTTTATTAATTAAACCTAAATAACCTCCAAATGTTTATTAAATCTTCGATCTTAGTTTTCTTGCAATCTTTTGGTTGGTTAACAGACTAACCTTAAAGGAATAATAAATTGAACAAAAAAAAATTTTTTATTCAAATTGGTAATTTTAAGAATTTCCCACCTTGATGTCTTTGAAAGCAAATTTTAGCAAAAGTAGCCCTATTAAGTACAATTTTTTATTTATGATTATGAAAGCTGAGACTCTGGGGAAGTTTTTAAGCCTAATTAGAAACCATAAAAACGCTTTTTTAGATTTTTAATTCTAAGTTGAAAATTGAAGTCATAGTTCTCAAAACGTAAAATTTTCACTTTACACTTAGATTTTCACAATTTCTATCAAAGTTAAGAAGCTGAACCTTTTAAGCTGGAAGCTACAGCTCATGACTATTTAGATACAAGAATAAAAATTCTAAAAAATCTTCAATTTTTTTTTTTAGAAATTTTTAAAGTTGTTCAGGTGGAAATTTCTCAAAAACATATAAAAAAATTCATAACTCGAAAACTATGCAAAATCGCTGAACATACATAGGGGTGATTCGGATACCCCAAGGGGTGCCCTATCTCTGGGATTCCGCTTATCACTACTTTTTGGGACATCCTGTATACCTGTCCCAATCCTTTTGTTTGTCGTCTACCAATTTCGCCAAATGCCTCTCAAGGGTCTGGTTAAATCTCTCAACCATTCCATCGGACTGTGGATGTTACGCGGTGGTCCTCGTCTTATCAATGCCCAAAATTCTGCACACTTCCTGGAACACTTGCGATTCGAAGCTCCTGCCCTGATCAGAATGGATTTCTAGAGGCACACCAAAGCGACATATCACTTCTTCGACTAGCTTAGAAGCGACTGTTGTAGCTTCTTGGTTCGGTATGGCGAACACTTCGGGCCATTTGGTGAAGTAGTCAATGACGACCATAAAATACTTGTTCCCCGATTCCGTTACAGATGCTTGAACAATATTCGTGTCTACCATCTTGGTGTCGGCTCCTGGGTGTGCCTTCCTGACGAGTTTTTCAATTTCCAACGCCCATTGTTGTAGTCCTTCTCCTGAGCGTTGGACTCTGTCACGCAGTTGGGCACGGAACACGTGCTCCAGGTGTCGCTCCCCTTATCTGGATTCAAGTGCCTCCATCGGGTCTTGGAACCCATCCCCTATATGTCCTCTAGCGCCATCTAGTATTGAGTGGATGTATCACATTGTCTTTGTAACAAAGTGGTTTGTACAGCACACAACGTGGTTCCACCGCTCCAATACTAGATGGCGCAAGCTCCTTTAATTAGTGTACTCGTAACAATAATATTCTAAAAGTGATCAAAGCCGCATATTTTAATTAAAAAAGACAATTTATTTGTATTCCGGGTTTGTGCTGTCAAAACATGTTAAATATAAATACCAAGTCGGAAACGCAACCATAGAAATAAACGCTTTTTTTAATTAAATTATAAACCCCACACGACCAGAAAATGGGCATGACGACAGTATCAAAATATCGTCAATTTAATCATTTTAGGGGAACACTCATATTATAAAAATTCAAAATACTGGTTTAGTTTTATGTAAAATAATAAGATTATTGTGATTTTCAATAAAATAAAACATTAAAATACTGCAATCTGCCATTTTGATTGAAACATAAATTACAGCGCATGACGTCACGCTATAATACGCGTTCCACATAACGCCCACAATGCTATCGACCACGACCGCTGAAAACCGCTCAGTAGTCTAGTCGACAAGTTGAAAATGGTTGAAAAATAGCCTGTAATTTATAGGAGTAAGCGTTCAAAAAGATAACAAACGATTGGACGGTGTATAGACCACTGAGCGGTTTTCAGCGGTCGTGGTCGATGGCGTTGTGGGCACTTGTGGGTCTTAGGTGGAACGAACTACTGTACCGTGACGTCAGAGACGACGCCATGACACCTGCAGCCGTTTTGTATCACTCGTTGAAAACATATTAGAAAAATAGTTTTAAACTACCTTAAACTTAAGTTTATTACCGAAATATAGGTATTTTCGTAAATAGTAAATATGTACCCACATTACGGAAGTGGTTTTCTAAATCTTTCGTCATGCCCATTGACATATTAAAGTTTTCTTTATTAATTAAAACTAGATTTTTAATAATAGTCTAAGAGACCCCGCAGACATACAATTGTGAGTCGGCCGACTATCGAACAACTAAATTGAGTACTTTTACAATTTAGTTGTACAACTTTATCTTATTGGTTACCAGCCGCAGACTTATACGATTTAATCGGTGACGGTGTTGCTACCGCGGTGCGTGTGCGTGAAAATGCGGAAAAAAAAACGCTCTAATTGCTTTAATAATAAAAAGAAGACGAAAACAAAAGAGAATATTTTGGGTGCATCCTATATTAAGTAATAGATTAGAATATGGGAAGCATCATACATTGCATTCTAAACTCAGATTTTATCAAGATAATTTTTTTTCATACTACAGAATGAGTATTTCGTCTTTTGATGAGCTCGTATATCTAATCGGGCCAGCAATAATCAAACAGGACACACCTTTCCGACTCGCTATAGCCGTTGAAGAAAGGATTGGATTAACTCTTCGGTAAGTAGGTGAAAACCTACTTACCGAACCTTACGACCTAAAAACCACCTTACAGGTGTAAGGTGGTTTTTAGGGGGGTGGTGGTTAAAGGGTAAAAACGGAACCCTATTACTAAGACTTCGCTGTCCGTCCGTCCGTCCGTCCGTCTGTCACCAGGCTGTATCTCAAGAACGGCGATAGCTAGAGAGTTGAAATTTTCACAAATTATGTATTTCTGTTGCCACTATAACAACAAATACTAGAAACAAAATAAAATAAATATTTAGGGGCTCCCATACAACAAACGCGATTTATTGCCTATTTTTGCTCGATATCAATATGTGGTAAGAGGTAGGCACTTGAAATATTCACAACATACTTAATTGTGTATTTTACTTTAATAATAAATAATAAAATTAAAATAAAAAAAATTAGGGGGCTCATACAACGAAAATGACTTTTTTGCCGATTTTTGCCCGATATTAAAATACCTAAAAATCAATGTACCTACTGGTGTTTACCTAGCCAATGGTACGGAACCCTTCGTGCGCGTGTCCGACTCGCACTTGGCCGATTTTTACCCTTGCAAAATTTATTAACGCTAAGAACATTAAAATTTAATTTATCTATAACTATATACAGGCTGTCCCAGAACTCAACGTCAAGCCGAAACCGGGTGACAGGGTTGGTTGTAACCATCATGAGAAAAATAAAAAAATAAATCTATCCCATGCAGTTCAAAAGTTATTGGCATTTAAGAAAAAATAGAAATTTGGTCAAAATGTAACAATTTTTCGGTTATTGTGGTTAAGTTTTATTATTTTTGTTCGTTTAAACTTTGGAACCGTAATCCTAAATAACATTTCTAGAACCACAGTAAAAAATAATGACACAATTGCCCCAAGTTTTCTAGAATTAAGACTATTTGTTAAACTATGAATTTAAATTTTTTAAAATATGTCGACTTTGAAAGGCCCTCCTTTAAAAAAAATGTACGAAAGTGCCTTGGCAAGTGCTATTAAAAGTTTGCGCATTTAATCAGGATTGTAAAATGGTACAATACTTGTTAGTTTTATACTAGAAAAAAACGAGTAACAAAATAAAAACCTCAAGTAGCCCGATTTTTGCTAACCCATTTTACTCAGTAAATGTTTTTTATTCGCACAAGATCTTGGTAGGTTCTTAATATTACGGCAAAATGATGAGAGAGATGGATAGTGGATATGCTTACCATGAGCGAGCGAGACAGATAGTGACGCCATTTTTACCAAAGTCAACAAAAGTAAGTAAAATTAATAAAATAATGAAAAATCTTGACCTAGTTTAGTTTTAGGTTTATTGGAATAAAAGTCAGATAGGGAAATAACATTTTTTATTACAATAAATGTTCAAATTGTTTACCATCAGCATCAATACACGCCCTGCATCGTCTTAAAAAAGATCTACTTATTAGCTGGGCATTATCGGCCGGGCCTCGATGCCTGATGCCTGAGAACTTGAATTATCTTCATTTTTACGAGAAAATTTACCAACTTCGTTAGAGGGCGTACCACTAACAGATCGTCGCCACATGTGGTATCAACAAGATGGCTGCCCAGCGCATTACGCAGTGCAAGTAAGAGATTTCCTTGACCAGGAATATCCGGGAAGGTGGATTGGACGTTCAGGCACTATCTCGTGGCCAGCCCGTTTCCCAGATTTAAATCCCCTGGATTTTTTTATTGGGGCGTTCTAAAAGAAAAACTTTATTGAAAGCACACTGGGAGCGTAGCCGAGCTGCGTGAACGAATTTCTCAAGCTGCTGAGGACATCAACTCTCGAGGATATGCCCGGCTAGTAAGTAGATCTTTTATAAGACGATGCAGGGCGTGTATTAATGCTGATGGTAAACAATTTGAACATTTATTGTAATAAAAAATGTTATTTCCCTATCTGACTTTTATTCCAATAAACCTAAAACTAAACTAGGTCAAGATTTTTCATTATTTTATTAATTTTACTTACTTTTGTTGACTTTGGTAAAAATGGCGTCACTATCTGTCTCGCTCGCTCATGGTAAGCATGTCCACTATCCACCTCTCTCATCATTTTGCCGTAAAATTAAGAACCTACCAAGATCTTGTGCGAATAAAAAACATTTGAACTGAGTAAAATGGGTTAGCAAAAATCAGGTTACTTGAGGTTATTATTTTTTACTCGTTTTTTTCTAGTATAAAACTAACAAGTATTGTACCGTTTTACAATCCTGATTAAATGCGCAAACTTTTGATAGCACTTGCCAAGGCACTTTAGTACATTTTTTTTAAAGGAGGGCCTTTCAAAGTCGACATATTTTAAAAATTTTAAATTTATAGTTTAACAAATAGTCTTAATTCTAGAAAACTTGGGGCAATTGTGTCATTATTTTTTACTGTGGTTCTAGAAATGTTATTTAGGGTTACGGTTCCAAAGTTTAAACGAACAAAAATAATAAAACTTAACCACAATAACCGAAAAATTGTTACATTTTGACCAAATTTTTATTTTTTCTTAAATGCCAATAACTTTTGAACTGCATGGGATAGATTTTTTTTTTTCCTCATGATGGTTACAACCAACCCTGTCACCCGGTTTCGGCTTGACGTTGAGTTCTGGGACACCCTGTATATAATGTCTTCGTGAATTAGAAGATTATATCTATTATATATATTATTTTACTCCATTGTTCTAACACCACAAATAAATTATATCTTTCGTTTGCAACAAGAGATCAGAGCGTAGGGAAATCATGCGCACGCGTGTAGTCGTTTTCCATCTTGCCGTGCGCGGTGCGACTGACCAACAAAGTTGGATAGTGAGCGAGCTTGTATAAGCCTATAAGGTAACCGTGCTAACGAGCAGTTGGCCGATAGTTGGACAACTTTGTATTTGTGCGTAATCGGAAGGGAATTTCGATTCTGATGCGATCGGTATCCAATTAATTAGTTGGACAATTTAGTTGGAGAAGATGTGCGGGCTAGCATATGTCACCATACCTATTAGTATACTCTGCGATTTAGTCGGCCAACTTGAAATTGTATATCTGCGGGAGCACTTAAAGTGATCAAAGCCGTGGTTTATAGTTTAATTTAAATAATTCGCTACTTGACAATTTTCGGAAATATAATTTAAAATTTTCCTAGGTTTATTTTATACCTATTACAAGTAATCTTCTTTCCAAAAAAGCCGTATTTGATAGAGAAAATCAAAACTTACATTCATTGATTTTAAATTCGCGCCAAAACTGTCAGTCACGTGGCACTTTGGGGCTGTGACGTCATATTTCAATGAACAAAACAAGCTAATACGTTATACGGTTATACGACGCTTTAATCATAGCTCTAATTTCAGATTTTTTTAATCATACCTACTGAAATAATATTTGATGGTTATAATGAATGTATTATTGTCACATCTATATATCTATATAATTATAGATGTGACAGTAATACTATAGATAGCTGATGTAATAAGGAGTAATTTAGGCTACTTTTATTTTAGAAATTTGTGTTCCAGTGTATGCTTATTATAATTTGTAAGTCATAAAAATGCGTGAATAATGTAATTTAGTATATCATTTGATTAATTTTGATAAAATAAACTTTTCTAAATAAAATGTCAAGTAATATAATGTTTCGTATATATATAGGTACCTACCTATTTTTTAAATTATTATTTAATACATATTTTACCTTTTACCTATTTCCTGCCCGTTATTCGTACCTCTGAAATAATATAATAACTGAAAAAATAGCGTAAGACTCTCACGACGATCTGAAATTATAAACATTACCTACATGTAATATAAGTTATTTCACAAAATATTGACTAAATATTATATATAACTATCGCCTTTTACAAGTAAATTATATAATATTACTTTCTTTATTTCGATACATACACGTAGTAGTCTATGCATACACGGAAGTTTTTGCATTCCGAAACTCGGCAGAGCAAAAGTCAGGATTGCATAAAAAAAAATTGGGACTATAAAAGAATCCAGTTTAGGCAAATTTGTAGTATCAGCTTTTATATAGCCTGACTCCATTTCATGAATTCTTCTTACGAGTACAAATCGAATAATTTAATGAATTTTCTCAGAAAATCGCGAACGATCAAACATTGGGCGTGTTTGGCCGAAGTAAGTTCTTACTAAACTTAATAAGCCAGTAAGCAGAAAAAAATTAAAATCTTACAGGCTGAATATAGCGCTTTTCGGCCAGGACAGACTTACACTTACTGACTTATCATATAATCATAACTTGATCATAACACAAACCATAGGAACATAGGAACATACGATTAAAGAATTATCACTCATTTTTACGTCTAAAATTATTATAATAGTGCTTGTGTAGACAGACGTATTTGAACTGTTGATCTGTTTCTGTTATGGTTTTATTTACATCAACAATAAGCAAAATGGCGTCCATCTATTAAGACATGCTTACTGCGTTAGCACTTATTTTGTGTTCTGGCCGAAAATTTTGTAAGTATAGTGAGCGACTTACTAAATTTAGTAAGAACTTACTTCGGCCAAACACGCCCAATGTCAAACAAGTTTGTGAAATGTGACGTCACACGGGTGTCAATCATGGCTGCCCGCGTTTCTAACTGTAGGCGTCTTGCGTTACGATCCACTTACTTTATTTTCCAAAAATAAAATATTTACAATGTATTTTAATGCAAAAAAATTATTGTGTAATTACTTTTTACTCTTAAGCTAGCTTATAAAATATATTTTATATTTTATTGTTACAACTGTCAAATAGCCAATTGTGTTTGCTCGCAAACGAAAAAAAAGCGACTTCAATTACATCGACAAGTAATACAACGTAATAAGACGAAAAAATAGTCAAGTAAATACGCGCTATTAAAGATTATTCAAAAAGTTGTAATCAGTTTTCGATCTAATTTAAACAAGACTACAAGACAAGTATTAGCTTTCGATTAAAGTAAGAATCATCGAAATCGGTACACCGAGTAAAAAGTTATGCGGTATAATATAACGTAGGTCGACAAAAAAGTAGTCACGTAAATACGCATTATTAGATATAACTATAAAAGTACTTGTCAGATCTCAATTAAATTAAAATGGGACCACATGACACGCAACACCTTTCAATTAAAACAAAATTGGATCGAAATCGGTCCACCCAGTCAAAAGTTCTGAGCTAACATACATAAAAAAAAAAAAAAAAACATACGTGTCGAATTGAGAACCTCCTCCTTTTTTGGAAGTCGCTTAAAAAGCGTTTGTTTGTATGGTTGCTATGACGACTTGCTATTTATATTTAACTAGCCGACCCGTGCCCACTTCGTTGCGCATTAATTATTTTTAATAATTACTTCTAACGACGATATCTCAAAAACTATTCATCTGATTGATATAGTGTAAAGAGCAATTTTAGTCTACATTAAATTCTTAAGTTAACCAACATATTTATTTCGATAAGGATTAATAGTGAACTAAAGAAAATAGCTTTGAAAATAACGTAATGTTTTTAATTACAAATTTGAACATAAAAGTGGTTATTGTAAGTCATAAAGATTTTAAATCATATCAAAATTTTTCGACCCAGCAGGATTTGAACCTGCGCCCTCTGACGTGCCGTGTCAGCGCTCTGCCAACTGAGCTATGGGCCCTCATCTAGCCGCGTCGAAATTCTCGATATGATGATTTTTAGGTTTTAAGCAAACCTTGGGCGTCGTCTATAGCGAGTTCGTTACAGATACTCGGCTACTCAAAGTAATGTAAAAGTATTGTAAGTCAACCGTAAGAGATAGAGATATGCTGTCGCGGATTTTTTTGTAACATTTTTATAGATTTTGAATTCGCTAGTACATTACTTAACTATATCTTTGCTAGTTTACGCGGCGTTCGCGAGGAAAGGTCCCCCGTTGGCGAGATTTTTTGCGACCTCTTCAACATTTATCGCCGTATTTCTGCTAATTTATATAAAATCATAATAAATTATGTACCTAAACCTTCCTCAAGAATCACTCTTTCTATTGTTGAAACGATTACGGGGCACGTACTTGGGCATTGTCCTTTCCTCGATAAAAAAAAAATCACGATTTAACCTCTAATTTTTATGAGTTTTCTATTTTTACTCGATACGTTTATGACCATTAAGACAAAAATTTAATAATTAATTACATTTCAATATGAATGACGAGATTTACTAGGCATTTAATGTAATTTACCTTTAGTTTTGGATTTATTACGATAAAACACTTTTGGCTCTCACTACATTTTTATCCCGTGAAACAATTCATGTTCCGTCTCACGTTGAAGGAACTTCAAACTAGTGATGTGTCGTTATGCCTTTTTCAAATAACGAAACGTAACCGCTATGAGCCCGCGAACAACGTTGTAAAAACTATCTATTTTGAAAACTATCTATTTACATACCGTCAATCAAATAATTATGGCTCTTATTAGTATTGCTATAAAGACTATAATTGATTGATGTCATTTGACGTTACAAAACGTTTACAAAGAACTTCCCTTCGTACTTTAACAGTCTTGTGATAATGATTAAATTACATTTATAAAAATATTTAAATTTTTATACAGGCGTACTTAAAATTTGCTCCTCATGCGCCTAAAGAAAGAAGTTTCACTTCAAAAATAAAAAGTTACTTAAAAAAACGATTGTGCTTTAGACTACAGTATAAATTACAGTAGTACTGTAATGTATACTCTAAGACTTTAGACCACACGACTGAAGTGTTACGAAACTTCCTTTTGCCTCGCCCGATCACACTTTTCGTAACGCTCTCGTTATGCACTCACCAGCTTACTTCCCAAGTCAAGCATACGTAAAGAAGTTTTACTTCAAAATATCGAGTGTCGAATTGTCGATATCTACATTTCAATATCGAACTATCGATATATTATTATCTTCCAAAAAAGTATTTATTTATTTTATTGTTAAGGAACACAAACAGTTAAAATTAACAAAATAAAATTAAATTTACAAACATAAAACATAAACCAAAACTGTGCTCACAAATAAATTTAACACAATCAGATTTCGCTAAAACTAAAGGAAAAATACATTTGTTTAAAAAATTAAACATTAACAATTAAAAAGTAAATTCTAGCTACAATTACAAGCAAACGAATAAATATTACGAAACAATATAAAACAAAAAATAAAACTTAGACGTTACCAAGATTTGTTGTTGTTAGTAATAAATAATAAATAGTAAATATTGATATTTCTCAATAGCACTAAATAATTAACTATCGTTGTCGCAACGAATACAGTGTTCAAATTTACAAAACGGACACAGCGGTCGTTGTTCACGTTGTGAAAAATAGATAGTTTTGCTTCGTTGTCGCAGCGACTGGTAGCGACAAAACGGAGACAGCGGTCGTTGTTCACGTTGTGAAAAATAGATAGTTTTGCTTCGTTGTCGCAGCGACTGGTAGCGACAAAACGGAGACAGCGGTCGTTGTTCACGTTGTGGAAAATAGATAGTTTTGCTTCGCTACATAACTAGCTATCGTTGTCGCAGCGAATAGATAGTTTTACAACTATCTGTGCTATATAGCGCACATAACTACTTCAAACGTATTTCTGTTTCACACATCAGTAGTAATCTCTCCGTTGAGCCGGGTGGTCTACGCTCAAGTTGTCAGCTGCGCCGCGGCGCCGCGTAATTATAATTTGAATATAAAATGTTTCAAAAAAAATGGGAAACAAGAAACAAACATTGAGAAGATTCAGGAAACGTGAACTAAAAAAGTTACAAATTGAAACCATGGCTAATTGTCGAAGGTAAGGTTAATATTTCTATAATCACTCTAGTAGGTAAAATAAGTTACGTGAGTGGTGTATAGTATATGAAAATAAATACATATGCTGTTAGTTGATCTCTTTGTGTTTGTTCGATAAAATAATTATAATGTTTTTTATAATAAAGATATATTTTAAATTGATGAAATAAATTTTTTAATTCAATTTCGAAGCAATTTTCATTAGGTAATGATTTTTTTTCTAAGTGTATGCGTTTTTGTACCTACACGGCTAAACAATGGGATTAAAAATTAAATAATATTTTATTTTCAGAATTGCCGCAACTCAAAATCTGACGAATGTGATCAAAACGAAGTTGTAACATAACAGAGAGTTTTTCGTCGGCTATGGATGTAATACAAATAAATGTATGGATGTATACAAATAAATATACTTGGAGTGTCTGTTTGTAATATTAAAATAACCGCTTTGAACTAAATTCATATGTATGTATAGGTACACGGTACATTTACCAAAATAACTTTTTTTATAATTTTTGTCTCTGTTTGTTACGGTTATCTCAACGGCTGGACCGATTTTGACGGCACTTTCACTGGCAGATAGCTGATGGAATAAAGAGTAACTTAGGCTAATTTTATGTATATATATAAAAATAAATGAAATTGGAGTGTCTGTTTGTAATATTAAAATAACCGCTTTGAACTAAATTAATATACATATGTATGTATACAGGGTACATATACCACTGGTCTGAAATACGGTTACGTTATCAAAATGAGAAGGAAGTGCCTGATAGGGCGGAAGTAGTTCTTCCATGGATGATAGCGACGACAGGAAATTTGCAAGGTATGTCGGAGTATGTGAGAGTGGTCCTGCAGAAGAAGAAACAAGAGGAAGAATAGGAACTGGAGGACGTGATAAAAAGCGGCAGGGTAGAGTACCAAACACCTCGAAGTATTGCTAACGCGGCGCCGGGGTGTTTGTTACTAAAGCAAGAGAGGAGGGTTTAAGTGGGTAAAAATCCTACACTACTTGCCAACAATATCTGATAAGTGTATTTTTGAAGATTTACCTCCTCTAAAGAAAAAAAAAATAGTAATATTGTCCTACAAATTGCGTGGTAAGTTATCCCGGTCCTACGCTCACTGATGCTTTACCCCCCCCCCCCCCCGCCCTAACCCTATTACCTACCACAATCGAGAGTTTTCGTAGAGGAAATTGTTGGGCGTCTCTTCATAATGAAGCTACTCACGGAAAATTAACTTGATAGTAGTCAAGTGCAAAAAATGTACCAGGGATCCCGGACTATATTGTTTGTGTGGTCTTTTTTATTAGTGTGTTTAGAATAGGATATGTAGAACAATTTATTTCTTTCTTTGATACTTAAAAAAAAACTCCAAAAAAGTTAAAAAAAAATAGCTTAGAAACATTTAACATATTCGAAAAAATACAGATTTTGAAACTTAAATAAAACCAAGGGCAATCATTCTACAGCTTCCATGTCATAATAAAAAATGTTTAGATGAACAAGTTCTAGCGAAATACAGCAAAAAATTTTTTTGGCCGGCACTTTCACTTTTGGACCAAAATGGATGATGTCCTTTCATTAAGTCAGGAAAAATTCCTTCAGCAATGCAATCATTAAATGTAACAGCAAGATATGGAGCAATGGTGTAAATAATGCTTTTAAGAATATTTACAGATATACCCCATAAATCATTGGAACCTTTCATTTTAAGAGATTTGAATGCTTTGATTATATCAGTGAAATCAATGCTTTTAAAATCAAACAATGAACTACAATCGGACACATGTCTTTGGAGCATTAAGGCCGCAGACGCGGGTGAAGAATTCAAATTAGACGTTGTGATTCTATGACTTTAGATAGGATAGAAAGGATCGATATAGGGCGGTATTGGGTAAGACTGTTAGGGTTAGAGGTTTTAGGCAGTGGGATGACAAATGCTTTCTTCCACAATAACGGGAAGACACTGTTCGTAAGTGCGAAGTTTATTATGTGAGTGATCACAGGAGCAATGTTTTCCAGCATAATGGGAAGAAGCATGTCAAGACTGAGGTGGTCACTGCCAATGGCTTTTGTGGAAATAGAGCGAACACACTTCTTTATATCATCTACAGAGACTGGTTTGAAGACGAATGGTGGTAGGTCAGGAGTAGCAAGATTTAATAAGAATGAAAGAGTACCAGATTTAATATTAGAATCTAAAGTTATGGGTGGAGAAGTAAAATAAGAATTTAAAGCATTAAGATCCACAGAACTTTGACAAGCTTTTGTTGCCTTGCCCACACCCAGTGACCGAAGGAATCTCCAAACTTGCGCTTGACTGAGATCCTGAACCGTGGGGTGAATATAGCGACGTTTGGCATACCTACACATTCTGTTGCAGATGTTACGTAATTTTTACGTAGTTTTTGGCCGATGGTTTTCTTTTATTGCTAGATTTGGCTTTATCCCGTTTGGCCATGACGCTTTTGATCTCAGGTGAAAGCCATGGAGCGGGAACATGTTTCATGCGTACAGTTACAGTACAGTTTAATCAGTTCAGCAGTTAAGAAGTTTACCATGCTATCGATGTCTTTTAACATCAATATTGATGTCCAGTCGATATTTTTAACATCTTCTCTCAGACGTTCCAGGTCCATATGCTTGAAATTGCGCTGGAGTACGACTTTGCCTCTAACCTTTGGAGGACGCACTTTGTAAGCGAGGTAATTTAGGTCATGATACGAGAAGGGTGCAGTCATTTGACCATACGAAACAGAAAGAGTAGGTTGAGAGACAGAGATCAAGTCAATGAGAGAAGGCCGACTATTAGGGAAGTAGTGAGTAGGTAATTACATGGGGAGAATGTGCATGTTCACTGAAGATGTCAAATTATTTAACGCTTGTGTTATGGAGTCATTTTTAACAAACACGTATTTAGATCACCCATACAAATTACATCACTATATTTAGGAACTAAGTTCATCAGGATATCCTCTAACTCCGAGAAATAATTGACGCTAGGGCAGTACAAAACCCAAAGAAGTACCTTTTTATGGCGTACTAGCAAACCCGGCGAACTCCGTTTCGCCACCAGATAGCTTCGTTTTATGTAACATTTTATGTAACATGGCGCTGTATGTAAAAAAAGATTTTCCCACTTCAATCAAAGGAAAAAGGAATCAAAGGAAAATTCAGGAAAAAGAAATTTTTCCTGAATTTTCTTTGCTATAAACCTCACGGAGCCCGAGACCTTTCCAACAAATGCAAAACCCGACTTATTTTTATATTATGGCGAATAACTAATTCCAGAAAATGGTATTCGAGGGTACCGGATGTTAGTGAGTTGGAATAGGAAACAACACTGGCCTGAATGTTGCTGCGAAGGTAAATACCCACGCCACCTCCACCCTGACCAGTGCGATCGTTACGAAAAAGTTTAAATCCGGGCAGGGAGCAACTAGTCGACGGGAGGGAAGGTTTGAGCCAGGTTTCAGACATAAGTATACAATCGACCACGCCGGTGCTAAAAGATGCGAGAAAATCTGTGTAATGAGAAAGAATACTCTGCGCGTTAATATGCACTAGTGTAAGAAGGTTAGAATTTTTAGGAAAAACCTTTATAAGCTTGTCTTCAATTGTTCCGTGGTCCGAAAGTGAACAGTTTGAGCCATTACCAGTAATTTCAAAGTCATCCGAAGAAGAACAAGAATAGTATTCATCATAATCCATAACACTAATTATCACAACTATTTATACGTATAAATAGATATAATTATAATAATGAAATATAATAATAAAATGTAATATTAAAATATAACTAAAATAACTATACTAAGTATATAATATACTAATAATAATAAAAAAAAAGAATAACAGCAATACTAAAAAAATGCACTAATTAAAAACAATACATCATTCCCATGCACAAATTGACTGCAAAAGAAATACAGTTCAATTTTTTTTTTAAACAAAGAATAAAGATAAAATTATTAAAAAGAACACAGATATAAACAGTTAATATGCATAATTTAACATGCGTCAATAAACAGAGTATAGTATAACATCGTTATATAATTGTCAAATATTTTACAAGCAAAACTTTGAATCTGTGCACAGAACGTCATTGACATTAGTTCAATGACTTATAAGTAATAGGAAGTTATATATTTATTTTATTTTATTTGTTATATATATAACTTGCTGTTTGAGTTCTAACTGAGAAGTTACCTTAGCTCGGGACTTGTCAGGGAGAAGAATGACCACGACACCGTCTGCAGTCCAGCTTTTCCTCATTCCGAAGTGACTACGAGCAGCAGTGAATACATATTGTCGAGTCTTTGTCAAAAACTCCGTTATAGTGCCCTTCAAGAAAGTCTTGGCCCTTCACACCATGGAGCATGCTTGCATATTCGTGAACCGCACTAGAATAGGCCTGGCAGATTTCTTCTTTACACCTTAATCTGTGACAGGTCTCAATTGTGTCAGGATTTAAATCTGGTAACTTCAATTGTGTAGTTAAGACCTGTACAATCTTCTCAGAGATATTATCGTCCTTCTCCTCCTTGATGCCATGAAAGAGAAGAATCTTCCTACTGGAATGAGTCTCCAATCGGTCCAGTCCACTAGCAACCAGCTCCAACTGAGATTTTAACAAAGCAAGTGACTTCCAAATGAACATCTTGAATGTGTAAATCTCCGCAGACAAGGCCTTTACAGTTGGATTAGGAACACCTAAACTAGAAGGTAGAAAGTTTTTTTTTTTCAAATTTAGCCATTCTGGCATCAAACCTAGAGGATAACTCTTCAAAGTTCTTCGATAGTTGTATAACTGAGGAGTCCATAATGTGATAAGGAAAGGTTGTCTGAGAGTAAGTACACAGTCAATTTAAGCACTGGTTGAGTAAACTTTAGTACATATTATGAGGTATAAATATTTTAAAATTTTAAAAAACTGACTACTTAAACACGTCTGTACTCTTTTATGTCTACCTTTTATGTGTTTTATGTTATTATTCGTTTATAATAATAATAATTGCATTATTCAATTGGCTCTTACTCGTCTTCTTCGTCGGTTAGCGTAAGAGAGTCAGCCACCTTTCCATGGGGTAAGTTGAAATAATAATAGTGGTACCTTTTTGGTATAATTCCATTGTCACATAGACGTTTTTAATTCCTTTATTTTACATCAGATATTTGCAATTTGTTTTTATAAAGTGCAGTTGGGGACATAATCATCACCTTTTCATGTGTATCAGTGCTTACACCTTGTTCGGGTAATATCGCACGGCTTTTCGATCTTCCTTGACCGTTACCTTTACCTTTTTCTTTATTGCCAGATTTATTAAATTACTTTATCAGGTGACGTCTCTTCTTTTATTGAGTACTAACTGACCCGGCGAACTTCGTACCGCGTAACAGTCGATTCCTTAATTTTTTATTTTTTTTTAATACTTGCCGTAACCCCTCCACTAATACATAAACTTTATGGTATGGTATTAAAGTTCAAATTGTTTTTCAGTATTATTACGAATCTTTTGTATGGGAGTATAGAAAATTGTTGTTTTAGACTTTTTTTAGAGTTTTTTAAATTTTTCTCTCCGTAACAACCATCCTCGTACTTCAAGGAATATTATAAAAAAAGAATTAGCGAAATCGGTTCAGCCGCTCTCGAGATTTACGCTTAGCTGTTGCGCTTTGTTGTTAGCGGAGCCGAGACATGGACACTGACGAAGGGACTGGTCCACAAATTTAAAGTCACTCAACGCGCAATGGAACGGGCTACGCTTGGGGTTTCTCTCAAAGATAGAGTTAGAAACGAGACTATCCGCGAGAGAACGAAAGTAACCGGCATAGCCCACACAATTAGCAAGTTGAAGTGGCAGTGGGCTGGTCATCTGTGTCGCAGGACCGATGGCCGTTGAAGCAGACATGTCCTGGAGTGGAGACCGCGTCTTGGCAAACGCAGTGTAGGACGTCCTCCGGCCCGTTGGACCGACGATCTTCGTAAGATTGCCGGTGTAGGCTGGATGGGGATTGCGGAAAACCGGTGTTACGGCCCTAGCCAGTCCAGCAGAGCCTCAGAGATCGGGGCCCATCAGCGACCTCCCGGCGGACTGCCTAGGGTCGGGTACTAATTACTTATGGGCGATACTAATCGCGCTGCGCGAGGTTGTTATTTTAGCTTAATCTAGGACTTACCTTCAGAGGGGAACTCGGTGGTGCGATCCGGTTCAAAGACAGTCAGGGTAGGTGAGTAGGTATGTAGGTGTGTAATGACTTAAGTGTGTAATAGGTGGCCTGACGGTCCTTGAGAAGCGATGCACACGCGTGACCCACGCGTGGCCCACGCGCGCTAGTGAGCGGCCTTAGGTCAGCAGTAAGCGAGCGAACGCGCCGTAAGTCGGCAGTAAACGAGTTTCTGCGTTTACCTCACAAACAAACACCGTCACTGAACCAATAATATTGTCCATTCACGATCAGAGCAAAAATAGCCGTGAATGTTCCGAAGAGATTACGCTGCCACGCATACAGACTTTATACACACAGCCACGCGAGTTCAGCTCACGGTTATGCAGCACAGAACGTTTTAATCACGGTTGTATTGTTCACAGATTAGTTCTAAATTAATTCTCACAAAGTTCGTTCGAAACGAAATAATTACAGCTACTTTCAATCAGTTAGCACAGTCTTAGCAGCGTAATCGCGATTAACTAATATTAATTCGCACAAGTAACGTTAAGTACAAAGTCAATATCACACTCACATTTAATAGCAATTTTAATAATATACACTTTTAATATTACGGCAGTTAAACTCATCAGTTACGATAAATTAGCAGCATTTATCACTATAAGCCCCAAACAATTATAATCGCTAACAAAATGGCTGTCCGCGCGACAAGGGCTTTTAGCATATCAATATCACTGTAAATTACAACAGTTCAAAGGCGTTTTAACTATCACTATAACTCACGGACGCACTCAGGGATAGTCGATAGTTATTTCAAGTTCAGAAGCAGAATTATCGTATAATCGGTCCCGAACCTCGTGGCTTCACACAATAAGTAGGTTCAATCTAACAGAGGGACTTTAACACAAACGCGTCGGCAGACTTCAAATTATAAGTTCAGATGCAGAAACTATTAGAAGAAATTAAATCGCGTCTAATCAGTCCGGCCGCATGTTCACATGCAAAACAGTAAGGCCAACCAACAGTGGGACTTTAGCAACGACGATACGTGCACGCGACGATTCACAGAGGGACGGATTACGCCAGAACGATACGTGCGTTCCGCCTGTTCTCAGAAAGCGACTGACTGAATGCGGGCGGCGTGAGTGCGCGGGCGGCGGGTCGTACGATATATTACGAAACCAGTTATGGAGTAGCTGATCGGCGCGAACAACCGGGATGTCTGGCGCGAACTTGGGGAGGTCTATGTCCAGCAGTGGACTGCAGTAGGCTGAACTGACTGAAAATATTTATATTATTTATATGTAATTTATTCAAATATATTCTAATTCGCATACCAGTTATTATTTGTTTACTTCCTAACTGCAGTTTCTGCTTCGTGCCCTATACCCAAAAGTTGTCTGGAAGAGATCGCTATTTCAGCGATAAGACCGCCTTTGTACATCTTTCGTTTTATGTTATTATTTTCTTGTTTCTTTTAATGATGTACAATAAAGAGTATTATTGTAAATCATAATCCCACCAAAAACATTATGTAAAAAAAACTAGCCAAGTCTCGATGGAGCTGCTTGTTTATCTCTAAAAATTAATGAAATCTAGACAAAGTCGTGCCAAGTCTAAGGTTCCTTACTGCGATTTCTTTATATGTAGGTATATGTATGTAAGGTATATGTAGTTAATGTTGTGTGACTTGGCCGTTGAAGGGTACACAAGGCGGTTGTTGATTTTGCAACACATGCATTCAGCATTGACAATGCTGACTTCTGTTCTCTTATTTTTGGAGCGTCAAATCGACCACTGATCTAACATAAAATAGACGTACAGAAGGACTTCTCTCAATGATTAGAAGTCCGCCGGTACTGGAAATAATTTTTTATACAGTTTTTTTCAGGCTTGCTTATACAAAAGTATTATTGAAATACGCAGCTTTATCAAGCCTACAATTGACTGGTTATTCAATCAACGTTTTCCAATTGGCAATTTTCCATCGTCAATGGGTAGCGGTTCTGGCGACAGATTGGTGCAATGGTGTCATGTAGCACCTGGTTTTGTACCCTTGTGTACCCTTCAACGGCCAAGTCACACAACATTAACTATAATAATAAAGAAATCGCAGTAAGGAACCTTAGACTTGGCACGACTTTGTCTAGATTTCATTACTTTTTAGAGATAAACAAGCAGCTCCATCGAGACTTGGCTAGTTTTTTTACAGAATGTTTTTGGTGGAATTTCACTGCTTTTTGTAGAAACGCCAAACTTGGACATATTGATTTATTTTATTAGATTTTCTTATTTGACACTTTTTTTTTCTTTTTAGTAGTTTTTTTTTTTTTTATAATACCATACAAATCTTTCTTTCCTTTTTTCGGTTCTGATTCTTGTACAGTGGCAACGGAAAAACAAAACGTAATCGCGTTTTAAGATATAGTCAGCGCCATCTAGCGACATGTGCGGATATCACCGCTACTCTTAGTCCAATGCATTATATTTTGACCAAATTTTGAGCGAAATTAATATTTTTAGTGTAATTTGTTTATTCAATTTGTGTAATGTTCGAGTAGAATAAAGTTAATCATTCGCCTACTTTTTCTTGTAAGCTTGTAAGTATAAGTATAAAAGCCAGTCTAGTGTTATGCAGAGTTTTCCTTTAATTTTATTTATATACATATTAAAAGCAGAAGGGGATTCATTCGCCCAGCAGTGGCTATATAGGTAGGGATCCCTAGAACATTTTTTTAACCTGATCAGTATCAAGCTAATTTTCCGTGAGTAGCTTCATTTTGATGAGACGAACAAAAAGTTCCTCTTCGAAAACTCTCGATTGTGGTAGATAATAGAGTTAGCAGGAGATAGAGCAGTAGTGAGCGTAGGACCGGGATAATGTGCCACGCAATTTGTAGGACAATGTTACTATTAAATTATATAAATATTAACTAAATGAATGAAAAAAAAAAAACAGAAAAAAAAATCAATTTTTGATGACCTTACGAGGTCATCAAGTTGATGACTTCGTAAGGTCATCAAAAATTATTACTAACCAGCTGATTTTTTTTCTTTTAGATACTTAATATTTATATAATTTGATGGTAATATTGTCCTACAAATTGCGTGGTACGTTATCCCGTTCCTACGCTCACTGCTGCTCTACCTCCTGCTAACTCTATTATCTACCACAATCGAGAGTTTTCTAAGAGAAACTTTTTGTTCGTCTCATCAAAATGAACCTACTCACGAAAAATTAGCTTGTTACTGATTAGGTTAAAAAAATGTACTAGGGATCCCTACCTAATAGGCTAGATTAAATTAGAAGATGTGTCCCATTAGGCTGGATTTTTGCAATGACAGTCGATTTTTTCATGTACCAACTAGCTGGGCCCCGTGGTTTCACCCACTTTGATTTGAGGAAAAAAATAGCCTTCCTTCTTCTTAAAGCATAACCTTTCTCTTTAAATAGGCTATCCACTTCAGAAGGAGTTTTTCGATTCGAATCATTAGTTCTTGAGATTAGCGCGTTTAAACAAACAATCAAACAATTCGACTTTCAGGTTTATAATATTAGTATAGATAAGTACAGATTAAGATATATAAAACATATCTTTTACACTTCCGCGACGAAAATATTTATATGCTTAGTTTATATGATATACTGACTGACTGGATTTACAGAATAATCGGCAATTTTTCAAGGAGCCGAAAAAAGGAGCCAAGGATTTTTCAAGGGCCGAAGACGGGCAGCAGCGTCTTTGGTGCGACAAAGCCAGCCCTGCGGTCACCAACCCGCCTGCCCAGCGTGGTGACTATGGGTAAAACACATGAGTTCACGCCATTATTGGCGCGAACTTGTGGAGGCCTATGTCCAGCAGTGGACTGCGAAATAGGCTGAAATGATGATGATGAAATTTCAAGGAGACCAATCAATTGAACTTTTTTTGTATCTAATTCATTTGTACATAAATTTATCATTTATTCTATATTTAAGTAACTTGATATATTTTCCTTAGTTTACACTAAATAAATTTCTAAACGCACGCATAAATATTTGACAACCAATATGTAATAAGTCAATCCAAAGAGTATATAACCACTACGTTTTATGTCAATCCGTTTTCATTACTGAGATTATTATACACTTTTTAAATCTAAAATACGCCACTATCCGTATATTGTGTATATATGTTGTCGATTCGAAGCCTTTATTTATATACGTTCTTTAATTTTAGGGGAGAGTTTACCATATAGACGGGATGAACATTAAATGTTTGACAGTTACGAAACACGAACATTATACATCATACTTCCATACAAATTTTCATTCCCACCTTTCAACCCCTTACACCCTGTTTTTCGCATTACCTATATTTTTTGTAAAGGCGGTATATCGATCTCTTCTAATAGTTTGGTTGGGCTCTTGTGTTTTCTAATCAGGGTCACCAGGTACTCCAGATCTTCGATTATCCTAGTTTTTATAGTTTTCCTTTTATGTAGCCATTAAACCCTAACTCTGTACCAAATTTCAGCTCTCTGAGTTTGTGAGAAGTACTAGTTCTATTTTGATGATCATGAGTGAGTGAGTGTAGTAAATGCGAAACTTTGCTTTCGCTTAAATTCGGAACTAAATGACCTACAGACTTGAAATTTTGGATTTTAAGTATGTGATTATAGCTTACTGGATGACGAAAATTTCGGCGTTCTGGTCTTATCCAGAGGTTCTCAAATAAGGGCCTAAAAATGCGGCGAAATGGTTCGAGTAAAGGATGGTACGGCAGTGTTTGCTTCGCGCTCGACTTGGCGGGGGCACTGCCGTGCCCCCCGATATAGTATTATTAAGAAATATACAAAGGTAAAGATAAACTTACCATAAAATAATGAAAAGCAATCCTACTAGTAATCCACACATCATATACTCGACCCAGAAGCAGCTTACGATTGCTTTGATGAGAGAAGGTCTGTCTTTTTTGTTTTTACAATTTTCTACTTCCTTTAGCCACGCCCGCTCGAGTCGGTCGCCTAAGCGACCAGAATTATCATTATTGCGGGCTTGGAAGAGATCATCTATCGTTAGTCCTTGTTTGTATCCTCGTTTGAAAAGTGGGAAGCTCCACCTGTAACAAAGAATATTTTTTCTTCTTTATTCATCTTCTTGACTTAGCTCTAGTGTAGTGGTGCATGTACCGTGTAGGCGCTTGCAACTCCTATACCGGCGATTTCGGGATTGATTCCTGCGTGGGATGAAAAATATTTCTTTTTGTTCTGGTTGTCTGTCCTTGTGAGTCTACCCTGCGTGCCTCGGCCTAATTCTTCCGGTTGTTATCATAGACACCTGATAGCTATCGTTACTCATAGAAGGAAAAATATCCGCAAACCCGCATTGGAGTAGGGTGGTGGATTAAGCTCTGATTCTTTTATACATGGGAAAAGAGGCCTATGCCCAGCAGTGGGATATTACAGGCTAAAGTGAAGCAAAGCGAATGAATTAATTAGAAACAAGTCTAAGACTTTTTAATTGCCCAATGATAAATACAGAGAAAAAAAGAGAGTAAAGAAGGGATATGAATTAAACTTATACTTCGGTACAACTTCTTAAGCTGCCTTTTAAAAGAAAGTTTAGAAGAAGCGTTTCTGATGCTTACCGGTAATTCATTCCACGATCAATGGTAATGACTGTGAAAAAATTTGACACAAAACCAGATTTGTGAATGGGAAGAGTTACGGAAAGAATGAGGATTTGAGTGGAACGTAAGTCTCTAGAATGATTGTTGGAAAGAAAATTAAAGGGGTTGTTTCATTTTGGGCCAGGTCTTTGTACAGTATTACAAAAAATAGTATAAAATCATAGAAATTTAAATAAACTATGCTTTTAAGTAGTTTTACAGTGGTTTAGAGGTAGTTTTAAAATTAATAATTGGGTAATAGCAACTCTTGAAGTGCATCCATCTATGTACTTTTGTTATCTATGTTAGATGAAATGTCAAAAGTCAAGTCATTCGATGATTCTATTCCTTTGTGTCTTTCGCTGCCTTAGGATTGTTTTTTTCTGCCAGAAGATAATGAAACTGAACGGCTGTAACTTATTAGCAGTATGAGTCAATATATTATTGACATTATTGAACAATTAATAGGCAGACAGGTAATCTCAATTTATTTCAATCGTTCTACTAGGATTACATTGCAAAAAGATAATACATAGATTCATGTATACCCTCTTTTTTTTCGGTACGGACTAAATTGACACATGCAAATGACAATTTTCGAAATAATGATACCAGCTTTTTAGTAATAGTGTTGTATACCGATTGTATGAATACGATACCGGTTTTATGAATCGTAACTTTTTACGTTTACCACATAATTTTATTATTATTTGACAATGAATCTTTTAAAAATCATAGTAACTATGGAGTATCACAGATAAAAAAATATATTTATTAATTTTAATTACTGATTAGTTATAAGTAAATACAACAATTATCTATTTTTTATTAAAGAATATGTATGCAATAACAAGTTTTTAACAGGAACTACACTAGAAATTGGTCGATGGACTGTAGCACGAAGTATAGACACAAAGAATCCGAACGTTATAGGCTTTTCCATAGTATTCATGGTACACAATAATAAAACCAGATCTTAATTCTCTTTTCTGTCACTGGCTGCGTTAGAATTTAGGACGTACCGACAGTGTTTCCACAATGAGGGAAAATTTCCCTTAAAATGAACGAATTGCGAAGTCTTTTCGAGGAAGGGCTTCGCCTAGTGACTCCCCAGGGCTGGAAGGATTGTATTAAACATGTACTTGAAGTTGAGAACAAAATGTGTACTCTAGGCCATATTGTCGATGACATCACCGACAGATTTATTATTGAAGTCGGTGACGACTCTGACGATTCGGCGCATTCAGGTACGGAGTCATTGCCTGATTCTGATTATTAATTTTTAACTTTAATTTAAATTTGGACATAAATGAATACCTTATAATAATGAAAAGGCATGGGATTGAATATAGCTCGACCAGGCTATGTCTATGACCCGCCTTGTAAATAGTTAGATGCACGATTGTCTGTCTCGTGTTTGTCCTGATCATTTCATGGTCTACTATTGCGTTTTTACCTTGTATGTGATTTTAAAAAATTTAAAAGAGAGTCTTTTTACTCTGGCTTTTTTTTTCTCTCGGCCTACACTAGGGACATTACTTTATGTTATTTATTGTAATATTTAATAAAGCCGAGGATAAAATAGATAGGTAATGTCTACCGAGACATTAAAAATTTTGAGTAATTAAATGTTTTAACATTTTGAACAACTTAAGGTTGCTTATAACACGGGGTACATTATCTAAGTTTGTTATACATATATACCTAATGATAAGATATAAAAAAAATATATTTTTATTTTATTTTATTGTTTGATATTTTGCTACCTTAACTTTCTTTTAGTATTGTTAATTTGTTTTTTTTTTGTAAATGACATTTTTTTACTTTCGTTAAGTGTGTGTATCACCTTAAGGCGAAATAAATGTTTTCATTTCATTTCAATTTGCATGTGATTACTAAGATTAATAAATACTTAAGAAAATAAGTGGTTTTTATTTATCATAAATCTATACATTAGCCATACTGGTACATTATATAATGTAATACCTATATAGCAGGGTTTCTTAACCTGTGGTCCATGGACCCCTAAGGGGTCCGTGTTATGAAAGCTGGGGGTCCATGGCAAGCCTACTTATGTTGTGAGTAAATATTTTCACTTTGCGCGTAATCAAAAACAAGTCCTCAATTTGATATTCTAATCCAGCAAAGCAGCAGCAACCGTCACACTAGTTATTTATATGTTAAGTTTAATCGCAAACAATAAAACGTGATTGAAGTAAAGCATCGTTGTGTTTTTTGATCTGTTTTTTTTTTGGAAAGGGTCCGTGGACTCTTTGAAATTTTTAAAGGGGTCCATCACTAGAAAAAGGTTAAGAAACCCTGCTATATAGGTATACCTATAGGTACATTACGGTTGATTTTTGTAATTATTAGTGAAAAGCGATACTAGATTGTAAATTACGTAAAGTTACGGTAGTGGCACATCACTATTAATGATTCGCAAAAAATCAGCAACACAGCTTATGTCAATTTAGTCTGTACCGAAAAAAAAACAGGGTATAGTTCTCAAATAGCAGGCTTAATAAGTAGTAGTTTGTCCCAAAGGCCAAAACTGAATGATTTAAACTATCTACATAATTAAATAAAATATATTTGATAACCTAATTATGATACATGTCCACATGAATTGTATTGTAATACAAACTTAATACGCAACATAAACTGTTACTTATGTTCATAAGTAATACGTAAGCATTTTTGCTATAACTGACTGTTAACGATATTTTGTATCTATACTAATATAATAAAGCTGAAGAGTTTGTTTGTTTGATTGTTTGTTTGTTTGAACGCGCTAATCTCAGGATCTACTGGTCCGATTTGAAAAATTCTTTCAGTGTTATATAGCTCATTTATCGAGGAAGGCTATAGGCTATATATCATCACGCTAAGACCAACAGGAGCGGAGTCCACGCCGACGAAGTCGCGCGCAGAAGCTAGTGTTAAATAATATTCTAAATTCCCCTCTCCATAAGCTTTTGCTAGGGGTATAGACAAACAATAGTAATAATAGTAGAGTAGGCATTGAACCTACATTCCTATGGACTGTATTTAAACTGTATTTCAGGTCGATATTAATGGTATTATATGTCAGCAGTGTTTTGATGATGTTACTAATGAACTCGCTAATCACTACACATCTCTGCAACATGATACAAATGTGTGTGTGTGTGTGTGTGTGGTGTCGAAATTCTCTCTATGTACCTATAATGATATGCTATAAATGATATACCGGAGGGGCCGGTGAAAAATCTAATTTCTAGAAGAATTTATCCAAGAGAGGTAAGTTTATGGTACTATTATCGTAACAGCCTACGTACATAATATTATGTTCACAGCTAAAAATACTTTCTATGCAGTTAGGGATAACCTGAGTTTAGAAGAGCTATTTTATCAATTAATTCTTTTTTAATATTCTTAAATTCCAAATAAGGCATTCTGATACAAGTGCTACAACTGCTGGGTCTATGTGTGTCAACTTGTACAATACAGAGCAAGTGAATATACTGCATCTATAAACACCCATGTGTGTGTATGGTGCTCAACATCTTTAATCAGGAAACGGACTCATTCTCTTCCTGAAGGTCCCGAGAGAAATCTAATAGCACAAAGGATCACTCCGAGACAGGTAATATTGTTTTATTTGAATACTGTTTTGTCCTTTTTATGAGTATCGGTAGCTACTTTAAATGCCTCTTCTGGGTACTTGTTTCCTCTATGATGGTCTACCGCTATGAGGCAGGAGGCAGACATTTTCTGTCGCATCATATGGCCATGTGTACTGATTAGGTATGTGTTTCAGGTTTTTGTAAATTGATATGCTTTTCATCTATCTACAGCTCCATTGCAGTTATCAAAGTTCCGTGTATTTCTAAATTGTAGAGCCAATATTTTCCAACTTTCTTGTATTAGTAATTTTAAATGACATTTATATTTATTATATAATAGCTGTGCCCGCGACTTCGTCCCCGTGGAATTTTACGAAATATTTATTGATCTAGCTATAAAATAAAATAAATCAAAAATAAAAGTAGCCTAAGTTACTCCTTATTACATCAGCTATCTGCCAGTGGAAGTCCCTCTTAAAATTCAGAGATTAGCCGGAACAAACAGACAGACAGACAAAAAAATGATAAAAAAATGTTATTTGGTATATATAAATATGGTACATATGTACCGTCAACCGTGTATACAAACATGAATTTAGTAAAAAAACTGTTATTTTAATATTACAAACAGACACTCCAATTTTATTTATTTGTATAGACGTACAGATTTCATGTTTTCGTTTCTAGGAGTCGTTTATTTGATCTATTGGTTTGATCGTGTGCGGGCTTGTTTGAAGTTTGATCAAACAAATCTGACAAACAAATTTGATCGTTTACGGGGGGCCCTTTAGGCCGCTTTCGATAATTAACAGTAAAGTAATAGATCGGGAGCTGGTGACAGGTGACGTTCCACGATTTTGTCGTGCATGCCTTTTTAAGGCTTGATAACTAACCCTAAAATATCAAAGATTGTCGGGGCTTTAGCCCCCCCGCGCGTCCTATGAAACTGAAACTAGCAGCTAGCAGCTAGCAGCCAAAATTAAATGACGCTGAAACTAGAAGCCACGCTTTGTATATCTGCTTCTAAGCAACAGATAAGTTGTAACTTTACACAAATTAGTATCGTTATATCATCTAACTATGGAAAAAAATTCAAAGGGTAAATACCACCCCTTCTATTTTTTTTAATTTAAAAAACCAAAAAAAGGATAATTCCATATACCTAAAAGCTAAAAAATATATGTTTCTAAGCATGAAACAAGGTTAAAATTTAAAACAAAAGTCATTTATAATAACAAGAAAGATTTAAGAAGAAAGATATATAAATATAATAAAATATATATAAACAATTTTTTTTTAACTTTTCTAATCAGACAATTATATAATATTTGTTAAAGTTATCATATCTCGGCTCATAGAGACTGCATTTTGTTGCAACTTAGCAAAAACTTTTTCATTACTGTCAAGAAAAGACAAGAAAATTTTCAAATCTCAACCTCTTCTATTTTTTTTTCTAAGACAATGCCTATGTACTATTTCTTCAAAGGTTCATTAAAATTTCAAAGGGTTACCTAACCACAATTTTTTTTTTTTTTTTTTTTTCTATGACAATGCCTATACTGTAATATTTCTTCAAATGTCTATATCTCTGCTCCAGGATACTAAATTTTGTTGTCACTTCGTAGAAACCTTTATTACACCGTCTAGACGATCGTAAAAATTTCAATACTACATAATTATGCATTGTCTTACAAAATAAAAGAAAAATTAAAAAAAATTCAGGGGTTGGGTACCCCTTTGAAATTTTAATAATCGTTTTTAGACTGTGTAATAAAGGTTTTTACGAAGTTACAACAAAATGTAGTGTTGTGGAGCAGAGATATAGTTATTTGAAGAAATAGTACATAGTCATTGTCTTAGAAAAAAAAGAAAAATTAAAAAAAGAAATTTGGGGTTGAGTACCCCCGTGAAATTTTACTAATCGTTTCTAGACGGTGTAATAAAGGTTTTTACGTAGTTACAACAAAAATAATGTAGTGTTGTGAAGCATAGATATAGACATTTGAAGAAATAGTACATAGGCATTGTCTTAGAAAAAAAAAGAAAAATTTAAAAAAAAATTTTGGGGTTGAGTACCCCTGTGAAATTTTAATAATCGTTTCTAGACGGTGTAATAAAGGTTTCTACGAAGTTACAACAAAATGTAGTGTTGTGGAGCAGAGATATAGACATTTGAATAAATACTACATAGGCGTTGTCTTAGAAAAGAAAAGAAAATTTTTAAAAAATTTTTAGGGTTTGGGTACCCCTTTGAAATTTATACGATCGTTTCTAGACGGTGTAATAAAGGTTTCTACGAAGTTACAACAAAATGTAGTGTTGTGGAGCAGAGATATAGACATTTGAATAAATACTACATAGGCGTTGTCTTAGAAAAGAAAAGAAAATTTTTAAAAAATTTTTAGGGTTTGGGTACCCCTTTGAAATTTTTACGATCGTTTCTAGACGGTGTAATAAAGGTTTCTACGAAGTTACAACAAAATGTAGTGTTGTGGAGCAGAGATATAGACATTTGAAGAAATAGTGCATAGGCATTGTCTTAGAATTTTTTTTTTAAAACAATAGAAGGGGTAGAGTAACCCCTTTGAAAATTTTCTAGTCTTTTCTTGACAATAAAGAAAAGGTTTTTGCCAAGTTACAACAAAATGCAGTCTCTATGAGCCGAGATATGATAACTTTAACAAATATTATATAATTGTCTGATTAGAAAAATTCAAAAAAAAATGTTTATAATACCTATATTTTATTATATTTATATATCTTTCTTCTTAAATCTTTCTTGTTATTATAAATGACTTTTGGTTTTAAATTTTAACCTTGTTTCATGCTTAGAAACATATATTTTTTAGCTTTTATATGGAATTATCCTTTTTTGGTTTTTTAAATTAAAAAAAATAGAAGGGGTGGTATTTACCCTTTGAATTTTTTTCCATAGTTAGATGATATAACGATACTAATTTGTGTAAAGTTACAACTTATCTGTTGCTTAGAAGCAGATATACAAAGCGTGGCTTCTAGTTTCAGCGTCATTTAATTTTGGCTGCTAGCTGCTAGCTGCTAGTTTCAGTTTCATATAAAGGTTTATGCGAAATTACAACAAAATGTAGTGTTGTGGAGCAGAGATATAGACATTTGAAGAAGTAGTACATAGACATTGTCTTAGAAAAAAAAATAAAAAAAATGAAGGGAATGAGTATCCCATTTGAAATTTTTACGATCATTTCTAGACGATATAATAAAAGTTTCTACGAAGTTACAACAAAATGTAGTGTTGTGGAGCAGAGATATAGACATTTGAAGAAATAGTACATAGACATTGTCTTAGAAAAAAAGAAAAATAAAACAAAAATTGTAGGGGTTGAGTATCCCCTTTGCAATTTTAATGATCGTTTCTAGACGGTGTAATAAAGGTTTTTGCGAAGTTACAACAAAATGTAGTGTTGTGAAGCAGAGATATAGAGATTTGAAGAAATAGTACATGGACAACTTCTTAGAAAAAAAAATTGAAATAAAACAAAATTGAAGGGGTTGAGTATCCCCTTTGAACTTTTAATTATCGTTTCTAGACCGTGTAATAAAGGTTTATGCGAAGTTACAACAAAATGTAGTGTTGTGAAGCAGAGATATAGACATTTGAAGAAATAGTACATAGACATTGTCTTAGAAAAAAAAAGTTAAAAAAAATAGAAGGGGTTGTATGAAACCCCTATGAAAATTTTCTTGTCTTTTATTGACAGTAAAGAAAAGGTTTTTGCCAAGTTACAACAAAATGCAGTCTCTATGAGCCGAGATATAATAACTTTAACGAATATAATAAGAAGCTGATATATAAAGCGTGGCTTCTAGTTTCAGCGTCATTTAAATTTGGCTGCTAGCTGCTAGTTTCAGTTTCATAGTTGGCAAAAACCTTTTCTTTGCGGTCAATAAAAGACAAGAAAATTTTCATAGGGGTTATACAACCCCTTCTATTTTTTTTTTTTTTTTTCAACGACAATGTCTATGTACTATTTCATCAAATGTCTATATCTCTGCTCCACAACACTACATTTTGTTGTAACTTCGTAGAAGCCTTTATTACACCGTCTAAAAACGATCGTAAAAATTTCAAAGGGGATACTCAACCCCTTCATTTTTTTTTAATTTTTTTTTTCTAAGACAACGCCTATTTATTATTTCTTAAAATCTCCGTATCTCTGCTCCACAACACTACATTTTGTTGTAACTTCGTAGAAACCTTTATTACACCTTCTTAAAATGGTCGTAAAAATTTCAAAGGGGACACTCAACCCCTTCATTTTTTTAAAAAAAAATTTCTAAGACAATGTCTATGTACTATTTCTTCGAATGTCTATATCTCTGCTCCACAACATCGTTTCTAGACGGTGTAATAAAGGTTTCTACGAAGTTATAGTATAGTAGTTATAGTACGTAGACATTGTCTTAGAAAAAAAATACAAATAAAAAAAAATTGAAGGGGTTGAGTATCCCCTTTGAAATTTTTATGATAGTTTATAGACCGTGTAATAAAGGTTTCTGCGAAGTTAAAACAAAATGTAGTGTTGTGGAGCAGAGATATAGACATTTGAAAAAATAGTACATAGGCATTGTCTTAGAAAAAAAAGAAAAATTAAAAAAATAATTGTAGGGGTTGAGTATCCCCTTTGAAATTTTTACGACCATTTCTAAAAGGTATAATAAAGGTTTCTACGAAGTTACAACAAAATGTAGTGTTGTGGAGCAGAGATATAGACATTTGAAGAAATAGTACATAGACATTGTCTTCGAAAAAAAAAAATTAAAAAAATGAAGGGGTTGAGTATCCCCTTTGAAATTTTTACGACCATTTCTAAAAGGTGTAATAAGGTTCCTATTATTATAATTATAAAGGAATACACAGCCATTGCAGTTGTGTTCTCCATGGTTTCAAAGCGATAACTGAGATTTTTTGACAAACACAGCCGCACACGATCAAACAGGTTTGTCAAACACACCTTCAATCAAAATTTCCATCAAACACGTCAAACATTTTCAATGTTTGACAAACACAACAAACAAGCCCGCACACAATCAAAAAATTTTACAAACACGTTTGTCAAACAGAAATTTGATCAAATATTTGATCGTCTACGGGGCCCATAGGCCATAACCCATAAGTATAGTCCTTTGACAGACTGACGTTCATACAAATAGACAAACTTATTATTAGTAATAAGCTGCTCCTACCAGCTAAAGAACCCCAAAAAAGAAAAACATAATATCAAAATAGAATAAGAGTACATGTCTAATAGATTTAAACAAGACAAGAAGTAGGTAGACTAGATTTTAAATATGTGAGAATACAAAAGCTGCGGTATAAAGAAACTTGGCAGATATAATATATTAATAAATGCTAATAAATAGAGGTTTATAACAAAATATATACAGTCAATCGGGGTAACTTTGATTGACCAGGTAACTTTGACAGTCAAATCGCAAAATTATTTTTTTATTTTAACGTGGTCCACATTTAGTGCATAAAGTTAAATTTATAAAATTTGTTTACATATCAAACTTGGTAAATGAACTCTCTGAAAAAAAAGAAGCTGTTAAACGAAGTTGATGTCAAAAACTTCCTAAAAGTTCTGTGCGCAATTTTTGTATTTTTTTCAGTGGAAAACTTTTAGATAGAGAGATAAGATAACTCGAAAATTTTGCCACTATCAAAGTATGTTAAAACATAATACAACTTTTAATATGTTTAATTTTGGATACACAGATAATTTTAAACATTTGCGGTCAAAATGAAAATGTAGAGATGTACGATTTCTACCCAAGTAACACATTCGGTGACAAATAGCTTGCATATAGTATTTTTTTGGAAACTTTAGTAATAAAGCCCACCGTGAGTTCAATAAAGGTGGTTAGAACCTATAACCTGTATGTTACCAAAGGGAGAAAAATTGCAACTTATTTTTAGATGCAAAAGCGATGCATAAGAGTTCGAATTGTTATCCTGAGTGGCACTTGGAACTAACGGTGTAAATTGTGTGAATGAATGATTGAACAATAAAGCGATACCATTCATTCGTTGAGTGGCAAATGACATGTAACTATTCTTATTTTCGGTGGAGACGGTGGATATAACAGTTTATGTGTATAACACAGGATAACATCATGAAGCCCTTGCAAATGGATTTTTATCATGAAACCATGGCATTTATACTTAGTAAATTTCGATGCGCCTTCGGTCTAATCAAAAATTATCAAAAAATATGCGCTGATCAAATAAATAAGATAATACTTTATAAAAATTTGGTTGTTAAAAACCTAACATTATGGTTTCACAAAAAGTATAATCTTAAACTACATCAGAAACAATTATCAAAACTCATTTTATTTTATGTTATTGTAATAAAATACCATTCAACAAGATGCTTATCAAGGACTCTATTTTTAAACATGGCGATTTAACATAGGCCTTGCAGTTCATATTTTCACTCATTTGTTGCCTTATTGGAGCTCTTAGGACCTCAAATCACTAATTAGTGCCTAGTAGTTATTATTTTCACCACTTTACAGTATTCATTTTGAGTAGTTGTTTTAGCTATTAGGACTTTTTTAACAGAAACTTTGAGTGTTATAGAATTAATTTACTTATAAACAAACAAATATGCACGTGCCGCACACTGAATCCGCAATTAAAAATAAGTTCTACGTTTTTATCTTTTAGAACTGTTAGATCTGAACTGGTTCTAAATAAGAAAAAAATGTTGCTTAGGGTTTTCAAGAACCATCTTTTTGAACCGATCTCTGCGTTACAGTGGCATATTAGAGTATATTAGATAGACATGCGCAAAACAGTGCATTAAAATGTAATGTAATATTACATTACATTTCGTACTGAGTAATATGGCATCACACCATCACACCGAACATTACCCGAAATGTGTACTGCTCGGAGTGAGTTATTTCTAATGAAATTTCCTATATCACGTAATTTTCATCACACAAAACATTACATGAGGTTTTGTACTTAGTATGTTTAAATGTACTGTTCGGCGTACTACGTACTAGACGATACATAGAGTCAATTTAGCATTAAAAAAATTGTAAATGAGTCGGAAACTAGCTGAAAATTCATAGTTATTTTTTTCAGTTTGATTTTCTAGTTTGTTTGTAAAAAATGTCGTAGCTTTGATTTGTAAAAAAAGTTGATTTCCTTTCATACTTATATAAGTAATTTTATTCCAGGCTTATAGGACAGGACAGGCAATACAACATGGACAAGTTAATTAATACTAGCTGTGAACCGCGATTTTATGCGTTTAGTTTCGTTTCCCGTGTGATGAAAATAATTTGTGTAGTGCATCGCCATGTCTCATTCAGTACAGTGAAGTTAGACAGAGCTGGATATAGCAAACTGATAAGAAATCCGACATTCCGACCGAACAGATCGCGTAATGTCAAGTGTGATGTGTAATGCTTCATTTCGTCGAGTAATGTGTGATTCCATATTTCATGTTCGGGTAATATCACGCGTAATGTATCAATTGCATTACTTACACATGTCTAATATTAGACCTTACAAGGGCAATTACACTAGGTTAGAAAAATAAGCTGCAATAATAACTCTTGAGTCACTACAGGTGATAAATAACTCATTTAAACTACTTATTTAGTACTAAAGATGCCAAATAAGGAAAAATTACCACCTATTAGGGCACAGTTCCTTAGGGGAGATTTTAAGATGTCATATCCCTCTTTGAGTTCTATAAGAGAGAAAATTAAAACCTGAATGCGTCTATAAGTAATAAATTCGGTTTTATACTATCATAAGTAATATAGCAGAAACAAAAATCACCCAAAAGCAACTGTTAGTGTTATGAGTAACTCATTTGCAAATTCAAGTGCTTTTTGCATCCATAAGTAATACCGTACACTCTTGCATCACTTATATGCTACCTACAGTTGCAAAATAAGTTCCAAAATTCACCAACATGCTACTTGGGTATGCTCTCCAGTGTATTTTTAAAAGTTATGATTCCTGCGCCAAATCTCACCTGTGTCAAAGTTACCCATTAAGGGGGGGGGGGGGGGTAACTTTGACACAACAAAATTACCAATTTTTGATACATATCATGATTTTTAAAGACGTTAAATAACTTGAGATTATGAAAACCAACCCGAGAGCACCTATTAAATTAACTCTTTTGTCTCATATTCAACATTGTCAAAGTTAGCTGAAAAAATATAGAAATGATGTGTCAAAGTTACCCCGATTGACTGTAATTAATACAAAAATCAATAAAAATCTTCTTACCATAAAAATATTTTTGATAAAAAACCTGCTTCATCATTGGGGTTTTTCTCCGTTAGCACCACGTTTGAGTCCATGTTGCAGGATTAATTCTACTGTACGATAGGAAGTCTATGCAGCAACAGAAAATATTACAAAATGAATTGTATCTATTTTGTAAGCTTCGATATATACTAGTTACGCCACTAGTAGATGAATAAGTACAATATTTTAAGTACGTTTACGAGCACCAAATACACTTATTTTACACAGCAATATAGATATTATAATTAAATATAATATATTATATTCGCAGACTTTTTAAATCTGCATGTCGTAATAGCGTTTAAACGATTCCACGAAAAAACTGACCGCACTCACGTTCCCAGGGCCACTTTTTATCACGACGTTAATAAATTCAAAATTGTATTTGTGATTTTAACATGTAAAAATAATAAGTACGACGAAATTCTAAAGTCAACAAAAAGTGTATCACAGATAAAATGGTAAGTGGCGGGTCCGTGCGAGTCACAGAACAATAAATACTCTAGGAGGTGCGAGTGCTCAAACACAAGTGACAGTGAGAACTGAGAATTTACTGACGATCGAATCGACGCACTACGCAAGTACGCAGTGCTCTGTGCAGTGTTGCCAACTCGAATTTTATCGAGTAGGTAGATACAATTTCAAAAGTTGGTAGTTTCCAACCATCTTCAATTCCAAAAGTAGGTAGATCTACCAACTATAATTTCGAGTTTTATATACGATTTTAGTAACCTAAGATATGATACATTTAATTCATTTTTTTTTTTTTCGTAAAAAAGTAATCATTATACAATAATTTCTATTATAGTAAAAAAGGAATAATAACTACAAAATCATCAATATCAATTAAAAAATCGAAGCAGATTATGGACTGAAGAAATTAATGTAATGATTATAATTTACTTGACAATGAGGGCCGAATACTGAAATGCGATTTGCTGTAAAAAAAATTTTAAGAAAAAAAATTGTTTAATTTTTGAAGTGAAACTTCTTTAGGCCCATGTGGGGTTAAATTTGAGCGGCCGCTAACGCGGCAAAGCGCACCACTTGGATGGGTGACCGCCTGAGAACACCGCGTGACGTTGGCTTTTTGTTTTTTTTTTAATTTTTTTTGTTTTTTCAATTAATAAATAATAAAGAACAGTAAATAACAGTCGTGTAAATTTTTTTCAGGTTGTGACATAAAAAATACTTGTTTTAATCTGTTTTGACATCTCAAACCCGGAATACAAATAATTTTTTTTTTTTATTAAAGTATAAACTGCGGCTTTGATCACTTTTAGAATATTATTAAAAATCTAGTTTCAATTAATAAAGAATACTTAAATATATGAATTGTCTGAACACGCCAAAGCACGTACCGGGGCACGGCTTCATAGGAAAATGGGCATTGTCCAAATCAACCAATAAGAACACGTCACGACTTCAACTTGAAATCTTGCTTGAAAAGTTGAAATATATTACATCGATATATTCTAAGTGACGAGTGCGCGAACAAATACGCTGTTTGAATTTCTAGTTTATATAACATTATTATTATTATTATATAAGCCTTTTATTTATTTCCATGACAATAAAAATTTATATATATAGAAAAAACTATGTTTGTATTTCGGATATACATATGTCATGGCCCCTTTCGGGTATAGGCCTCCTCCAGTTGCCCCCATTTTTTCCTGTCTTTAGCTATTTTCATCCAGTCTCTTCCCGCCAGTTGAAGTATGTCGTCTATCCAGCGGGCTTTTGGTCTGCCTCTTTGTCTTTTTCCTCCCGGACCTGTCCATTTTGTTGCTCGTTTAGGCCATCTTTCTTCAGAAGAACGGGCGATGTGTCCTGCCCATTTCCATTTCAAACGCTGCGTGTGTTCTAATGCGTCTATCACTTTGGTTTTGTGTCTAATTTTTTGACTGTTGACTTTGTCGATGGTCTTGATGCCAAGGATGCTCCTCTCCATAGCCCGTTGGCAGGTACGTATTTTTGACAAGGTGCTTTTGTTAAAGACCCAGGTTTGGGCACCGTACGATAAACAGGGCAATATACTCGAATCCATCACTTTTTTCTTTAGGTTCATTGAAAGTTTTGATTTTAATATTTCTTTGTAGCTCCAGTATTTTTTCCAGGTCATGTTGATTCTCCTGTCTATTTCATCTAGGTGTCTTGTGTTTTTAAATGATATTTGTTTACCGAGGTATATGTAGCTGTCCACGTATTCTATAGGTGTTTGTTTTATTAGTATTGGGTTCTTCGTACCGTTGGTAGCCACCTTTGTTTTCGAGGTATTTAGTTGTAGACCTATATTTTCACTAGCAGCGCTTAGTTCTGTCAGCATTTCCTCTAGTTGTTTTGATGTCTTAGCGAAAAGGACAATATCGTCGGCAAATCGTAGGTTACTGAGATTTTTTCCGTCTATGGTTATTCCTTTTTTGCTCCAGTCTAGGTCTTTCATTATATTTTGTAAGACAGCTATGAACATTTTCGGTGATAGCGGGTCCCCTTGCTTTACACCTCTATGGATATTAAACTCTGGGCCTAGTCTATCTAGTTTGACCCGGCTTGTACTTTTTCTATAGATATCTTTGATAATGTTAATGTATATGTATGGAAGATTTTGATGCTCTAATGCGTCCCAGATACTCTTATGTGAAATGGAATCGAACGCTTTCGCGTAGTCGACATATGCTATGTATAGGGTTTTCTTATATTCAACAAATTTTTCTATTACTTGTTCTAAGGTGTGTATGTGGTCAGTCGTTGAATACCCTTGACGAAAACCCGCCTGTTCCGCTGGTTGATTCTTTTCTATAGTCCGCTCTATTCTTTTTTCCAGGCACATTGCAAATAGCTTATACATTGTTGGCAGTAGACTAATAGGTCGGTAGTTATTTATATCCGCTGGATCTCCCTTTTTGTATATAAGAGTTATTCGTGATTTTGCCCATTTGAAAGGGATTTCTTGTTTTTCGAGTATTCTTGTGAAGAGTATAGTGAGTTATATAACATAATATAAAAAATTTTTAAAAACTTGAAAAGTTGGTAGATTTTTCTCGTGAGGTGGTAGATTTGAGCGAGACACGGAAAGTTGGTAGATCTACCGAAAAGTTGGTAGAGTTGGCAACGCTGGCTCTGTGCTACGCAGATATCGTAGATGTGTGGACCAGTGTTGCCAACTCGAATTTTATCGAGTAGGTAGATACAATTTCAAAAGTTGGTAGTTTCCAACCATCTTCAATTCGAAAAGTAGGTAGATCTACCAACTATAATTTCGAGTTTTATAATTATACGATTCTAGTACCCTAAGATGTGATAAGTGCCTTCAAATCTTTTTTTTTCCGTAAAAAAGTAATCATTATAGTACAATCATCTATTATAGTAAAAAAAAAGAATAATAACTAAAAAATGGTCAATGTCAATAAAAAAAATCGAAGCATATTATGGACTGAAGAAATTAATGTAATAATTATAATTTACTTGACAATTAGGGCCGGAAACTGAAACGCGATTTTCTGTTAAAAAAATAAAAAAATAGGTTAATTTTTGAAGTGAAACTTCTTTAGGCCCATGAGGGGTGAAATTTGAGCGGCCGCTAACGCGGCAACGCGGTCACCCCTTAGATCAGACCGCCTGGGAACAGCGCGTAACGTTGACTTTTTGTTTCCTTTTTCATTTTATTTTTTGTTTTTTAAATTAATAATTAATTAGGAACAGTAAATAATATTCATGTGAATTGTTTTCAGGTTGCGATATAAAAAATACTTGTTTGTTTCAAACGACTAGTTCTGCGAAGACTGTTTCTGCATGTACTAAATAGAAAGCGCTATTCAGCGGTTTTGTGATTTTTAATTGGCCTTTTGTTTTTGTTTTTCAATTCGTTTTTTTTAAATTAGTTTGCTAAAGAAGTTTCACTTCAGTTGGGCAGTAGCCAAAACAACCAATAAGAACAAGTGACGACTTCAATTTGAAATCTTGCTTGAGAGGTTGAAATATATCGATATTTTTCGAGTGACGAGTGCGCGAACGAATACGCTGTTTAAATTTCTAGTATATATAATATATTATTAAAATGTTTCAAAAACTTGAAAAGTTAGTAGATTTTTCTCGTGCGGTGGTAGATTTGAGCGAGACACGGAAAGTTGGTAGATCTACCGAAAAGTTGGTAGAGTTGGCAACGCTGGTGTGGACGCACTACCGACGTTCGATCATTTCACATTTGATGTGGTGCGTTCGATAAACTGCGCAAATGCCAAATGAACCAAAAACAGTGTTGCCAACTCTACATGTCAAAAAGTCGTTAACTTATGCGCTTATTAGACCTTCCTAAGTTCAGAAGCACTAATTCCAGAAATTTCACATTTAGGAAGGTGTAATCGCATTCAGTCAGTTAGTGTTCTGAATTCAGAAGCATGGGCCAATGCGCTTATTAGACCTTCCTAAGTTCAGAAGTGCTGAATCCAGAAATTTCACATTTAGGAAGGTGTAATCGCATTCAGTCAGTTAGTGTTCTGAATTCAGAAGCAAGGATGGTTTCTGAAAGTCAGTGCTGCCAATGTAATATTGTGATTGCCAATGTAATTGCCAGTGTTAATAATGTAATATATTTTAATATAAAAAACTTTTAAAAATTAACATGTGCAATTAACATACTAAAGCAAAGTATTCAAAACTCGGACTAAGAATCAAAGGTGGATTTGACAACCGCGTACACCCGAAAGGGACAATAACTGACGCATGATGGCTTCGTGGTATATTATAATTATCATCCTATCCTATTGACAGAGGAGCCCAGAATGCTAATTATGCTGTCACTTCCACCTTTTGAAAACCTATTGGATCTTGAAGATTAGATGCTAAAAGGAAAAAATCTTCATAATTATGATGTTTACTTTTTAGTGGTGGGGGGAGCGTATAAGGATTTTCAAAAATGTAAAAAAAAGTTTAAAAAATTCTCGAGAGCGTCAGAATTTGATAGCGCATATAGTCTACAAACTTCTGTTTACAGAAATATTAATCTGCCGGTTGCTCTTTGTGGAAAGCTGTATAAAGAGGTAGACATTTTGAAAAAAAAATCTCGGGCGTGTCACTAATTAAAGAGAAGTGTTAATTGTGTTGGGCTTGTTAATAAAAAGACTTCACTTTTATATATTTTATTTAATTTGAGCAGTACTAGGAACTCACAAAATTATAATGTTAATACTTCAAGACGTAATTTTTCCTGGAGTCCAATTTCTTCGACCTGTTGATTTTATCCATGAATCACGCAGTACCGTGTCTTCTTGGAATCTGAAAACGAATATAATTTATCACACCATACACTAAATTTTAATATAATTTCCTTAATCTCATATTTATGTATTACGTAGTAAGAAAATACTGATTATAAACTATAAACTTGTTATGTAATGGAGGAAAACAATGGAACCACTTGTTAAAAGTATTAATGAAACTACTAGGCTGGTTTATAACTTTTAACTGAATGTCTTTGAACAATATTTATAAGAAAACCGAAATAAATACTTAATGTTCTCTATTAAAAAAAAAAATAAACAAAAAAAATGCCCATAAAATTACCAAAATTATGGGTAATTTTTATTTGTAACTACTGGTATCCCTAAAATAAGAATAATCCGATAAAATTTAAAAGTCGCACAAAATGGCCGCAAGACATTATCATTTCACCGTATTTGACGATTACTTGTGTATTACTAAACTTATCCGGTTAATACTAAATACATCAATAGTTTAAAAACGAGAAAATCAGACATTTCTTAGTGTAATCCTGCATATTAGATCTTGACATTGTGTATTCTAAAGGAAACTTTAATTGTCTTTACAAATCAAACGACTCAAAACAAAGAAAATCATACTTACGAATGAAAGGTTATGTTTTCTAATTTACGCTCACTGCGACTTTTACAGCCAACTACACAGCAATGCACCATAACTATTGCTTTCTCCTCACTTTTAACTCTAAATTTAACATAAAAACAAATGAAAATCAATTGGAATTCGCAGTGAATCACGATTACAAATATTCGCGTACGATTTGTTGGGCACAGTTCGCAACTGTGCCCAACAAAAAAAAGTGAAACTATGACAAAGACAAAAAAAAACATGCTGTTGTCCTTATCACTCTTCGGAACTTTCATATATACTTGGCCTGCTCTTACATGGTATTGTTATTTGGATGTCAAGTCCACCTTGATTCTTAGTCCGAGATTCAAAATAATTTATTTTCTACTAGCTGTGCCCCGCGATTTCACCTGCGTTGATTTGAGGGAAAAGAATGCTTTCTTTTTTTTTTAATAGTATAAGATTTAATTAGCTTGATATACCTATTTTCCTTAGTTTACACTAAATAAATTTCTAGACGCACGCATAAATATTTGACCAAAGAGTATATAACCACTAATACGTTTTATATTAATTTGACAACCAATATAATTATATTATGTAAATCCGTTTTCATTACTGACATTATTATACATTTTTAAAATGTAAAATACGCCACTATCCGTAAATTTTGGAAATATGTTGTCGATTCGAAACCTTTATTTAAATACGTTCTTTAATTTTATCGGAGAGTTTACCATATCGACGGGTTGAACATTAAATGTTTGACAGTTACGAAACACGAACATAGTTCCATACAAATTTTCATTCCCACCTTACAACCCCTTACACCCTTTTATTCGCATTAAAAAGTAGCCTATGTCCTTTCTCAGACTCTAGACTATCTGTATATCAAATTTTATTTAAATCTGTTCAGTAGTTTTGGCGTGATTGCGCGACAGACAGACAGACAGAGATACTTTCGCATTTATAATATTATTATTATGGATTTTAAAACCCTTTGAAAAATAATAATTGTTTTTTTCAAGACTCTATTCACTGTTGACATCTTTCCTCGACAGATGGCACTATAATAGTAACAGATCAATTGTATTATAAAGCCTGTGGTAGTAATGGACATTGAAAAAATACATCGATGTTTTTTTCGATTCAATGCATCAGATAGTGGCATCGATGTAATATCGATATATCAAAAAAAGAATACATCGATGTTTTCCATACATCGTTTCCAACAAACTTTTAGGGAATACATTTTTTAGGGTATTTTTTGGGAATTTTTAATTCATCGGAACGTAATATGTATTTTTTTTTAAGTATTAAAAAATAACAATTCCTTAATTATCAATTTTTAAAAGAACATGTTCAATAAACCTACTAAAGCAAAGTATACAAAATAATTTATTTTTTATTTTAAAACCCTTTGAAAAATAAAAAATAAAACTATAAAACTTCCACTTATTTTTAAATAATTTCGATTTTAGGTTTAGGCCTTGTTTAGGCCTTTAGGGGGTTTTGTTTTTAATTTAGGAAATTTTGTTAAAAAATTTAGACCAAATGTTTTTTCAAGAGTTGGCAACACTGGTGGCCGCATTGTTCTATATTTTATTAATCTCTTTTTAATAAAAACTCATAAAAAACATTTTTCTAGATGTCATTCCGAATTGAATGAGCTATCGCACATATTTTTAGGAGTTTTATTTCTATTTAACACGTTTTTGAACTCGTTGATTAGACTACTACCCAGTGGCGTAGCGTATGGGGGGCGGAGGGGGCGGCCCGCCCCGGGCGGCACTTTTTAGGGGGCGGCCAAATTTAACAATAAATAATAAAAATATTTTGAAAATATTTGAACCATTTTATATCATTTTTATCGGAACTACACATTCGGACCGATTAAAAGGATCACGTAATCTTTCTTTACTTATTTTGTGGCGAAGTCGGTGAATCCCTTTTATTTTGTAGCGACTGGCAACGTCTATACTTGTGGGAATTTCCCGTTTGTGACTTATTTAGTCATAAACGGGAGTTAGTCTTACCTATGGATAAGCGAGCTTAGCTCGGTTTATATCGTGTTTTTTGGAAATTTTATTTACATCCCAATTACATACTTATGAAATATCAATAATATTTTGCAACTTCGCACTCTCAACCTTATAGCAGAGGAGACGGATATTTTTACTTGTACACTGAGTGAATTCACAAGGATAGCGTTATATGTTATTTGTTATATATGTATAAGTTAAATTATGTGTGCTTTACTATCGAATTAGGTTATACCACCTGTAATGATAGTAGTAAGCTATGATTGAAAAAAAAAATAAATAAATAAAATTTTTTCGATCTTACCGACATAATAAAAAAATGAACTGGTTATTCAGATAAAAAACACGAGTGCAATTAGAAAAAAAGGGAAAAAGATAATCGATTTGGTGACATGTGGATTTGAACCGGGGTCATTTAGTTTCGTGACCACCCGATTTCACACCTGAGCTATTATAACTTAATAGATGGTGGCAAAATTTACTTTCCAATTCTAATAATGTTGTATTTTTCATTATCTGAAAACACGGGTAAAACGACATTTTTTAAAAATTAATCCTAGCTAGATTAATTTATATGATATGTAGAACATCATACAGATGTTTGCCGTGGTCTGGGTGTTTGTGCAGTCCTTGTGGGTCTCCCCACCGTGCCTCGAAGAGCACGTTAAGCCGTCGGTCCCGGTTGTTACCATGTACACCTGATAGCGATCATTACTCATAGTAGCGAATGTATCCGCCAACCCGCATTGGAGCAGCGTGGTGGATTAAGCTCTGATCCTTCCCCTACATGGGGAAGAGGCCTGTGCCCAACAGTGGGATATTACAGGCTGAAGCGAATCCTAGCTAGATCGATTTGTCGCCCCCGAAACCCCCTGCATACTAAATTACATGTAAGGGACAACTTTATTAACTTTTGAAGTGAAACTTCTTTAGGCGCATGAGGGGTAAAATTTGAACGAGCGGTAACGCGGCAGCGTCAGGGACAGTACTTGGATGGGTGTCCGCCTGGGACTACCGCGTGACGTTGGTTTGTTTTTTTTTTCAATTAATTTTTTTTCGTTATTTTAAATTAGTTTTTTTTAATTCGTTTTTTGAATCACATTTTTTTTAATTAGTTTGCCAAAGAAGTTTCACTTCTGATATGTGTACTTTGTAGACACTCAATTGGTTTGTTTTTCTTTTTAAATTAGTTTTTTTTTCAATTATTTTGCCAAAGATGTTTCACTTCTGACGTGTTTTGTACGCTCGCATTTTTTTATTTCAAATATAACCTGTAACAGTACAAAATAATGATGACTTTTCTCGCCGAAAAATTCTCTATAATAATGTAGGTATTTAATGTACTACTCTGTCAAGAAAGTACCGGGGAAAGATCAAAATATCACATCAATATACAAACTGTTTGTTATTCATCCAAATTTATTTTATCACCTTCAAAGTATGCTCTTTCAGAAATTACTAACGCCAACGAATAATTCAATCATCAAAACATTTTTTAAATGCTGTTTCCGGAATTGAGTTCAGTTCTCGCTGCGAATTCTCCTTTATGTCTTCTACCGATTGAAAACGGGTGCTACGAAGTGGTAGCTTTAGTTTAGGAAAAAGAAAAGAGTCGGCTGGAGCTATACCTGGTGAACATGGTGGTTGCTCGATGGTATTTGTTGAGTGTTTGGTCAAAAACTCATTCACAGGCCTTGTGCGAAAGCGCATTATCGTGGTGCAAATCCAAGAATTTATTTCCACAAATTGGCCTTTTTCGTCGAATTTGCTCTCTTATAATTGTGTTTGCTCGCAAACGAAAAAAAAAACGACTTCAATTACATCGACAAGTAATACAACGTAATAAGACAAAAAAATAGTCAAGTAAATACGCGCTATTGAATATTACTCAAAAAGTTGTAATCAGTTTTCGATCTAATTTAAACAAGACTACAAGACAAGTATTAGCTTTCGATTAAAGTAAGAATCATCGAAATCGGTACACCGAGTAAAAATTTATGCGGTATAATATAACGTAGGTCGACGAAAAAGTAGTCACGTAAATACGCATTATTAGATATAACTCTAAAAGTACTTGTCAGATCTCAATTAAATTAAAATGGGACCACATTACACGCAACACCTTTCAATTAAAACAAAATTGATCGAAATCGGTCCACCCAGTCAAAAGTTCTGAGCTAACATACATTAAAAAAAAACATACGTGTCGAATTGAGAACCTCCTCCTTTTTTGGAAGTCGGTTAAAAAGCCGCATAACGCTCAAATCGACGAATTCCGAGTGCACAACACCGCGATAGTCAAAGAAAACACTCAACATAACTTTGACTTTGAACGAGTTTGGCGTGGATTTTTTGGTTTCGGTTCAGTTGGAAGGCGCCACTCCGAAGCTTGTTGACTAGTTTGCATGTCAAACTCGTAAACCCACGTCTCGTCACCAGTAACAATGCGTTTTATAAATGTTGGGTCGAAATTGACTCGTTCCAGCATGTCTCCAGCGCCTCTAATGCGATTGAGTTTTTGGAGAAAATTCAGGTCTTTTGGGACTAGCCGAGCGGTAACATTGTTTCAGACCCAAATGATTAGTTCAAATGGTACGGATCGACTCGTGAGATACAGAAAGTTCGGTGGCTATCTATCTCAAAGTTTAATGAGGATTTTCAGTCGCTGTTTCCTTCACTTTTGCAATGTTAACTTCAGTTACAGACGTTATAGGCCTACCAGAGCGAGGCAAAACTTCCATCACATCTCGACCACTTTTGACATTTTTGTACCACGCATAAGCACGAGTTTTTGATAAAGACACCGTAAGCCTTCTCTAACATTTTCATTGACTCCGAACACGAAATTCTATTGGCAATGCAAAATTGAAGACAAACTCTTTGTTCGATGTGTTTTTCCATTATGAAATTCGCAATACACACTAGATATGATATAACTAAAAACAGGACAGTATTTAATATAATTAACAGATGCAACGAAAACTCCGCGCCAAAATGGAAAACAGTTGCGTCACACTAACAAAAAAAAAATTTGGAACCATAAACAAATAATCCATTCCCGATACTTTTTTGAATGAATGTATAGTATACATTAAATTGTAATACCTAAATAAGGGGGCGGCAAAATTTTTTTCCGCCCCGGGCGGCCGACAACCACGCTACGCCACTGCTACTACCTAATTGATAATTCGATAGGTATGTACGTCCGACTTCGTCGCTCTCTCGTAACTGACTGATTCAGCAACTGAAATTAGGAAGGTGTGATCAGAAGCTTCTAACTAGCGTCCTAACTGGCTTTCTGAATTCAGTGACTACATTCAGGATGGTCTAATAAGCGCATTACACTTGAAAAAATAAAGCATTTATTATGAATGAAAAAGGAGAGGTTTTAGTTACAGCTGTCAGAGAAAATGGACTCTATTATCTGAAAGCGGAAAATGTCATTAAAAATGATGTCATTGAAAATGCTAATTTAGTACCTGAAAAAGAAAATAATATTATGAGATGGCACCGAAAACTTGGTCATATAAATGAAAGTGACTTAAAACTACTATCAAGAAATAAACTGCTGCGCGGATTAGAATTGAACAATGATGAAAAATTAGGTAATTGCGAAACTTGTATTAAGGGGAAAATGACAGTCTTACCGTTCCATATACATGAAGCATTGAAATCTACAAGGCCTTTACAAATAATACACACTGATGTCTGTGGGCCACTCACTCCGGTAGTGATGTGTCGTTATGCCTTTTTCAAATAACGAAACGTAACCGCTATGAGCCCGCGAACAACGTTGTAAGAACTATCTATTTTGAAAACTATCTATTTCCATACCGCCAATCAAATATGGCTCTTATTTGTATTGGTATAAAGACTATAATTGATTGATATCCTTTGATGTTACAAAACGTTTACAAAGAACTTCCCTTCGTACTTTAACAGTCTTGTGATAATGATTAACTGTCTGTCCTCCTGTCTGAACGCGATAAACTCGAAAACTACGCAACGGATTTTTATACGGTTTTCAACAATAGAAAGAGTGATTCTTGAGGAAGGTTTAGGTATATAGTTTATTATGTTTTAATGTAAATGAGCAGAAATACGGCGATAAATGTTGAAGAGGTCGCAAAAAATCTCGCCAACGGGGAGCTTTCCACGCGAACGCTGCGTAAACTAGCAAAGATACCGTTTTATAATGTACTAGCGAATTCAAAATCTATAAAAATGCTACAAAAAAGTCCGCGATAGCATATCTCTATCTCTTAGGGTTGACTTACAATAACCACTTTTATGTTCAAATTTTTAATTAAAAACATTACGTTATTTTTAAAGATATTTTCTTTAGTTCAGTATTAATCTTTATCCAAATGAATATGTTATTTAGCTTAGGCATTTAATGCAGATTAAAATTGCTCTTTACACTATATTAATCAGATAAATAGTTTTTGAGATATCGTCGTTAGAAGTAAGTAGCAGCGAAACATTTTATGCTCGGCGAGCCAGCGTTGAGCGTTCTTTCCTTGAGAATTTGAGATGCCTATAACGGCGCGGGCGAGTCCATCCCCTCTGCCCCGCATCGCTCGACGCCTGCTCATGCTATTAAAGGAAATCAAAGAATATCAAAGATCATTTTATCGAACTTTTTTTTAAACTTTTTTGTTAAATTCCACGCGGACGAAGTCGCGGGTACAGCTAGTTATTTATAATTTTAATTTCTTAATTGCACAAGTTATAAACAATTAAAAAAGAAAAAAAAATAGCCAATCGTTTTTTGGCAATATTTCATAAAATGATTTATATTTAATTATATATAAGATCATATAAGAAATTAAAAAAAAATTCTGAAAGAGGAGGTCCAATAAAAAACTCCCAGCTCTCGGAACTCTAGATAGAGTTGACTACAATTGAGACGGAATTTGGAGAAAATTTTGTTAGTTAACAATTGTTTAACTTGTTGAAAAATGAACTTTTCAATACCTTAAATGAATCAATCAATGTGTCGTACTCGCTTACACGCTTTTACACTCTCGTACACGCTTTTAGAACATTTTTTTTATTTGTCGGAACATTTAGTATTTTTTCGGGACTCTGGACATCATACGAAATGTCGGGACAATCCCGACGAATCCCGACCATCTGGCAACCTTAGTTACCAGTCGCTCAAATTTTACCCCTCAAGCGTCTAAATAAGTTTCACTTCAAAAGTTTATAAAGCTGTCACTTACATCCTGTATGTAATAGAAGTCATTCTCGCCGATTTTATCTAATACCTACGGAACAGATTTGGATTTTGAAAAGGTTCCAACGATTTTCATGAAATTTGGTATGCAGGGGGTTTCGGGGGCGATAAATTGCGAAAATAGGATTAATTTTTAGAAAATTCGTTTTACCCGCGTTTTCAGACAATGAAGAAATGGCTACAACATTATTAGAATAGGAAAGTAAGATTCGCCACCATCTATTAAGTTTAATAGCTCAGGTGGGAAATCGGGCGGTCACGAAACTAGATGACCCCGGTTCAAATCCACATGTTACGAGATCGATTATCTTTTTCTCTTTTTTGCGAATTGCTCTAGTTTTTTTTTTAAATCTAAATAACCAGTTAATTTTTTTATTATTATGTCGATAAGATCGAGAAATATTATAGATATTGCATCAGTATGTAATTCGTATTTAAATAAAATTTCCAAAAAACACGATTAAAAACCTAACTAAGCTCGGTCATCCAGGTACTTAGTCATAAACGAGAAATTCCCACAAGTATACCTAGACGTTGCCAGTCGCTACAAAATGTCATTCAAAGAAAAGGGATTCCTCGACTTCGCCACAAAATAAGTAATGAAAAATTCCGTGCTCCTTTCAATCGGTCCGAATGTGTAGGTGCGATAAAAATAATAGGTATAAAATGCTTCAAATATTTACAAAATATTTTTATTTTTAAGTATTGTTAAATTTTGCCGCCCCCTAAAAAGATTTAATTATAACACAAATTTAATTATAATTTTCTACAAAAATAGAATTCAATGGTGGATTTATAATTTATTTTTAATCTACCGTCACTTAAAAAGAAGTAACTAAAATACTATGAAAATTAAACGTAATTCCTTAAATTTTAACTTTTAACAAGAGCTTCACAAATTATTTCACAATTTAAAATGTACGGCAGAATTTGGACACAGTTTCACCCTACGATACAAAGACTATCTTTCGCTAGCTAATACCAAAAGGAATCTGCCTCTTTACCGATCCAAACACGCTTACGTAAACTCGATTTCCCGCCAATATAAATTGCATGAAGACATTGTCATACTGCGTTCCTATTGGTCGAGGGAGTACACGCATTAGGATCGTTACAATATTGAATTAAACTACTAGATTAATAACTCAGAGTAAAAATGCATAGAATTGATTTCTAAAATTACAATAATATTTTAACGTTAATTATTCAGCAATTTAAACAGCGAAAGCATAACCTAAAAAGAAATAGTAACTAAACAGGCACTTACTTCAAGAAGTTACAAAACAGATAATCAATTCACTAAGATGCCGTTTATTAATTAAAACGTTCAGTCTTAACCTGATAAATTACAAATATAATTTTATAATTTCAATTAAAGCTTGTATATTGAAGTCCGATTAGCGTCCGCGGCGACATATATGTTACATTCGAAATACTGATTAATAAATTGTATTGTTTAAATTTTTTGTGGGCTTATCCCAATTTTGAAAAAAAATTGAAATAAATAGGGCTTTTTTTCGTTAAATTGTATTATCTATCTGTAACGGCATAATATTTGGACATGTATTTTACATCAAAAAAATTGTAATGACGTATGTTGGAATATATTGTAAATAAAACTATTTATAACGAAAAGCCGTGTTTAATTTTCATCCAACATACATACGTCTGGCAAAAAAGAGAAAAAGATAATCGATCTCGTAACATGTGGATTTGAACCGGGGTCATCTAGTTTCGTGACCGCCCGATTTCCCACCTGAGCTATTAAACTTAATAGATGGTGGCGAATCTTACTTTCCTATTCTAATAATGTTGTAGCCATTTCTTCATTGTCTGAAAACGCGGGTAAAACGAATTTTCTAAAAATTAATCCTATTTTCGCAATTTATCGCCCCCGAAACCCCCTGCATACCAAATTTCATGAAAATTGTTGGAACCTTTTCAAAATCCAAATCTGTTCCGTAGGTATTAGATAAAATCGGCGAGAATGACTTCTATTACATACAGGATGTAAGTGACAGCTTTATAAACTTTTGAAGTGAAACTTATTTAGACGCTTGAGGGGTAAAATTTGAGCGACTGGTAACTAAGGTTGCCAGATAGGGTTGCCAGATGGGAAGACTAAACTGTCTGGACAAATTTTCAAAAAGTCGGGATTTTGGGATTATGGTCGGGACCAACGGTACAAATAAATATTACGAAATATAAAAATCTTTTTTTTTATTATAAAAAAAAATTCCCGCTCGGCAGCAGCGCAGACTCGCCAAGCGTGTTCCATTCCATTCCGCATAGAGTAGTTAGTTTAGTCGACAAGTTGAAAATGGTCGAAAACAAAGATACTGCTCTTAAAATTATGTGCGATAGCTTATTGGATCCGGAATGACGCTAAATGTTCTAAAAGCGTGTATTTAGTAGGTAAATAAAAAAATGCACAAGTTACAAACAAATAAAAAAAGGAAAAAAATGGCCTTTCGTTTTTTGCCAATATTTCATAAACTGTTAATATTTAAGAAATTTCAAAAAAAAGATTCAAAAAAAAGAAGAGGAAATTCCCAATAAAAAACTCCCAGCTCCCGGAACTATATCATGGAGATACAAATATCTATAGGTACAAATAAATAAAATTGGAGTGTCTGTTTGTAATATTAAAATAACCGCTTTTTACTAAATGTATATGGATCTATACACGGTACATATTCCACAATAACATTTTTTACAATTATTGTCTGTCTGTCTGTTTGTTCCGGCTAATCTCTGAAACAGCTGGACCGATTTTGACGGGATTTTCACTGGCAGGTAGCTGATGTAATAAGGTGTAACTTAGGCTAGTTTTATTTTAGATTTTTAGTTTTATAACTGCGAACTGAACAATTTTTGTTAAATTCTACGCGAAGTCGCGGGCACAGCAGCTAGTTATTTATAATTTTAATTTAATGCTGAAAATGGGGTTTAATGTAAAATGGGTTGCGCGCGCGGCGTCAAAAGCAAGTACGACACATTGATTACTTTATTTAAGGTATTGAATATATTTTTTTTTAATTTGAAAAAAAATGTGGTGTATTGTGAACACTATAAATACTTAATTCCTTTTGGAAATTTTACCTAAAGTTAATTTTTCAACAAGTTAAACGATTGTTAACTATCAAAATTTTCTCGAAATTACGTCTCCATTGTACATAAATGAAAAAAAAAATGTTTAAATAATTGTCGTTAAAATTTTTCGTTTCGTAGAGCCTTTCTTATATACATGATTAACAAGATCACGCCATAAAAGTAAAAAATATATTCATTCTTTGTTTATAATAATTATTGTACTTGAACAAAAACTGGTAATTTTTTCTAAAAAATGATGATTTTTCTGGAACTACAATTGAGACGGAATGTGGAGAAAATTTGGTTAGTTAACAATCGTTTATCTTGTTGAAAAATTAATTTTTCAATACCTTAAATAAATTAAACAATGTGTCGTACTCGCTTTTGACGCCGCGCGCGCAACCTAAAAATATCACGCGGAGACCCATTTTTTTAAATTATAAATAATGGAGATAGAGTTCCGGGAGCTGGGACTTTTTTATTGGACCTCCTCTTTCAGATTTTTTTTTTGAGATTTCTTAAATACAATTAACAGTTTATGAAATATTGGCAAAAAACGAAAGGCCATTTTTTTCCTTTTTTTAATTGTTTGTAACTTGTGCAATTTTTTATGTGTTTAATACATTAATATTAATACACGCTTTTAGAACATTTTTCTAGGCGTCATTCCGGATGCAATAAGCTATCACACATAATTTTAAGAGCAGTATCTTTATTTTCGATTATTTTCAACTTATCGACTAGACTAAGTGGTAATGAAAAATGATTCTCACTTTTTACGGAATTTTAGATTACATATTATTTGTAAGATTGCCGGTGTAGGCTGGATGAGGGTTGCGGAAAACCGGGATGTCTGGCGCGAACTTGGGGAGGCCTATGTCCAGCAGTGGACTGCAATAGGCTGAACTGATGATGACTGATGATGATGATTATTATCGCGATAGTTTGAGATTTTTGATTAGTTGTTATTTGTCGGGACATTTAGTATTTTTTCGGGACTCTGGACATCATACGAAATGTCGGGACAATCCCGACGAATCCCGACCATCTGGCAACTCTATTGCCAGATGGTCGGGATTCGTCGGGATTGTCCCGACATTTCGTATGATGTCCAGAGTCCCGAAAAAATACTAAATGTCCCGACAAATAAAAAAAATGTTCTAAAAGCGTGTACGAGAGTGTAAAAGCGTGTAAGCGAGTACGACACATTGATTGATTCATTTAAGGTATTGAAAAGTTCATTTTTCAACAAGTTAAACAATTGTTAACTTACAAAATTTTCTCCAAATTCCGTCTCAATTGTAGTCAACTCTATCTAGAGTTCCGAGAGCTGGGAGTTTTTTATTGGACCTCCTCTTTCAGAATTTTTTTTTTAATTTCTTAAATATGATCTTATATATAATTAAATATAAATCATTTTATGAAATATTGCCAAAAAACGAAAGGCTATTTTTTTTTCTTTTTTAATTGTTTATAACTTGTGCAATTAAGAAATTAAAATTATAAATAACTAGCTGTACCCGCGACTTCGTCCGCGTGGAATTTAACAAAAAAGTTTAAAAAAAAGTTCGATAAAATGATCTTTGATATTCTTTGATTTCCTTTAATAGCATGAGCAGGCGTCGAGCGATGCGGGGCAGAGGGGATGGACTCGCCCGCGCCGTTATAGGCATCTCAAATTCTCAAGGAAAGAACGCTCAACGCTGGCTCGCCGAGCATAAAATGTTTCGCTGCTACTTACTTCTAACGACGATATCTCAAAAACTATTTATCTGATTAATATAGTGTAAAGAGCAATTTTAATCTGCATTAAATGCCTAAGCTAAATAACATATTCATTTGGATAAAGATTAATACTGAACTAAAGAAAATATCTTTAAAAATAACGTAATGTTTTTAATTAAAAATTTGAACATAAAAGTGGTTATTGTAAGTCAACCCTAAGAGATAGAGGTATGCTATCGCGGACTTTTTTGTAGCATTTTTATAGATTTTGAATTCGCTAGTACATTATAAAACGGTATCTTTGCTAGTTTACGCAGCGTTCGCGTGGAAAGCTCCCCGTTGGCGAGATTTTTTGCGACCTCTTCAACATTTATCGCCGTATTTCTGCTCATTTACATTAAAACAATAAACTATATACCTAAACCTTCCTCAAGAATCACTCTTTCTATTGTTGAAAACCGTATAAAAATCCGTTGCGTAGTTTTCGAGTTTATCGCGTTAGACAGGAGGACAGACAGACAGACAGGAGGACAGAAAGACGCGGCCGGGGGACTTATTTTTATAATAAGTATAAATAGACTAGCTGAACCCGCGACTTCGTCCGCGTGGAATTTAACAAAAAAGTAAAAAAAAAGTTCGATAAAATGATCTTTGATATTCTTTGATTTCCTAGTATGCAATATTGATTTGATTTCCTAATAGCATGAGCAGGCGGTCGAGCGATGCGGGGCAGACGGGATGGACTCGCCCGCGCCGTTATAGGCATCTCAAGGAAAGAACGCCCAACGCTGGCTCGCCGAGAATTAAATGTTTCGCTGCTACTTACTTCTAACGACGATATCTCAAAAACTATTTTTCTGATTAATATAGTGTAAAGAGCAATTTTAATCTGCATTAAATGCCTAAGCTAAATAACATATTCATTTCGATAAGGATTGATACTGAACTAAAGAAAATATCTTTAAAAATAACGTAATGTTTTTAATTAAAAATTTGAACATAAAAGTGGTTATTGTAAGTCAACCCTAAGAGATAGAGATATGCTATCGCGGACTTTTTTGTAGCATTTTTATAGATTTTGAATTCCCTAGTACATTATACAACTTTATCTTTGCTAGTTTACGCAGCGTTCGCGTGGAAAGCTCCCCGTTGGCGAGATTTTTTGCGACCTCTTCAACATTTATCGCCGTATTTCTACTAATTTACATTAAAACATAATAAATTATATACCTAAACCTTCCTCAAGAATCACTCTTTCTATTGTTGAAAACCGTATAAAAATCCGTTGCGTAGTTTTCGAGTTTATCGCGTTCAGACAGACAGGAGGACAGACAGACAGACAGGAGGACAGAAAGACGCGGCCGGGGGACTTATTTTTATAATAAGTATAGATAGATGGAGATAGAGTTCTGGGAGCTGGTAGTTTTTTATTAAAAATTTCCTTCTCTTTCACTCTTTTTTTGAAATTTCTTAAATATTAACAGTTTATGAAATATAGGCAAAAAACGAAAGGCCATTTTTTTCCTGTTTTAAATTGTTTATAACTTCTGCTTTTTTTTATGTACTAATACACGCTTTTAGAACATTTTTCTAGGCGTCATTCCGTATCCAATAAGCAATCACACATAAATTTAAGAGCAGTATCTTTATTTTCGACCATTTTCAACTTGTCGATTAAACTAACTACTCTACGCGGAATGGAACGCGCTTGGTGAGTCTCTGCGCTGCGATCGGCAGGGCCATGCAGAGCGGGAAATTTTTTTTATATTTCGTAATATTTATTTGTAGCGTTCGTTGGTCCCGACCATAATCCCAAAATCCCGACTTTTTGAAAATTTGTCCAGACATTTTAGTCTTCCCATCTGGCAACCCTACTGGTAACGCGGCAGTGTCAGGGACGGTCAGTACTTGAACGGGATCGCCTTTGAACACCACGTGGTGTTGCACCTTTTTGTTTTTTTTTTCAATTGATTTTTTTTTTATTTTAAATTCGTTTTTTAATTAGTTTGCCAAAGAAGTTTTACTTCTGACATGTGTACTTTGTACGCACGCAATTTTTTATTTAAAAATAAATAATGATGACTTTTCTTGCCGAATAATTCTCTATAATAATGTATGTAATGTACCTAGTACTCTGTCAAGAAAGTACCGGGAAAAGATCAATAATACACAAACTGCTTGCTATTCATACAAATTTATTTTATCACTTCAAAGTATGCTCCTTCAGAAACGATACACTTACGCCAACGAATAAAATAAGCCAATCAAAACATTTTTTAAACGCTGTTTCCGGAATTGAGTTCAGTTCTCGCCGCGAATTCTCCTTTATGTCTTCTACCGATTGAAAATTGGTGCCACGAAGTGGTAATTTGAGTTTATAGGAAAAAGAAAGAAGTCGGCTGGAGCCATATCTGGTGAATATGGGTGGGGGTATATGTGGTTGCTCGATGGTATTTGATGAGTGTTTGGTCAAAAATTCGTTCACAATAATGGCCTTGTGCGAAGGCGCATTATAGTGGTTCAAAATCCAAGAATTTTCTTTCCACAAATCTGGCCTTTTTCGTCGATTTTGCTTTCTTAAATACCGCATAACGAGCAAATACTAATTCCCTACTGTGTGGCTACGGCAAAGAATATAGCCTCCCCCTCTCTTCCCGTGGGTGTCGTAAGAGGCGACTAAGGGATAACATAGTTCCACTACCACCTTGGAACTTAAAAAGCCGACCGATGGCGGGATAACCATCCAACTGCTGGCTTTGAACTACACAGACCGAAGACGGGCAGCAGCGTCTTCGGTGCGACAAAGCCAGCCCTGCGGTCGCCAACCCGCCTGCCCAGCGTGGTGACTATCGGCAAAACACATGAGTTCAAGCCATTTTGGCGCGAACTTGTGGAGGCCTATGTCCAGCAGTGGACTGCGATAGGCTGAAATGATGATGAATGATGACTAATTCCTTATTTACCGTTTGACCTTCCAGCAACAATTAAGAGTACACAACACCGCGATATTCAAAGAAAACACTCAACATGAATTTGACTTTTGGACGAGTTTGGCATGTTTTTTTCGGTTTCGGTTTAGATTAAAGGCGCCAAAGCTTGCATTTCAAACTCGTAAACCCACGTCTCGTCACCAGTAACAATGCGTTTCATGAATGTTTGGTCGGAATTGACTCGTTCTAGCATGTCCTCAGCGACTCTCATGCGATTGAGTTTTTGGAGAAAATTCAGGTCTTTTGGGACTAGCCGAGCGGCAACATGTTTCATACCTAAATGACTAGTTAAAATGGTATGGATCATTTCGTGAGATACAGAAAGTTCGGCGGCTATCTCTCTCAAAGTTGAATGAGGATTTTCAGTCACTCTTTCCTTCACTTTTGCGATGTTAACTTCAGTTGCAGACTTTGATGGCCTACCTGAGAGAAGCAAATCTCCCATCACATCTCGACCGCTTTTGAACGCTTTGTACCACTCATAAGCATGAGTTTTTGATAAAGTCGATTCAACGTAAGCCTTCTGTAACATTTTCATCATTGACTCCAGACACAAAATTCCATTGGCGATGCAAAATTTAAGACAAACTCTTTGTTCGATGTTTTTGTCAATTATGAAATTCGTAATACACACTATAGTCGGACTTTTAATTCGATTCCAGATTTGACATTAGGTACTGTCATTTTGTAAAATAATGATACCAGATTTAATAGTGTAGTGATGAACACAAAAATCGATAAACAATCGCGATTTATGTTTATGTAATCATAATATTGGTGTGCCAATTAAATACTAAATTATTGATTTTTATTTAAATAAATACATAATTATTCATAATAATTATTTATTAATTAGTATTAGCTTTATTTTATAAAAAGTTAATATTTTTGTTTTTTATATTAAAAACAAAACTTATAATAAAAGAGCCTAGATAGTTTTCTATTTTCTCTTAGTATTCTATCGCCATTATGTTTATCTTGTCATTCGGCTTCATTCTCCCAGTCTGACTGCACGAATATCTTGTTTCATTGCGAATCGATATTTTGTTATTTTGTTGGGTTTTGTTAAAGTTTTGTTACGTTGTGTTTGTTGTTACGTTTATAGTTTTTTGTGAACTTTGAGTGAATCTATTTGTTTTGGTTTTCCATCAAAATGGATCCTCAGCCAAGTACATCACAAAAAGACGTGGATGTTTTCTTGTCCCCAAGAAAAAAGCGTCCACGAAAAGCTTTCACTGTTACTGAAAAATTAATGATCCGCAACGCCTACAAGTACGTGAACAATGAAACTTCTGCGCAATTGGAGGCCTTTGAAGTTGTGGATGAAAATGAATGTATGACCAAAGAGGCGGGTGGCCTAGCGGAGGCAGTTCAGTATGAGTGATCGACGAAGCGACTTCGAAGTGAAGACTAGTGATCAAGAGTGATACCAGCGGAAACCTATGACCTTGGGGTACGACCTCGGACATCGTTAGTGCTTAGTGAGTGTACCTAGTGCTTAGTGTTTGTACCTTGTACTTAGTAATTGTACCCAGTGTTTGTACCTAGTGCTTTGTGTCGGACCTAGTGCTAGTGAATAAAGTCTCTAAAAGAGTTAGCAGGTCTTCCTCTCCAAATCGTTCGAACCCTAAAACGTAACAATATATTCATTTATAGTTTGAAGTGATTGACTATTCACACTCATTGCTCATTCATCTGATTGAACGAGAACTGAACGCATCACTATTACTTTAAATATGGTATCATTATTTTACAAAGTGACATTAGCTACTGTCAGTTGGCTTCGTCTAATTAAAAATACGACTATATTTGTTTTATTTCTCATGTTCCTTCATGATCATATTTATTTATTTATTTCACACACAATTATTGAAGAAAACTCTCAGATCCTTAATAAAATTAATCGTCATAACTAAATTATCCGTTTAGAAATATTTAATTTCCTGATATACTTAGTTTACTAGAATAAAATTATAAACTAGAAGAATCGATCCGGAAATATTCGATTTCCGTATCGAATAATTTCGCAACGTCACTATTTATTACTTGTGATAACGCTGCAACACTGAAATTGTCAAATCTGGAATCGAATTAAAAGTCCGACTATAGATCTAGATATGATATATCTAAAAACAGCACTGTATTTAATATAAATATCAGATGCAACTCAAACTCCGCACCAAAATGGAAAACAGTCTACAAACAACAATACATGTCAGAAGTGAAACTTCTTTGGAATTTAACAAAACTAATTAAAAAATCAAACTTAAAATATAAAAAGAACTAGCTGAAAAATAATTGTGTTTGCTCGCAAACGAAAAAAAAGCGACTTTAATTACATCGACAAGTAATACAACGTAATAAGACGAAAAAATAGTCAAGTAAATACGCGCTATTAAAGATTATTCAAAAAGTTGTAATCAGTTTTCGATCTAATTTAAACAAGACTACAAGACAAGTATTAGCTTTCGATTAAAGTAAGAATCATCGAAATCGGTACACCGAGTAAAAAGTTATGCGGTATAATATAACGTAGGTCGACGAAAAAGTAGTCACGTAAATACGCATTATTAGATATAACTATAAAAGTACTTGTCAGATCTCAATTAAATTAAAATGGGACCACATGACACGCAACACCTTTCAATTAAAACAAAATTGATCGAAATCGGTCCACCCAGTCAAAAGTTCTGAGCTAACATACATAAAAAAAAAAAAAAAAAACATACGTGTCGAATTGAGAACCTCCTCCTTTTTTGGAAGTCGCTTAAAAAGGGTCTTGATAGTCAGATGGACAACCAAGTGATCCTGTAAGGGTTCCGTTTTTTCCTTTTGAGGTATGGAACCCTAAAAACAAAAAAGCCGATCACGCGGTGTTCCCAGGCGGTCACCCATCCAAGTACGGAACGTCATGACGCTGCCGCGTTACCGGTCGCTCAAATTTTACCCCCCATGAGCCTAAAGAAGTTTCACTTCAAAAAACGAATTTAAAAAAAACTAATCGAAAAAAAGCCAACGTCACGCGGTGTTCCCAGGCGGTCACCCATCCAAGTACGGAACGTCATGACGCTGCCGTGTTATCAGTCGCTCAAATTTTTAGATACCCCTCACTGCACGGTCACGCGCCTAAAGAAGTTTTACTTCAAAAAACAAAAATTTGAATTTGGAACCATAAACAAATAATCCATTCCCGATTTTTTAAGTGAAACTTTGAAAATTTCAAACTGGATGCAACGGAAAAACGACAGGGAAGGGCGCGGCGCGCGGCCGCTAATTTTAAATTAGTTTGCCAAAGAAGTTTTACTTCTGACATGTTTACTTTGTACGCATGCAATTTTTTTTTTACTGAATGTATAGGGGGCGGCAAAATTTTCTTCCGCCCCGGGCGGCCGACAACCACGCTACGCCACTGGTACACACGTTGGCTAATAAACTAGTTCTGTCCCGTCAGAGCCAATGTGAAGATGTCCGATCATAGACTACTGTAAATAAAGTAATTTGTAACAACTGGATTTTATTATTTCTCCACAAGTCAGAAGCGGGACAAGGACCAAGTTAAGGTATGTACAAAAACTTTTATGACTTTTGATTCTACATAATGAATTCTGTATGTGAAGTTGAATTAGATATTTCCCATTTAAAGTTATATTGGATAAAGAATAAAGAATTTTATTGGTATTTAGTATAGATTACCCACATATATTTAACATTTTATTGGGTTACGAATTTTACTAAGTATTTTTATGATTTTTGATTTTAAATAATAATAAATTTCGTACGTGAAGTTGAATTAGATATTTTCCATTTAAACGTTAAAGTTACATTGGATAAAGAATTTGATTGATAATTTAGTACAGATTATTAGTTATGAATTTTACAAGTATTAAAGTTAAGTATTACCTATATATGCTCCGTCAAGAATTTTAGGTGTAGTTATTTACAAGTCAGGTGTGCTTATTGATAGAGGTAAGGTCATGTGTACCTACCGAGCCAAGTGAGCTCTAAGCCATGTGTGCTTATCGTTAGAGGTCATGTGTACCTAGCGAGCCAAGTGAGCTCTAGTTAGAAGCCATGTGTGCTTATCGATAGAGGTCATGTGTACCTAGCGAGCCAAGTGAGCTCTAGTTAGAAGCCATGTGTGCTTATCGATAGAGGTCATGTGTACCTAGCGAGCCAAGTGAGCTCTAGTTAGAAGCCATGTGTGCTTATCGATAGAGGTCATGTGTACCTAGCGAGCCAAGTGAGCTCTAGTTAGAAGCCATGTGTGCTTATCGATAGAGGTCATGTGTACCTAGCGAGCCAAGTGAGCTCTAGTTATTTAGAAGCCAAGTGTGCTTATCGATAGAGGTTATGTGTACCTAGCGAGCCAAGTGTATTGTAGCGGAATGGGTTATATGATTACGTCTAATGTGCTTTTTCTATTATCAATAACGAGCTAAATCTTTTGGATTAAATGAAATTTAAAAAAAGGTTATGAGTTGAGGAATATTTTAAGTACCTACATCTTTTATTTAATTTTTATTTTAAAGATTGAATCAAATTTTTAAATTTATTTCATTTTTAAAGGTTAAATGGTAAAGATTATGTGTTGAGAAATATTTTAAGTACCTACATCTTTATCTATCTTTTTATTATAATGATATGAATCTAATATTGATTTTGTTTTGTGGCAATGAACTCCGACAAAGCGATGACTCCTGAGGAAGAGCCCCAAGGTCAAGGAGAAATCAAAGAAAGCGAAATTCCCCGACTAAATCAAAGAGGAGACGCGGCCGGTCAGCCCGTCCACGTACAGCAGTGAATATTCGAGTGATGACAGGTCAGACGCAAGAGAACTAGCAACTGGTCCACAAAAGAGGTACTGGAATGTAATATAAATGAAAGTAAATGAATGTGCTGCAATCTACGAATGGGATGAGAAGCAGACCATGCATTTTGCTTTACAAAAATTTCTGGCTTGGCAAAGAGGTGGTTGGATCCTCTTCCAAACGTTAAAAGTACGTTTCCTAATGAGCAAAATTATAGTCGACTTGCTGAAGCGATGTTAGCCCAAATCACTAGGAGTAATGAAAATTTACACGAATATTTTACGATAAATTAGCTTTATTAAATAGATGTGAAATTAGAGACAAGTCAATTAAAAATAGTGCACAGGCATTAAGATGTGATGAACCGGAAGACTTATTGAATTTTCTCAGTTTAAACGATCCTTATAAGATATCGGTACATTCGTGGGTAGGAAACGTAGCGACAATATCGTGTCAATCCGAACAAGTAGCTTTGCGTCAACTTCAAATGACTAGTGATCGTCCCCAGTGGTCGAAATTCGACCATAATTAATGTAAATTATAAGTTTAAAAAGATTCTGTTGTCCAAAACTATTCTTATAATAATAAACAAACGAGAATATATGCGTGGGTGTCAAATATAAGAAAGTTCGTAAAAAAGGCGTACAAAGTTTTTTTTCTTCACATATTAGTATATAGATAACTTTATTCTTTGCCCAATTGCCGCTCGAAGGGACACGTTTACTTTAGATGCCCAAGTCCCTTGTTAAATACTCGGTGTCAGAGAGTAGACATGGCTTGGACCAATAACGATAATAATTGAAAGCTTAAACCCTTGACTTTACGAAACGAAATCCAACAAAATAATACTATTACGACCACGAATAATGGTGGAAACAAATTTTATAAGAATGTCACGATCACGATTCAGCCTGTAATATCCCACTGTTGGGCATAGGCCTCTTCCCCATGTAGGAGAAGGATCGGAGCTTAATCCACCACGCTGCTCCAATGCGGGTTGGCGGATATATTTCCTACTATGAGTAACGATCGCTATCAGGTGTACATGATAACAACCGGGACCGACGGCTTAACGTGCTCTCCGAGGCACGGTGGGGAGACCCACAAGGACTGCACAAACACCCAGACCACGGCAAACATCTGTATGGCCAATACAAATGTTGTCGTGAGCGGGAATCGAACCCGCAACCGCCCGCGCAACAGCCAATCGCAATTCAGCGCTGTGACCGCTGCGCCAACGCGGCGTCATATAATATCGGCGTATAAGAATGTAAAAGTTAGTAATACACATTTAGTAGCTTTTGCTTTTATCGAATTTGGTAGAGAGTGTAGTTTAATTCGTGAATCTCATACTAAAGGTCTTTATTTTCTAAAAGACTACAAATTTACCTGCTACCAAAGGATTTGACAATCCTAAAAATTTTACGTTTTAACTATATTTAGGAGTAGCGTTGAATTAAAATTAGCTGAAGTTGAGGGTAGCATAGAGAGGTAGACAATGACGAATTTCTTCAATCGTCCATGCTGATAGGTCAAAACATCACTGAACTTGCTTGCGTGACTGCTTTTAAAGATAATAATCAGTTATGATTTTACCAATGTCCTTATTTTAATAATAAATCTCAGTCTTGCGATTGCCTAAAATTGGATTTGGTTACTGAAAGTAATATTTCGATGTCAGAACTAGTCAAAGTTGTCGCATCTGACCCAAAGTTTAGTGACGATATTTATGTTGAGGGCTACAGTGGCTATAAGACTAGAAAGAGTATCTTTAGAGGGTGCTTATAATAATCATGGTAAATAATTTCTAGCAATAACTAAAATGTCTGTACTCTGTCCTCGTTTCTATTCGTTCTTCTTTTTGACAGTTCAACAAAGTTTGAAATTAGTTGACTCCCTCACACGTTACCGATTCGATTTGTAATAATAATCGATTTTATTTAAGAACAATTTTCAATCGATGTAATGAAATCAATTTTCAATCGATGTAATGAAATATTTTAGTTTAAAATATTAATTATTCGTTATTACTTAATTTGTTAGTTTATTTACTAGTTTACTTGTTTCATTTTTTTACCCAATAGCATAGCTAGGTTATTTAAGAAAAAAATAATAAGTAGGTATGTATGTAATTTTCCAAGTATATTTGCTCATCTTTATTAACTACGCGTTTATAAGGTTAATTTCACTAACGCGTGCATAGTTACATTTTGAGGCAGCCGACAAAAGATAAACAAATTAATGAACAGCGTTATTGTTCTATTGTTCTTTAACTTGTCTGTTTAAAATTAAATTCCAAGATTTCGACTTCATTCCTTGCAAATAATCAATTTTGGAGTCATAGATGCTACTTGTGTTTCTTTTTATTTAAACTTATAGAAACAATAATTACGTGAAGTCAAATTATTTTTATCATAATTATGATCGATTTATCGTATTTCAAGAACTGTTTCATAGTCTGTGGTTGTTTATGCACAGGTAGCTTCACTACCGGTCAATAAAGTACAACATTACTGTAGAATTATAGTACAGAATTCAAAAAAATAAATAAAAAAATAAATATGGGCGTGAACTGTACAATGTTTAATCAGACCTTAAGGTTTCCAGACAGATGTCGCATAGTTAGGCCATTCCCCTTTTATAGGAAAGAAAGTTTTCCATACTAATAATATGACTAAAGACAATGCAAAACTAAAGCCCGTGTTAATTTCGTACATTAAAGTTGGTCTCGGGGTCGATAGGGGAACTCTATTTACTCTTTTACTATGCCTTCACTCTTTTACTTAATGACCGCGACTTTTTGCATTTAATCTTAGCGAAATAGGCTGTTAGCTTTACTAAAATGAATATAGATTTATTAGGTTACATACCTGTAGTTCATAGACCATAAAAGCTACCATATACTGAGAGAAGTAAAGTCAGTGAGATCAGTTCCAATTACACGAGTTATTATGCTAAAAAAGGGGTGACCAACGCCTATGCGTTGATTATAGGGCGCTTAATAATGAGACTAGAAAAGGTTATTTTGAAGCGCGATCTCTTTGCCCGGATTGCTAGATAGTAAGCTTTTGATTAGCGAATTTAATTTCAGCATAGAATACCGTCCAAGGGATCGTATGGGTCACATAGATGCATTGACTCGCAATACTAAACAATCACCTGAAGTGATTGAAGACTCAACAATAATATTGAAACTAGTAATTGGCTCAACCTTACAAATGACTGACCCAAACATTTCGCGAATAGTTAAAATTCTCTTCTTATATTAAGCCTGAGTCCGACGAAGAAACGAAGTATAAACAAAAAATCACGTTATTTAGAATAATGGGGTGTATAGAAGAGTAGGCAAAGCACTTTGTCTAGCTGTACCTGCTCGATGACAGATATTTAGGTCTAATCGCGATGACGCCGGTCACTAAGGTTTACCGAAATAACTGAGAGAATTCATTCTGTTTACTGGTACCCGAAAATGCAAAAGCTTGTTAAAAATATGTTTAATCGTGTATTAAATGTGTAATTACGAGTAATAAAGATAATACATCACGACGTAAACGTGGCCAATTGTTTCCAAATTAAGAGGATAAGTATTCTATTCCACACTATTCATATTGATCACTTAGGTCAGTTTAACAAAAGTAAAAAAATAGCAATACTTACTCGTATATTCTCACTATAGTCGGCGTATTTACTAAATATCTATTTATTTCTATGGGCCGCTTAAGATACAAAGACTAAAACTACGGTATTTATTAAATATTTTATGAATTCGGGTTACCATCTCGAATAGTGTTGTATCGAGGTAGCTCATTCACTTCAACATCCTTATTTAAGTGTTTGCGAATCCCACGGAATTAAAAATATAATAAATGCAGTTGCATATACATATGTTGCAATGTATTGTTAGCATTTAAATTTGTAATTCTAACAATTATTAAAATATTGGGTTTTGTATTGATATTACTCTTATTGTTTACTCGTTTAATACCGGAACAGTACAAAGATGTCAATACTATCTTCCGAATGGTAAATATTAATTTACGATTAGCCAGTTGCCATCTTTATTATCTGTTTTGTAGGGTAGTTACCCAATAAAAACTGTTGCCTATCATTTAAATTTATGCTTCTAATAATTTTATAAAATTGTATTGTTTTTACTGTGATTATTATTTGTTGAAGTACCGGAAGAGCATAAAGATGGAGACACCATCTTCCGAATAGTTAATACTAATTTTATGATTGGTCAGTCGCCATCTTTGTCATGTATTGGCGGGATTGTTGTCCTTTAAATATGATAATTTGTAAGTGAGGAAGCAGTTATTGTTTAATTATTGTACGGCTAACGTTGCCACTCGATAAGTGGTGTATAAGTGATTAGTAATGTGTGATAACTTATTCAATGTAGTCAAAAGTGTGTATTGACAATGAATAATTATATATTTGAACTGAGAAATATGAGTTTCGTTGAGCGTTCTCAGTCGTGTTTACAATACTTACTAATCAGACAATTCTAGATGTACTTGCGAAGTATTCTGATGGTGAAGATGATAAAAGTGAATCAGTTTTAGACCAAATAATGACCGAATGTAATGATTAAAACTATAATAGATATTATTAATACAGATTTATTTTTTACGTGCGTCAGGAGACCGCACGTAGTAGGATGGCCGAATGTAATGATTTTGTTATAATTTAAAATATTTTATACACTTTTGATAAAAATATATCTATACTAATATTATAAAGAGGTAAAGTTTATAACTTTGTTTGTATATACGGGGTAATCTTCGCAAATACTGATCCGATCATGAAAATTCTTTCGCTAACAGAAAGCTACACTATTCAGGAGTGACAAGATAAAAGGAAAAAGATAAAAATTATCAAAATTTTCGACCCAGCAGGATTTGAACCTGCGCCCTCTGACGTGCCGTGTCAACAATTCGATCTAATCAAGCATTATTATTTGCCTTAGAAATTAATTGGTGATTTTAAAACATTTATATTTATCTGATTTGCTGAAAATAGTGAGAGTATTGGAACATATCAAATTTCACCGTACCCTTCTTATGTGAAATGGATTATAACACCCAACGAAGTGGGCACGGGTCGGCTAGTTTACAATAAGTAGTGAATTTGACTATTTCTTGGATCTGTATTTATTTTTAATGAATTGTTTGTAAAATCAAATTTACTTTATATTTACATTTTATTTATTTTTATACTTATTATAAGCAATTAATTGATTAAGGAGATTGCCTATATTATTTTAGGACGGGTTTCCGGTCTGTTACAGACCGGAAACACGTTTAGTGAATTAATTCATCAAAAACATTTTGTTTCCGGTCTTAGCTTATAAATAGTTTGTTGACTTTTTAAAAAAGGGCATTCTTCTGATATCAGCGGCACAGACCAGAAGTCTGAAAAGGAATTGTAGTAGTTGGAATAAGACATAGAATTAAGGCAAGGAATTGACGAAGTGTAAATAACGTAATTTGTAACAACTGGATTTTATTATTTCTCCACACTACTATTTAATACTATTGTCCGATATAGAAATCTAAACTGCTCTGAGCGCTTTTATAGTACTGAGTGCACATTTATATTTGTCACTGAGAAAAAATAAAAAGCCACGTCAAAGATCGAGTAGAGTGACTAATTTTTTTTCTGTAAAGGCGATATGTGCTCATTAATGATTCTCGCTTTTTTTTTTAAATCTTCAATTGAGTTTATTCCCATATTCTGTTGAATAGTGGGCCATGCATCAGCTAATAAATTTTTATTTTTATGATCCTTTCGAGTTGCGTCCCATATTATTGGAAGTGAAAAAGTCCTATAATTTATTGAACTTTATCAAAAGTTCAATAAATTCTATGACCCTTTCATTTGTCTATGCCGGTGGCGATTTCGTGGATGAGGAAGCCATTCTCAGGCCCGCCGTAAGCGGGCGTGCAAGGCGTACACCGCACGCGGGCGGCACGCCCAGGGGGCGGCAAATCGAACGACTCATACCTAATTCTAGTCATTGTACCCCTGGCCGGTCGACTCCTACTTAGAGGGCACGCATAGGATACCAACTTGGGGCGCCTAGTCCGCAGCGGGCAGCGGGCGCGAATCGAGCGACCAATAGACATTTTCTAATTTTGTGATTGTATGTGAAAATTTCATTGGTTTCTGTCTGCACCAGCTCCACAGGTGAAGATCTATTCATTTTTGTTTTGGATTTATTTTCACAATTAAATCTCAATATTCAAAACACGTGGTCAAGGTTCTAATATACGTCAAAAACACAATGGACTACAAAAAAGAGGATTTTGGAAATCAATAACCGCGCATTTTACGTCCCATGCTCGCCGCAGTCTTAATTTTTGGTAGTGAACGATGAAGCAAATGTTACGTATAAAACTGTGAATTTCTTTAATATGATTCAAAAAATTTACGTTTTCTTTTCATCATCTACAAAAAGGTGGTCGGTAATTTGCTAATATTTACCAGATTTGAAATTAAAAGCTTTATGCCACGCGATGGTCCTACAGAATCTATGCAGTTAAACCATTACGGTATAACCTTGAAAAAATATTTGATGTTTACTGTAAACATACAGGGTGTTAGGGGAATGGTTAGCCATAGAGGTATGTTGGGTAGGGGGGGTCATTTGGAACCTATTTAGGCTAACTTACCTATATGCAAAGTGTTACGGATTTTTTTTTATGATTATTTTTTCATTTTTCGAAAAAAGTGCCGAAAATTAGTGATTTGACCATCATATATTTTTTGTTTATTTATATATCATCGCCATTTCTTTTTTGTTTTGATCATCAATACATTACGCATGTAAAATAAATCTGATTTAATTAAGAAAACATCTACAAAAAAAATTATGGGACAAAGAAATCTTGACAGAGACAAAAAGTAGATCAAACCTTCAAGTTTAGGTATAAATTAAAAAAAAAAAATTAAAGCCTCCAGACAATTTAAAATAATTTAAAAAATTACTCTAGTTAACACTGTTTTAAATAATATTTTAATATTACTTTCATTCACCTACCTTACTTACTTTTTTTTTAAATGATGAAATAACGAAATGGTTTCTACCTGAACTCGCACTTTACGCTGACAATTATAACAATAATTGTTATTACGCAGGGCGGTATGTACCTGTATAGCACATGGTAAACTACTATCTTGACTTTGGCGACATGTTGGCGCAGCGGTCACAGCACTGGCTGATGCGCTGGTGGTCGCGCGTTCGATTCTAGCTCACGGCAGATATTTGTATTGGTCATATAGATGTTTGTCGTGGTCTGGGCGTTTGTGCTTGTGTATTGTGTGTGTTTCTGGACCCCCGACACAGGAAAAAATCCTACTGGGGGCCGTCGAGTGTGGAGCGTTTATAATAATAAACGCTTCACACTCCACGGCCCCCGAAAAAAAAAAATTCTTGACTGCTCTCATCAGGCGAGGATTTACATCCTTATTTGAAGATCATCCTTATTTCCAGTAATGTAGATTGTGGAAATTCACGACCGAATTCACTGTATTTATAAAAATAAAATAAATTTGTTACTCGAATTTATGATTTGATACCTACCGGCATTAATTTCACCCTATGAGAGACATTTGTGGTGCCCGTGGAAACTCATACCCCAAATTTCCAAGATAAAAAGAGACAGCAGGTAGTTTACCATGTGCTATACAGGGACATACCGCCCTGCGTAATAACAATTATTGTTATAATTGTCAGCGTAGAGTGCGGGTTCAGGTAGAAACCATTTCGTTATTTCATCATTAAAAAAAAAAGTAAGTAAGGTAGGTGAATGAAAGTAATATTATTTAAAACAGTGTTAACTAGAGTAATTTTTTAAATTATTTTAAATTGTCTGGAGGCTTTAATTTTTTTTTTTAATTTATACCTAAACTTGAAGGTTTGATCTACTTTTTGTCTCTCTCAAGATTTCTTTGTCCCATAATTTTTTTTGTAGATGTTTTCTTAATTAAATCAGATTTATTTTACATGCGTAATGTATTGATGATCAAAACAAAAAAGAAATGGCGATGATATATAAATAAACAAAAAAGATATGATGGTCAAATCACTAATTTTCGGCACTTTTTTCGAAAAATGAAAAAAAATCATAAAAAAATCCGTAACACTTTGCATATAGGTAAGTTAGCCTAAATAGGTTCCAAATGACCCCCCCAACCCAACATACCTCTATGGCTATCTATTCCCCTAACAACCTGTATATATGTGGTGATTCATCGGAATGGGATTGTACTACATTTCAATCTCATTCACTTGCTTTAAGCGAATGCTTTTTCTCGCGAATTTTGAATAAAATTATAGATGTATTTGCTCGGTATAGATGTATTTGGTTCGATGTTTTAAACGAAATTAATGCTCTGAGAAAATTGATGCAGAGCCCCACAATGAATACTCAAATCTGCGTCAGGTAAATAAAGTTGATTGATAAGTTCTCAGAATATCGCACGGCTGAACACTTTAAAAAGGTGTTAGAAGCTTCTAAAGTGGCTCACGAACTCAACGTAGAAACAGATTTCCCACCAATACATACAATTCGTCCAAGAAAAAAAACAACACAATTTCACAATTAACACATCATTTCATCATCATTTCAGCCTATCGCAGTCCACTGCTGGACATAGGCCTCCCCAAGTTCGCGCCAAAAATGACGTGAACTCATGTGGTCATAGTCACCACACTGGGTAGGCAGGTTGGTGATCGCAGGGCTGGCTTTGTCGCGCCGAAGACGCTGCTGCCCGTCTTCGGCCTGTATATTTCAAAGCCAGCATGGATGGTTATCCCGCCATCGGTCGGCTTTATAAGTTCCAAGGTGGTAGTGGAACTGTGTTGTCCCTTAGTCGCCTCTTACGACACCCACGGGAAGAGAGGGGGAGGCTATATTCTTTACTGCCGTAGCCACAAAGCTAAGAATATTACTTACACTGCCACTATGAACACAGTGATGAAGTTTTAGTAGATCCCAAAATAAAATATAGAGTTTTATTTTAGAATCCTAGATCAGACAATAGCTTCTTTAAAGGGTAGATTCGACTAATTAAAAACATTCACCGACGTATTTAGCTTTTTTAGCAATATTTATTTATTCCAATGATGAGTTTATGAAACATTGTAAAGATTTGAATCTGAAACTTAAAGATGATTCAAGTAGTGAATCAGACATTGACGGTATTATTGATTTATTTAATGAAATCATTGCAATAAAGTTACATTTTGCAGAAAACCAGTCTAATGATCCACAAACCTTATTATATTTTTACCAATGACTTAATTTCAACATTTCCGAACACAGCAATAGCGCTAAGAATATTAGTTACACCGCCGCCTGCCGGTTTCAGTTGCATCTGGTGAAAGATCCTTTTCAAAATTAAAAATTATCAAAAACTATTTAAGATCAACAATGCTTCATCAAAGACTAAGTTATTTAGCTATAGTTTCAATTGAACATGAAATTTTAGACAGTTTGGATACAACAAAGTTGATAGAAGATTTCACAAATGTAAAGGCAAGAAGAGTTAAATTTTTGTAAACAGAAATAATAAGTACTTAATATTTGAAGTGAAACTTCTTTACAATCGTTGTGATTTCAAATCGGATGCAACGGAAATCGTCAGGGAAGGACGGGCCGCGCTGCAAGCCGCTAATTTTAAATTAGTTTTTTTTTAAAATTAGTTTGCCATAGAAGTTTTACTTCTATCGTGTGTGAGTCGCACACACACCTTTTTTTTAATGTTTTATCTTCGTTAAGTTGTTTTTTCCCCACCATAATGAGAAAACATTTTTTTTTTTTTTGAAAAAACTCAAGAATATGTAGTCGTAGGGCGGCATAATCGGCATTGGACGCGGGCGACGAAACAGCTAGCGGCGGGCCTGGCCATTCTCGCTCGACGTACGTACTCGCTGCGTGTTGCAACAGAACCAGTGCTGCCAACTAGTCTTGGCGAAAAAGCGCTGTCAGAGCTCTAAAAAAGCGCTAGAAAGCGCTAAAATTGCTTTTTTTTAAAACGCTAGATTTCGCGCCAACTGCAAATTTATTGTATTGCCGAGATATTGTGTCCAACGATGTTTTTACCTTTTTAATGAGATGCTGTTTTACGATGTCTTGATATCACTGAAGCCGAAAACTCCCGTTTACAAAAAGTACATTGAGCTTTTGTTGGATCACCAGGCACAGATTTTAATCAATGTTTAAAAGCGTTGTGCCTGCTCCCATTCACTCTTTTAATGTTGTTTATAAGTTGTTGAAATTAATTATAGTGAATAAATCAAGCACTGCAAATGTGTTAACCGTAGGTCAACTTTAAAAGTATAAACAGAATGAAACGATCGTAGTGAAGAAATAAATTAGTAAAATTCGCTACGTTAGTTTTTCAATTTTGGTAGAAATAATTTTATTTAACATTTAAATCTATCATGTTTTACGCAGTGGCGTAGCGTAGGGGGGGCGGCGGGGGCGGCCCGATAGCGAGATTTGATTGTACTTCTACGTGATAGCGAGATTTGATTGTACTTCTAGTGACTTGTCTAAATTGAAGGTGGCAACACTGGCGCGTTTGTATCGCGACATACGCGCGTTTGCATCGCGTTTGTATCGCGTCACACGCGCGTTTGCATCGCGTCTGTATCGCGTGACACGCGCGTTTAAAAAACGTGGTTTGCATAGGCCCTTACTTGTCGATGTAATTCAAGTCGGTTTTTTTTCGTTTGCGAGCAAACACAATTTTTAAATTTACTTTGTGTTAAGTTTGTTCTTTTCTACTAAGATTGTTTGTTTCTTGTATTAAGATAAGATTAAAACACTGCAAAACTTACATTTAACAGTTAGTAGGAACGAATAAAATATTGAAAAATTTACTTTTTGTATTAAATTAAATTAAACATTACATAGCTATTTTAATTAAATACAGTATAAATAAATACAACATATTTTTTATATTATAATGCTCTTTGTACTTTGCGTATATGCTGACTTTTAGACTCTTTTAAAGCTTCTTCTAGCCTGTTTGTTAGGTGTACTAAGTTGGGAAGATCAGATTGTAGAAGAATGTGATTTATAATATGCTGGCATTGACTAGCCGTCTTGGCATCTTGTATTGACGACACTATGCTACTACTACAGGGTAAGCTATTTTTTTGTTTTGATGTTATATGTGCAAAATCCTCACTTTGACCAAAGTTTTTAGGAGTTGTTAGAACAAAATCCATAACAACCATAGGTTTTATTTCTTCTTTTGAACTCTTTGAAGCCACCTGCAATGATTGTTGTAATAAGAATATTTTTATATCTTTAATGTTAGTAATTAATAAATAAAAAAATCACAAAAATTTGCATATTTGCAATTATATAAATTAATTATAGTTATTAATTCGCTTAAACATTCACTTATAGATTTGTATTAAAATTTAATAATAAATTTGCATATTTGCAATTATTTAAATTTATTATAGTTATTAATTCGCTTAAACATTCAATTATAGATTTGTATTAAAATTTAATAATAAATTTGCATATTTGCAATTATTTAAATTTATTATAGTTATTAATTCGCTTAAACATTCACTTACAGATTTGTATTAAAATTTAATAATTATCAAACAATAATAGTATCTAATGAAATATAGTATAATGATACAAAATTGTGTGCAGCTTTTTAGGTAGAAAAATTATTAATTAAATACCATTTTATAAGGAAATTATAAACCAAAATAAAGGTGATAATTATACTATATTTAATCAACTATGCACAAATCTATACTAATAATGTAACTTACAAAATATTTTCTACTTCAGTTTTTACAACTTAAAAATACTATACCTGCACTTCAAATCTCCAAGTAAGATCCTGATAACTGGGGTCTTTCTGTTGAAGTAAGTTTATGGCTCCTGATATTTCTGCTTTTTTAGCATTATGTAATTTTACTAGAATTTGTTGTTGTTCTTCAGAAAACCCAGCTAGAGCTAGTGATGATCGAAAATTTGGTTCTGACAACTGGAATAAATATAAAAACAGATATTTGTGAACATTTATAGATAGAAAATATTAAGAAATATGTTTCATAATTTTATCACAGTTTTATTACGGAAATATGTTACCTACATTATGTTTACATCCTTCTACAATTAAATAAGCCAGTGCATGGATAAGATTTTGTACTACCGACACTAGAACGTCTAGTTTTTCTGAAAAAAAACCTTAGTATGATTAAATTTTAAATCACTAAAAACAAATACTTAATAATTATATGTATGTATTTAAGTAAACATATTTTTTTACCTGCAGCAATAGCACATTTTTTTTTATTCATGCCATTATTAAGATAATCAATAGTAAGTTTACAAAAATCTACTAATACTGTAACAAGAAAAGATTATTCGATTAGAGAAAAATATTATTAAGAACGAAAAAAAGAAAATAACAATAACTACTAAATTTTATTTAATTATTTATACTTAACCCTGAGTGGAGTGTTGATGTAGTAAATTCAGGTGTTCTTTTTGTAACTCACTCAAGAATATTATCATTATGGCAAGTTTGAAACAAATAATGCAAATACTTTCACAAATTTTACAACCAATAAAAAAGTATTTTTTAGCGATTTTTAAATAAAAGTTACTAGAACATCAACAACTTAAATCTCTATTAAAAGTTGACTTTTAATTATAGTGCTGTAAACTGAGTTTAAATGAATTAAAAATAAAAATTAGATAATGATATACAATTTAATAATATAACAAATTAACAATAATATAATATATACCACGTCCGGCCATTTATTTATATTATCTTTTTGACAATTGACACTTCAAGTAGTGATGTGTAACTCAGCTCAGAGCCGGTTCAAATATTCAGCTCACAGCAGCTTGAGCCATTGAGCTGCGACTCAGTTGCAAAGTAAACGGTTCACAGCTCACCAACAGCTCACTTAAAATTGACGTAATATACTAACAGGACTGAAATTCGTATTTATGAAAATGAACACTATTTCAACGCCTTAAGTGTTATATTCTGTTGCACATTATACAGAGGCTAATCCGAGCCGAGTGAGCTGTGACTCATTCTTTCATCTTGCCAGCATAAAAATATTTCTGATTAAAAATTATGGCCTATTTCAAATAGAATTTTACAATCAGTTTAAATGAGAACTTCCAATCTGTTATTTTTTACTTTTTAGTACTTAGTTTTTTTTTTGAAGTTGTTTTAATTTTTTTAATTACTTTTTTCTTTAAAAAAATGAAATTCGTTGTGATCAATCACATATATTTATACAATAATAAACTATTATTGAGTACTAATTTTATAGATTAAATATAAATAACTAGCTTTCGCCCGCGGCTCGGCTCGCGCGGTACAGGCGGTAGTCGGTACCTATGTTAATTAAAGTAGGTACTCTATGTCCTTTTCCGTACAACTTCTTTATTTTTTACCGATAATATGTATAAAATTAGCATTCCCCTATAATTGTGTAAGAACTAAAAAATATCACTATAACAACTATTCAAAACGCTACATCATACCTACATGTCATTTGTTTGAACCGAGTCATAAATTAGCTGTAAATCTATAACAACAATTGAGCTGAACTGTGAGCCGGTTCGCAGCTCCGGCTCAAGCGTATGACTCATGAGCTGATCTGCAGCTCATACAAATTCATTGAGTTACCCATGTCTAACTTCAAGAAATTTTTACATTAGTGCAGTGTTGCCAACTTAATTTTTCAGAAGATCGTACAATATCCTAGAAAAGATTTTTCCTATATTTCAAGGAAAAAAATTTTACGTAATGAAATTTCAATAAAACAGCGTAAATAGTTTTAAAACGGAATCCTATTATAATTTTGAATCAATATTTATCATTTAAGGAACTTGAATCAACATTTAACATTAAATTTTTATATTTTTAGATATGAGAAAAATGGGCATGACGAAAGATTTTGAAAACCTCTTCCGTAATGTGGGTACACATTTACTATTTACGAAAATAGGTACCTATATTTCGGTAATAAACTTAGGTTTAAGGAAGATTAAAACTATTTTTCTAATATGTTTTCAATGTGCACATCAAAACGGCAGCAGGTGTCATGTCGTCGGCTCTGACGTCATATTATGACACACTTCGGACGCGTTCAACCTAAGACCAGCATGAAATTAAAATTATAAATAATGGAGATAGAGTTCCAGGAGCTGCAAGATTTTTTATTGGAAATTTCCTCCTCTTTCAGAATCATTTTTTGAAAATTCTTAAATATTAATAGTTTATGAAATATTGGCAAAAAACAGAAGGCCATTTTTTCCTCTTTTTAATTGTTTATAACTTTTGCAATTTTTGATGTGCATAACACACTTTTAGAACATTTTTTTAGGTGATTCCGAATCCAACGAGCTATTACACATAATGGGCATGACGAAAGATTTTGAAAACCTCTTTCATAATGTGGGTACACATTTACTATTTCCGAAAATACTGTTACGTGTTAGGGTTCGAACGATTTGGAGAGAAAGACCTTCTGACTCTTTTAGAGACTTTATTCACTAGCACTAGGTCCGACACAAGCACTAGGTACAAATACTAAGCACTAGGTACACTCACTAATCACTAGGTACACTCACTAAGCACTAACAATGTCCGAGGTCGTAGCCAATGTCGTAGGTTTCCGCTGGTATCACTTCTTGATCACTAGTCTTCACTTCGAAGTCGCTTCGTCGTTAGCTCAAACTGAACTGGCTCCGCTCGGCCTCAAGCGGCCTTTTTATACCGGGCCGAGCCTACACCCAGACAATTCTAGAATGTTCGTGCGTGTACTCGATCTTGAGTTCATTCACCCTATATAAGTCCTCTAGCGCCATCTAGTATTGAGTGGATGTTTCACGTTGTCTTTGTAACAAAATGGTTTGTACAGCACACAACGTGGTTCCTCCGCTCCCCGCTAGATGGCGCAAGCTCATTTAATTTGTGTACTCGTAACACCTACCTACACTAAATACCTATATTTCGGTAATAAACATAAGTTTAAGAATGTTTAAAACTATTTTTCTAATATGTTTTCAATGAGAGCGGCAAAACGGCTGCAGGTGTCATGGCGTCGGCTTTGACGTCACAATATAAAGTGGGCCTTGATTTTTGCTTTACTTTTTTTTTTTTGTTTGCCGAGACGCGGTTTCCACTCCAGGACACGTCTGCTCCAATGGCTATCGGTCCTGCGACACAGATGACCAGCCCACTGCCACTTCAACTTGCTAACTCTGTGGGCTATGTCGGTTACTTTCTTTCTTTCGCGGATAGTCTGATATCTAATCCTATCTTTGAGAGAAACCCCAAGCATAGCCAGTTCCATTGCACGTTTAGTGACTTTTAACTTGTGGATCAGCCCCTTCATCAGTGTCCATGTCTCGGCTCCGTATGTCAACACAGGCAGGACGCATTGCTCAAAAACTTTTGTCTTTAAGGATTGCGGAATCTTCGAAGTGAAGACTCGACGAAGCCTGCCAAACGCCGCCCAGCCCAACCGAATCCTCCTATCAGTTTCCTTCTCGAAGTTGTTTCGGCCCAGTTGAATGGTGTGGCCAAGGTCGACATACTCCTGAACCACCTCCAGAAGGATACCGTCAACCGATACCGGTCTCGGTATGACTTGGTTGTTAAACATAACTTTCGTTTTGTCCAATTTCATACCGAGACCGACTAGTCGGGAGGACTCGTTTAGGCCGGTCAGCATCTGGCCTAGCTCATCCAACATCTCCGCAAAGATGACGATATCGTCGGCAAAACGAAGGTGAGAGATGTATTTGTCGTTGACGTTGATGCCTCGTTCCCCCCAATCCAAGGTCTTAAAGACATCCTCCAGCGCAGTGGTTTTTTTATGTTATTATGTCGACAAACAAGCGTACGGCTCACCTGATGGTAAGTGACTACCGTAGCCTATAGACGCCTGCAACACCAGAAGCGTCGCAAGCGCGTTGCCGACCCTATCCCCAATCCCCCCCAGGAGCTCTGGTCACCTTACTCACCAACAGGAACACAATACTGCTTGAAAACAGTATTATTTAGCTGTGGTCTTCTTAAATTATTGATATATATTAATTATTAATATATTATTATATAATTATTATATCTTATTATTTATATTTTAAATTATTGTTTTGATATTAAAAAACAATAATATTTGCTGCCTAAAGTTGAAAAAATTAAATAAATTGTTTTTTTTTAAATTATACCGTTTGTAATTACTTAAGTCTTGTATAATTTTATGATGAATAAATCGAAATAATATTAGGCCAGTAAATAAAGCCGTTTTTTCCGGTCAACCTCGCACTAAATTTCCGATCCATTTTAATTTTTTTTTTTTAGGTTAAGGGTCACTTACTGACCATAAAAACACAAAATGCTGACAGATCCAGGTGGAGCTTCGATCGCAATCTTAAAGAAAAGTTTTTGGCCGATATCTCGAAAACTATCCACTTTCGGGCAAAAGTTATTCAGAGTTTTGTTGTAGAGAATAAAATTATTTGTACCATTATAGTCTATACGTACCTTGACATTTTCGACTTTACGCCCGGTAGTCCAACATTAAACGTTTTATAACTCAAAAAGTTTGGACATTAGAAAAAAGTTTTAAACAAAAGTTGTAGAGATTGATTATTATTTAGATTGATCTTAAAAAATGGATAGATGAATTTTATTGATTAATCCAATATTTTAAGAGATTTATTGGCCAAAAATGAAAAACGAGTTCATTAAATGGGCCATAAATCGTAAACGGTAAGTTTTATAAAAAATAATTGCAGGAAATAAAAAATGCAAAATTTTATTCTCTACAAAAAAGGTCTTAATAACTTTTGCCCTAAAGTGGATAGTTTCCAAGATATCGGCCAAAAACTTTTCTTTAAGATTGCGATCGAAGCTCTACCTGGACCTGTCAGCATTTTGTGTTTTTATGGTCAGTAAGTGACCCTTAACCTAAAAAAAAATATTAAAGCTAAGTGCGCACTAGTGACTTTTTGTCACCGTGACTTTTCGTCACTGTCACCGCGTCCATCATCCCTAATGAAGGTGCGCGCATTTGGATATGTGACAATTCGGTGACTTTTTGTCCGCGGAGGACGCCAACATGCCCGTGACGCAACAAAATGTCACTTGTCATATGTATGTAGGTTGGCAAACAGTGTAGAACTTTCCACTTATCAGCCTATCACTCCAAAGCGGGTGAACCCAATACTGTTTATTATTGTATATTTTTTTCTATTTGTAAAAACGAGTACACAGATAACCGTCTCTTCGAGATCCATCTTATCGAATGCAAGAAACTGTCACTGCAGTCTGCAAGTGCGCGCAGTCACGAAAGTTTGGTGACGTGACAGTGACAAAGAATTTTTTGTCACGGTGACAAATGTCACTAGTGCGCGCTTAGCCTAAAATTGGATCGGTTTAGTGCGAGGTTAAATGCTTTATTTACTGGCCTATATATAACGATATAATACTAGCAAAGTGGCAACATTGGAGCCAACATTGCATTTGTGATTTGATAGATTGTATTGTCAGCAATTGTCAGTTGAATTATTTCTTTTTGACGTTGTTCGATATTTCTTAATTTCTCTGTTATCATTTTAATAATTTAAGGTCAATGGAGTTATGAGTAAGGAAAAAGAATATACAAAATGGCTTTAAAAAAAGTTAAGGGTAACTTCGAAAGAATGTTTGATAAAAATCTCACTGACTTAGTTCGTGGGATCAGAAATAACAAAGATAATGAGGTACATATATGTTTTTAATCAATTAATTTTCATAAAAAGTAAACGAAGTAATATTAAAAACTAAAATTTATTTCAATAATTCAGGCAAAATATATAGCGCAATGTATGGAAGAAATAAAAGTAGAGTTGCGACAAGACAACATCGGAGTGAAAGCTAATGCTGTCGCAAAACTAACATATGTAAGTAGTCAAGTTTACTCAGTATCGGCGATTTGTTATTTATATACAAATTACTTTATTACAATTATTTGTAAACAAAAAAAAAAAAAAATTACTAGTCCTACGGATCAATATTTAAAATTTCAGTCCTTTACATTAACCTTTAAGTATGGACTTGGAGTCTCACAGGCTACTCGATGTTTTCGTTTTCTTAGTTTCACCTAATTTAATAACTCCTCGAGGTTGAGCGGCTCAGTAGCTTTTGTTTTGGTCGTAAAACTACCGACGAGGGAGGAGGTTGCATCTTCCGATGATTATCAAGTAAGTAATGACCATCAAAATATTGACCGGAGCCTGTCAGGCTACACGTCCCTTTTTGCCCTATGATATATTTTATAAGAGTGATTATGTTTGTATCAGTTTTGTAGTACAAAATGTCAAAATAAAGCCGGTAGTTCTAAATTAAAACGACCATCTACGAATTCTGTTCAGGGCCCTGCCCCTCGGGGATAACTTCGTCTTTTATGAACCAATTTTGATCATTCTTTTTTGTTGGAAAGGAGATATCCCTAGTTTGGTACCATGATAAGGAAAGCAGGATCTGATGATGGAATCCCAGAGAAATCGATGGGAACCTTCGAAAATCGTAGTGAAGACTAGTGCGTTTGTTAATTTTTTTCGTCTACTTACCTTGTATTACTTGTCGATGTACCTAATTGAAGTCGGTTTTTTGTTCGTTTGCTAGCAAACACAATTATTGTGCAGGAGATTCATCTTTCTAACAAGAAGTGAGTGAGTTGTTGTTAGCTTCGGATCAGTCTGACAATGAAGACAGTATTGAAGATTTTTTTTTATATTGGAGTCTGAACTGATACAAAATCATGAAAGTGATAGTGATGAAGATCAGGACCAGGACCCAGGACCTAGGAGAAGAATCGGGTGATGCTAGACTTGAGACTTGTGTCTTCAATGTTCTAGATCTTTGTGCACTGACTGTCAATAAATTTACGTTATTAGACTGTTGTCAAAATTTTTTATATTTGTTACATGAAGTAGGTGTTTTGTGTTTTTGGTGTCTTATATATTATATTTAAGAAAAAAGACTCATTTTGTTATAGGGATAAGTTTGGCTGTTTTTATTACCTAAAAATGTAACCGAAGTAGATTTAGACTGAAAAGAGCCATAATTTTTTATTTTGAAAATTTCTATAATTTTTGAAATAAAAGTTGATTATATAAACACGTTATTTTATTGCTAAATCATATAACTTTAATATTAAATCAGTTTTATAGCGATCTTATATCAAATTCTCCAAAAAAATGTGTTTGTATATAGGAGCCTGTGAGACTACATGTCCACAGTAGTGTTAAGAAAAAATGACGTCCATACTTAAAGGTTAAGAAAAAAAAATGTTAGAAGCTGTATTAATTATAGATATTAAAAAATACCTCAAGGCGCACTATTTGTCACTTAATACGTCATAATTGTTTTTAATATCTCTGTTTAATTATTATATATTATATTATATATATTTTGTTTATAAGTATAGTATTTTTATAAGTATGTTTATATATATGTGTGTGTATATATATATATGTATATAATATGTGTATGTATATATGTTTATATGTATATAATTATGTATCCTTGTATGTATGTATTATGCTGTATATGTATGTGTATTTGTATTCGATAATTGATATTGTTTTAGGTATTTGTCACTTCTCTATTGTACACTTCCCTACCGCTTTCACTATGCCGTGTCCTATATGCCCAAAGGTTGTCTGGAAGAGATCGCTCTTCTAGCGATAAGACCGCCTTTGTACACTGTTTTCATGTTTTGTACTTGTAATATGTTATTGTGTTGATTGATGTTGTGTACAATAAAGAGTATTATTATTATTATTATTATATTTTGCATAATTAATATATTTTTATCCCAATAAAAATGTAGATATTTAGAATATGATTTAATTTTTAATATTACTTATTTTCAGCTCCAAATGTTAGGATATGATATATCATGGGCAATATTTAATATAATAGAAGTGATGAGTTCAAACAAATTTACTTATAAACGTATAGGTTACTTAGCAGCTAGTCAATCATTTCACGCTGATTCGGAATTGCTCATGCTTACCACTAATATGATACGAAAAGATCTAAATGCTCAAAATCAGTATGAAGCTGGGCTAGCACTGAGCGGGCTCAGTTGTTTCATATCCCATGACTTAGCGAGAGATCTTGCCAATGACATCATGACACTGGTTGGTATAAAATTTGTCCATATATCAATAAATAATCAAATGTGTTGTAGATAAATTAAACAAGTATGTGATAATGTTCTAGATGAGCTCAACAAAGCCTTACCTCAGAATGAAAGCTGTACTAATGATGTACAAGGTGTTCTTAAGATATCCTGAAGCCTTAAGACCGGCATTCCCTAAGCTAAAAGAAAAATTAGAAGACCCTGATCCCGGTAAATGTTTTGTAAATAACTACCCTTTTCTATTAAAATATGTTTCAAAATTTAATGAAGTATGTCATTGTGCAATTTTTACTTCTATAGGTGTACAGTCAGCGGCGGTCAATGTTGTTTGTGAATTAGCCAGAAAAAATCCCAAGAACTATTTGTCCTTAGCTCCTGTATTTTTCAAATTAATGACCACATCTACAAATAATTGGATGTTAATTAAAATCATCAAACTGGTAAGTTAATTATTTGTTTGTCATTTAATAATAATGATTAGTTTAATTTGTAGTAAATATTTATGGTCTTCTAAAATAATAAATATTTTCTATAAGAATTTGTTTGAACATCCTTTTGTAAGTACTTATATTTGATAAATTATTATTGTGCTGGACAGCCCCAATGAAGGTTATAAATGAAAATTAAGTAAGTTCATGGGTTATAGAAGTTGTGTGCATTAAAATTTAATGACCAAATTTTTTTCAACTGCTAGCAATATCTATAAGTATATTTAACTAAAAAAATGTCATTATATTTTTATTTACCTTCCTTTATTTGTTGTAATTTAAAATAAATATTAATTTGTAAAAATCTCTTTTAAATCATTTCATTTACGTCTATTTATATGACACATAATTCCTTAAAATATTGTAAAGAAATTAGAAAACTTTGTATTCTTTGCAAGTTTTAATTTATTTTATCAAAAAAAAATCTCTAATCTCTTATTGTTAATTCTTCACAGTTTGGTTTAATGACTCAATATGAACCCGACATTGGGAGAAAAATAACTCAAAGCCTCATAGATCTAATTTGCAGGTACCCTAGAAAACTAGAACACGAAACAAGCTAGCAGCTAGATCCATCCATCCACTACACCCCACTGGATTGTATTGAATTAAACACATTTAAAATGAGGCTTCTTTCTATGTTGCAGCTATTTGCAATTCTTGTTTGCAACATAATCAATATTAGCAGTTTGGTGTGTCAAGCTTACTACATTATGACATTGAGGATGAACCACACACGTTGTTATTACCATTCATTAATATTACACAAAAAATGGATTAAACTAATAAAATTCATCAAAAAACTTGCAATCAGCTCAATTCTTTCCCATTCGAACACAAAGTTTACACTAAATTGGCATGCCACACGTTTTATGTTATTTTTGCTGTTGTTGCAAATTTTTCCAAGAAAAAAAAATGTTATGAATTTTTAGGCAGTCTTTCCTAAAAATGAGCTGTACATGGCAAATATGTATACCATTCTAGTACAGAGGATCATTAATTCCGCTCTCATAAGCTAGTTTTATGTAGCATCATTATATTTGTTCCAGTTTGGTGCCTTAACCCCATTAGAGCCCCGACTTGGCAAGAAACTGATAGAACCATTAACTAATTTAATACATAGGTGAGTCAGAGTCATGGTACCTCCTTACAAAACTGTACTACTTATGGTCTCTATGGGGGGAAGGAAGGCTAAAGCGAAGATAAAGTTACTAGTGACCTTTATCTTTCTTCAAGAACTGCTCATTTTGCGTAATCTTGAAAGAGCTTAAATAGCTTCTTTTTATAGTATTGTAACAGTGCTTTTTCATTTAGTAATAAAATAGGTGTAGTGGCTTCATTTACAAGGACCATTTTCCAGTAAATTGTGATGATTAGAGCTCTATTAAGGTATCATATTCACGTATACAACATATAGAACCACGCTTATTTTTTCATTTACAGTGCACTTTTACTGAATTACTTTTGTTCACATAAAGTCACTTGTATTTTAGTTAATTTTAAGTAATATTGTCTGAATCTTTACTTCTCAAATCACTTTCACATAGCAAATAGAATTTTAGTGTAGTAAAAGTGCAATAACTATAGCATTGTTTTCTCTTTGGCCAGCACAACGGCTATGTCCCTGTTGTACGAGTGCATCAACACAGTGATAGCGGTGCTGATCAGCATCAGCAGCGGCATGCCGGGCCCCGCAGCCTCTGTGCAGCTCTGTGTGCAGAAACTGAGGATACTCATCGAGGACAGCGATCAGAACTGTGTGTTTACTCCTCCATCTCATCTCTATTTTAAATATTATGTGAACATAAGCTTTTTGCCTGTAGTTTGTATTTTTGAGATTTAGGTGTCATTAGGTTGAGTGAGAGAGAGAGAGAGAGAGTGAGTGAGAGGAAGCGAGGGGGGAGGGGGGGACGCTGACTAAATTCACCTTTACTTAATGTTTACAGTGTTTTTAATTACTTTCAAAATATATAGTAAATTTACTATAACTAGATATTAACTGTATTGCCCAAGAATCAGTATCTGAAAAAGATATAACAGAATTGTAGGTATGCATTATGCATGTAGTGTATATTTGAAATTTTAATGTCTACATTCTTAGGTAAGTTATTCTAACCAACCATCAATTTTATCCAACCTTAACAAGTCCCCACATTATACAAATTTTTACTACATAAATCTGAATTATATAGATACATTTACTGTCTGATTTCGATTTCTGTAGTACATTTGTGTGATGATTTTAAATTTTTTTTTAGTCATGCAAAAATATTTAATTTATTTCAATTAAAATATAAAAACTAACGACGCGTTGGCTCGTGGCTGTTGCACGGGCGGTTGCGGGTTCGATCCACGCACATGACAAACATTTGTATTGGCCATTCAGATGTTTGCCATGGTCTGGGTGTTTGTGCAGTTCTTGTGGGTCTCCCCACCGTGCCTCGGATAGCACGTTAAGCCGTCGGTCGGTCGGTTGTTATCATGTACACCTGATAGCGATCGTTACTCATAGTAAGGCAATATATCCGCCAACCCGCATTGAAGCAGCGTCATGGATTAAGCTCTGAACCTTCTCCTACATGGGGAAAGATGCCTATGTCCAGCAGTGGGATATTAAAGGCTGAAGAAGCGTATAAAAACTAAACTTAAATTAATTTGTCCTTTAAGTTTCGATATTAATTAACATACAAACAATTTAAATTTCAATAATAATAATAATAAATTAATACATACACATATATCGCCATAAAGAAGAAGAAGAAGTACATACATAAATCATAAATATTCATAACATACAAACACGGTTGTCTGTTCCTATGGTAAGCAAGTTAATGTTTGTGTTATAGGTAATAACTGACTGTTATAGATAAATAATTTGTTTTATAAATACATTTAGAAATGATACATATTTAATAAATAAATACAAATAATACACCCAGACTATAATAATTAATTGATAAGATTAATAAAGTAGTATAAAATTTTGAATGTATAAAATTTTGAAAGTGACTAGCCTGTTGGCGCAGTTTGTAGTGACCCTGCTTTCTGCTCCGGGGGTTGTGGGTTCGATTCCCACCCCAAGGCTGGGGGTAATATACATTTTCATTTATATATGTATTATTTGTATGTTTATCGAAAAAAAAAAAAATTAGCTAGACCAGTCGGCTGTTACCTATAAGTATAACACAAGCATTAATTTGCTTACTTTAGGAACAGACGACCGTGTGTGTATTCAATACACATAAATAAATATCTACACAATACACTGTATTGTGTAGATATTTATTTATTTATTTTAATAGAAAGCAATGTACTTGTTGGAAATATCATGAAACATAATATTTTTTAAATTAATATAATTTATTGAATAAATATAGTGTTATTACTGATACGATAGCAGACAAATATATTTATATACGAATCTACGCCTATTAGCGTAAACAAGTCTGGCCACTATTATAATTATTACGCCTTATCTGTTATGCATAGCGTAATCTGAATGTTGAAAATATATTTTTAATATTATATGTATGTATCCAAATGTAGTTAGTATTGAATTATTAATATGTTTACTAGGACTATTTTTCGCATTTTTTTTTCATATAGCCTGGCACTTTGAATTTCTTAAAGTTGTAACATAAAAAAGCTTATTTAAAAATGTTATTTATGTAAAATAATAAATCTATATATAATTATACAAAATAAGGAATTAATTTCGTTAAATAATATTGAAGTACCTATTTATAGTGCTATAAGTAGCCTCTTTTCTAATGCATATTATAAAATTATTATTATTTAAAAGGTGCATTAATATTAAAGAAAATATAATTATTTTTGTCCAATGCTTGTTTTTTCCTTATTTACAGTAAAATATCTGGGCTTGCTGGCGATGTCGAGAATTCTCAAATCTCATCCGAAATCCGTGCAAGCTCACAAAGATTTAGTGCTGGCGTGTTTAGATGACAAGGATGAATCCATTAGACTCAGAGCATTGGGTCTTCTTTATGGAATGGTATGAATTTTATAATTTTAATTACAGCAAAGCAACTCATACATTATTTAAGATACCTTACGTGTCTTATTCTGTATAAAAAATATCTATTTGTAATAATTAATGCAAATGTTTGGTTTTTATTTAATGATTTATTTTTAATCTCATTTTACAATTATTTTTTTATTATTTCAATTGACAATTTCAATTAGAAACGTTTATCTTATATGAACCGTTTCCGATCAGGTATCGAAGAAGAATCTGATGGAGATAGTGAAGAAGCTGATGGTGCACATGGAGCGCGCGGAGGGCACGCTGTACCGCGACGAGCTGCTCACGCGCATGATCGAGATCTGCGCGCAGAACAACTACCAGCACGTGGTCGACTTCGAGTGGTACGTCACCGTGCTCGCCGAGCTCACCGAGATGGAGACCAGCGCCAAGCACGGTACCGTACCCTACCCTATGTTATATATGTCTGTGTCTCACTCTATCTGTGTGTTATTGTATCTACGTGTGTGTGTCTGATTGGTCAGCATCAGAAACTCGGTTCCTATATTCAAAATGTTTTTAAGCAAAACGAATTCAGTTTTGGCAATAGGACAGTTTTTAGTAACAGGTAAAATTTTATAGTCACTTTACAATTTGACAGTTTGCAAGGTATAAATAATAAAGTAACAATGTGTATGAGAGGTAACTGGTAGTAAGTAGGCCCGCGGCGCAGGTTGCATGATCGCGGCGCAGCTGATGGAGGTGGGCGCGCGCGTTGCGCAGACGCGGCCGTTCGCGGCGCGCGAGTGCGCGGCACTGTGCGCGCGCGCCGCCGCGTCGCCGCCGCGCGCCGCCTCGCGCGAGGTGCTGTACGCCGCCGCCTTCGTGCTCAGCGAGTACTGCACGTGAGTCGCTGTCGACTTGTGTCTAGTGCGCGTGGCTCACTCTACTGTTGCTGTCACTGTCATTGTTACTATTGCGCTAGTTGTTCCATGGAACAGTTCCTGATCTGCAGATAGCAGTGAGTCGCGTTCGCTCTGTGTGCTGTCACTCATGTCACGGAATCGTTTACATTTTATAGGTATAGGTAATTCAATCAACGAAGACGCGCCCCACTCTTTTCCGCAATCGTTTATAGTGCAAGTGTGCAATGTCAAGTAAAATAATGTGAGTTCTGTTACTACGCAACGAGTAACAATGTGATACATGCACACAAAGTTAAATGACAGAAAATTTCACAACGGACTGGAAATATGCTCTACTTCTTTTCATCTACTTTAATAAATAAAATATAAGTCGCGATGGTCCTTTATAGATTAAATTTAATAATAATATTTTAGTAAAAAAAATAATGTATCTAAAAATTATTATAATAAAACACGACTTTATGGAAATAATTTATTTATTAATAACCTAAGAAAATCACTCAATTACACTTCCATATTACACATAAAAAAAAAAACAAATAAAACAACTCTAAGAACATTATTACAGATTAACAGAATCTATTATAACAATTAAATTTATTTTTCTAGGCAAGACCAATAATTTCGAAAGTATACGATTTTATGAAAAAGGAAGCAGGTAATAATTATACACCTATCATCATACCTTAAATTAGTCGGAATCGTCATCTAATTCAGAAATATTTGATTCACAGCTCGATGAATCACAGAAAATGATAAAACTAAAATCTAAATCAAAGTATTTCAATTACTCGTCTTTTATTTTTAAATAAAATGCTTTCTATTTTTTCTTTATATATTTTTTTAAATAATATAAATTACTTGATAATAATTGTAGATAATTTATTCAAGCCTCAAACCAATTTTCTTCCTATCTGTCAATGTCAATATATATTATTTTTTCAAATAATCTATATTTATTACCGAACTAACAATAATAAAAATAATATTATTGACTAGTCCGGTAGCGCAGTTTGTAGTGACCCTGCTTTCTGCTCCAAGGGTTGTGGGTTGAGGGTTTGATTCCAACCCGGAGTCTGAGCGTACCTAATGTATATATACATATATTTATCTATTTCTTTATCTATTAATATGTGAAGCAAAAACTTTGTACCCCTTTTTACGGAAATTGTGCGTACGTAGGAGTATGAAATTTCGCACACTTATAGTTTATATAGAGAAGGAGTGCGGAATGCTAATATTTTCTTAAAATTATACAATAAATTAATAAAAAAAGCATTACACACACTACAGCACTCACACGCGCATAATATACTATTTGTTGATTGTCAAAGTCTGTAGTCAAGTTGAAATTTTTTTAATAAAAAGGTTCTTTATTTTCATAATAGGGGATCGGACTAATTTTCAAAAAGAGTTTTAAATTAATCTTTATGGATACTTATACCCATAATAAATAAAATTTTATTAATTTACAGCCTTTTAGGTACTCAAAATCATGTTTTAATATTGTTTGTTCAAAAATCCCGCTAAAACGCCACGTTATGACATCTGACAGCGCGTGACGTCAATTGCAGGTCATAAACAGAGTATATAAAGCACAGAGTACGTTCAACATTACGGATAGAATAACCCGTGCAGTCAATGCTTGCTCTTTTCTAAAGTACTCTGTGGCTTGTACCCGACAAATGACGTCACGCACTCTAGTTGGTGTTTATTTTTTCATTTAAAAATATTTAAATGAATTATATTAAATTATTATTCGATAAATAATTGTAAAGCAGTATATTTATTCTATCTAAGTACATTATAGATTTTAATCTGATTACTGTCCGATCCCCTATTATTTGGTTTTCTTGAATTAATTTGTTTAATTATGGTTGAATTTCGACCTCTGGGCGACCACTAGTTTATATAATTATGTATTATTTATAAGTAAGTTTAAATAAGTAATTTCGAAAAAAAAATGTAGCTATAACAGTCGGCTGTTACCAAGTATTAAGTTGCTTACTTTAGGAACAGATGACCATGTGTGTATTGTGTAGATATTTATTATAATATAATAAATATATTATATATTTATTATTATAAAAAAAATTAAAGTAGAGCAACTTTCCGATGGGTCACGATACGCAGCAACGCAGACCATATTAAACGTCTACACTGAGCCGTGGTCGACTCAAGACTAATGATCGGACTGAACTCCCCGCACCCCACTGTTTCCCCTCGCGATAAATAGTGGGGCGCGTCTTCGTTGATAGAAATATCTATATATTTGACTGAGCTCGCCGATATGTAGTCGATTCGATGACAAGCTAAAATTGCTAAGACATTATAAATTAAATTAAAAAAAAATCGAATTGTGTGTAGATGAAGATGATAACGAACAGTTTTAGTAATAAACTGACGTGTTCGGTAACCGCGAATTGAACCGCAAAGTATAGTGTTTTATGTGTAAAAGTCTCGTTTGATATATTTCTGGGATTTAGTGTAATGTATGTGCGAGTTAGTCGTAATCTAGTTCACACATACAGCCGAACCGATGAGTGGGTTAAGGTAGGTAGCTTCGTTTCCGTCTCACATAACTGTCCAGCGATTTATTAAGTAAGGTCGTGAGATGGTATTGTGTGCACTGTGCAGCGAGGAGGCCGTGATGCGCGAGTCGCTGTCGGCGCTGGCGCTGGCGGCGGGCGCGGAGGCGGGCGGCGCGGCCGTGCGCGCGCGCGCCGTGTGCGTGCACGCCGCGCTCAAGCTGGCCGCGCGCCTGCTGCGCGCCGCCGAGCGCGCCGCCGACCGCACCGCCGTCCGAGCCGTGAGTCGCGCTCGCCTTCTATGTGCAGCTCCACCGATACTGATAGCTCTCGTTGTTTCTCTCTCTAGCCTGTTACATCCCACTGCTGGGCGGTAGGTTTCTCTCCATGTAGGAGAAGGATCGTAGCATAATCCAGCACGCTCCTCCTCTGTGGGTTTGAGGATATATTTCCTACTAGTACTAGGAGTAACGATCGCTAGCAGATATGATAACAACCGGAACCGATAGCATCACGTGCTCTCCGAGGCACGGTGGAGAGACCCACAAGGACAGACATCCAAACCGAAAAGAAATATTTGAACAAATACAAATATCCTCGAGCGGGAATCGAACCCAAACCACGGCAAACATCTGTATGTCCAATACAAATGTTTGTCATGTTGATCGAATCCGCAACAGCAACAAACCAGTGCTGTGACGTTGCGCCAACGCGTCGTCGCATTCTAATTTACTACGATTTAATTAATGATTCACTATTTTCTTAACGCGAATGGAATATAGGTAGGGATCCCTAGTACATTTTTTTAACCTGATCAGTATCAAGCTAATTTTCCGTGAGTAGCTTCATTTTTACGAGACGAACAAAAAATTCCTCTTCGAAAACTCTCGATTGTGGTAGATAATAGAGTTAGCAGGAGGTAGAGCAGCAGTGAGCGTAGGACCGGGATAACGAACCACGCAATTTGTAGGACAATATTACCATCAAATTATATAAATATTAAGTAACTAAAAGAAAAAAAATCAGCTGGTTAGTAATAATTTTTGATGACCTTACGAGGTCATCAAAAATTGATTTTTTTTAACCGACTTCCAAAAAAGGAGGAGGTTCTCAATTCGACACGTATGTTTTTTTTTTTATGTATGTTAGCTGACTGTTAGCTCAGAACTTTTGACTGGGTGGACCGATTTCGACCAATTTTGTTTTAATTGAAAGGTGTTGCGTGTCATGTGGTCCCATTTTAATTTAATTGAGATCTGACAAGTACTTTTAGAGTTATATCTAATAATGCGTATTTACGTGACTACTTTTTCGTCGACCTACGTTATATTATACCGCATAACTTTTTACTCGGTTTACCGATTTCGATGATTCTTACTTTAATCGAAAGCTAATACTTGTCTTGTAGTCTTGTTTAAATTAGATCGAAAACTGATTACAACTTTTTGAGTAATCTTTAATAGCGCGTATTTACTTGACTATTTTTTCGTCTTATTACGTTGTATTACTTGTCGATGTAATTGAAGTCGTTTTTTTTCGTTTGCGAGCAAACACAATTATTCTTTTATTTAGTTAATATTTATATAATTTGATGGTAATATTGTCCTACAAATTGCGTGGTTCGTTATCCCGGTCCTACGCTCACTGCTGCTCTACCTCCTGCTAACTCTATTATCTACCACAATCGAGAGTTTTCGAAGAGGAATTTTTTGTTCGTCTCGTAAAAATGAAGCTACTCACGGAAAATTAGCTTGATACTGATCAGGTTAAAAAAATGTACTAGGGATCCCTACCTAATATATTAATAGCATTATAACAATAACAATAAATTATTTATACATTCCTTTTATGTAGTTGGAGCCTATTATTTGATTGTATTTACTTTTGTAGTTTCAATTTTTGTGCACACAAATAAATAATTGTTATCTAACCTGCGTCCAATTATGTTGACATTTCCCTTAGATTTTGCACGAGGTCCTGGCAGGCATGCGGCCGCTCCTCAGCAGCGAGGACATGGAGGTGCAGGAGCGCGCGCACAACGCCACGGCGCTCCTGTCCATCGTGCTGCATCGCCTGGACCCCGCCGACCCCGCTCTGCCATCCGACCTGCCCGACCTGTCCGACCTGCCCGACTTGCCCCACCTGCCCGATCAAACGCTAGTCGACCACCTGCAGAGGTCAGTCAGTTAGTTCAGTTCAGCCTATTGCAGTCCACTGCTAGGGGAGGCCTATGTCCTCCCCAAGTTCGCGCCAGACATTCTGGGTTTCCGTAATCCTCATCCAGCCTAAACCGGCTATCTTACGTAGATCGTCGGTCTATTATAGAAAATATATTAATAATTGTGTTTGCTCACAAACGAAAAAAAAAACTGACTTCAAGTACATCGACAAGTAATACAACGTAAGTAGACGAAAAAAAAGTCAAGTAACTACGCGCTATCAAAAATTATTCAAAAAAAGTACTGATCAGATCTCGATCAAATTCAAATATGACCACAAGACAAGCATCCGCTTTCGATTTAAACAAGAATCATCAAAATCTTAATATATATAAATCTCGTGTCACAATGTTTGTCCTCAATGGACTCCTAAACCACTTAACGGATTTTAATCAAATTTGCACACCGTGTGCAGTTTGATCCAACTTGAAAGATAGGCTATATTTTATTTTGGTGTAATTATTATATTTAAGAAAAGAAAAAAAAGGCGGTACGAAGTTCGCCAGGTCAGCTAGTTATTTATAAAGAATAAACTGCTACCCTAGCGGATAATACAGCTCACTACGTTGTAGTAGATGCATCCTTGGATCGATTTTTCACTGAAGTAGTTTTAATGAAGTCACATAGATGGCGTTGGCGTTGGCGTGGCGTGGAGTTCCACCCTCTCATACATACGCGTCATCAATGATTACTCAAAAAGTACTTATTATATCTCGATCACATTTAAATAAGACCACATGACAAGTATTAGCTTTTGATTTATAAAAGAAACATCAAAATCGGTGCATTAGTAAAAAGTTATGAGGTATAATACAAAAAACAGTCAAGTAAATACGCGTTATCAAAGATTACTCAAATTTAATTAAGACTACATGACAAGCATAAGGTTTCGAATAAAGTAAGAATTATCAAAATTTATCGATTTTCGCTATCACCTATCGCTACCACCGCTTTTTTTTTCAAATTATACTATTTTATTTTTAGTAACGGATTGGAAGACAATGAAAATGGTGAAATTAATGAAGAGCAATCTAGCAAAAGTTTAAGTGGAGGTCTTATTGAAGAGCTTGCTAATCTCTTTGAAGGGGAACTAAAACCGGTGGCACCAAAGGCACAGAAAAAAGTACCAATGCCTGCTGAGTAAGTAAATAATTACCATTGTTAAGTACCAGTTACAATTCCATAATGCATTTTATATTGTATTAAAATTTAATTGTTGATTAAACTAATTTAGAAAACTTTGTTACAAAAAAAATTCGAAGAGTTTGTTTAAATTCTTTAAGACCAGGATTTGTTAATAAAAGTTATTTATGGGTTACATAACATAGTGGGATATGTATTGATGCAGATTACTTCGACTGGATTTAACTGAGGTAGGGCTCGGTAAGAAATTTCTTCTCAAATATGGAGCAGCCCGACTGGGGTAGTACCTCGACCTTACAGAAGATCACAGCTAAATAATACTGGTTTCAAGCAGTGTTGTGTTCCTGTTGGTGAGTAAGGTGACTAGAGCTCCTGGGGGGAATTAGGGATAGAAAAATAGAGGGTCGGAAACGCGCTTGCGATGCTTCTTGTGTTGCAGACGTCTATAAGCTATGGTAATCGCTTACCATCAAGTGAAATGTACGCTTGTTTGCCGACCAAGTTATATTAAAAACATGTCTGAAGTGAAACTTCTTTGTCAAACTAATTAATAAGTCTCGTTTAAATTTATACAAATTTAAAGCTTTAGATTTCCGTTCCAGCGTCATCTAGTTAGTTTGCAATGTAGTACTATCGATATTAATGTAATAACCTTTATAGTTTCTATAGTACACGCTAGGTGGCTCTGTTGTTCGACAAAAACGTTGCCGTTGCACATGCGTTTATCTGTAAAAATTTTACGCTCAAGCGCCTAAAGACGTTTCACTTCTAAAAAAATTGGCGATAAAACGATATGATATGGTGTCTTGAGAATCGAACAAAAAACATAGAGGTCGCTGTGCGTTAGACTTTTGTCCGAATACCTAAAAATTGTCGTTTTGAGAATGGATATTAATTTTAGGAATCTAAAATAATTGACAATAGATATAATTATACAGCAGGTCGGACACGGTCCCATTCTACCTTGAGCCAGCCTAACAAATCGACGATAGCTTTCTTATGCCGGCCATATACGCTACGGTCTACCGGAGAGAAAAACTGTACAGGTGTGCCTGCGCAGGTCCACCGAACACCGGTATCGTGTATGGGGACGTACCCGTAGTGTACCGGAGCGGTCTTCAGTTTTTTTTGCGATGGCATCAAAGGAGGACGATGACGCGCTGGCATTGCTAGGCCTTGCGTTAATTTAAAATATAAAATATATATATACTTTTAATACCATAATCGAGATAAAAAACTATATATAAAATATATAATTTTTTTATCTCGATTAATTCATAATTTTTTATCTCGATTATGGTATCTTTGTTTTTAATTTGCCAGAGACATGGATTACTTTTATAAAAATCTTGAAGGATTTTTTTTTCTTGAATTCGCCATTTTTAATTGCTGAATTACGTATCCGTGACAAGCGACGAGACAACCATCCGAATGAAAAACTAAAAACAACTGACGCGACCTGCGCAGGCGACCGGAGTACACGCACACACGTACAGGTACACCGTAAGGTGTACCTTGAGAAAATTGATTTTCGAATTTGCTCCGGTCGCCTGCGCAGGTTAAAAAAACTGCACAGGTCTATTCCCACACACGTTCCGGTGTACCTGCGCAGGTGAACCTGTACAGTTTTCCTCTCTGGTAGACCGTAGCGTGTATGGCCGACATTAGGATAATACTATCGGACCCGGCAGACGTCGTCCTGCCCGGAATAGCAGCTACTTTTGACGGCAGCGCCACCTACCGGGTCCAATTGTGTTTTTAATCCACGAACCCATCGAAATGTACACACGAAATTTGAACTCCATTCGGTCCAGCCGCTTAGGAGAGGTTAGTCTAGGAACACGTAGGGAAGAGTAATATGTATATAAGGGTCGTTCTGTGCGAACAGCTTGCAGCTGTCCCGCTGGCTGGGCCGCGCGCGCAGCTCGTCGAGCAGCTCCAGCTCGTCGGGCGAGCCGGGCGCGCCGGGCGAGCCGGCGGCGCTGTTCGCGGCGCCGCCGGACGAGCCGCGCGCCGCGCCGCTCTCCGCCGCGGACCTGCTCGCGGTATGCCGAGCCTCTACTGCTAACGCTTGACCCCGGACCCTATATTCCGACCATTGTGTTTGCGACCAAACGAAAAACTCGCCTTCGATTTAGACGATCAAATGCGGATTATTGAGTACATATAAATTAAAAAATACACGTCAGATCTCGAATTTTTATCTATATATAATCGAAAATTTTAATAAAGAAAGAATAATCAAAATCGGTACAGACAGTAAAAGGTTATGATGTAACAACATAAAACCGAATTGAGAACCTCCTACATTTTTTTAAAGTAGATTAAAAACGTATCGTTTTGCTCCCGAATTTTTTGTGAGCAAAACGAACGTATTTATTGAATACCGAAGTCCGTAAATAAAATATATGTATCATCAGACGGTGGTTGGATATAAATTACTCATTTCCTGGTGTTATGAAGAAGAAACGGGAGGATGTTTAAATGTTCTTCTGACATACGACTCACCGCACGGGTTTACTGTCTTCGACGCTCTGGCTCTGTTGTCAACCGAAATTATCAACTAAGCCTGGCTTACTACGATGTAAAGAAATTTATTTAAAATTGCAACTGTTGAGTTTTACACTAGCTTTTCGCAACAACTTTCAAAGATCTTTTTAACCCTTAAACCGGTAAGCCATGAAGGGAACATTATTTTTGTTTGAAAATCGGTACTTAAGTGGAATTAAGGATGTAATAAAAAAAATCCTACTTCCTTAGACCTCGACATTGCCCGTTAAAAATGACACGTAATATTTTGCATTAAATTATCAAAATTAATATGAAAAACGAAAACTTGTCAATAAAATATAAATAGATGAATTCCCATATTATTTTTTAAATAACAGCTGACCAAAGTATTTTTACAATTATTTCATACCTAATTTTGTAGGTAAAGACGATGAGCCGATTATTGTGAAATTGTCAATATTTAAATATACTGTAAAAATTGAATGTTAGAAGAATATATGCATCCTTCTACTTCACATTTCTTTTAAAGAAGACATCCGGTTAATACCTGGAGAGCAAGCAAATTTAAATTATACAATTGTCCTAAAAAACGAACAAATTGCATTAATCGGTCAATACAATGCATGTTATTTTACCCTCTAAAACTGACTTTAGAAGCTAACTTGTTTAAAATATATATGTTTGAATGTAATTTAAACGTCAGGTCCGCGAGGCGCGCCGCCAACAGCAAGCCAACAACCCGCACTACCTGAAGGACGACTCGCCGCGCCCCTACCAGCTGGACGACGCGCCCGTCGCGGAGATCGCCTTGGAAGTGCCGCTGCAAGTGCACAGTGAGAACTTCTTTCCTACTTATTAACCTTTCGAAGGTGAAAGCCACTACAGAACTCTTTGAATATTACCTGAGAGAAAGGAGTATTTTGGTCAAGGGTAAACTGTAATTTAAATTATACATGTTTAAAAGAGTTCAATTATTTAAGTTTTTCTTTATACAGTTTGGTTTGTAACTAAAATAAATATAAATAATATATTTTTGATTGCAGGTAAACGATCTGATAAGTACTTAATTTCAAGAGAAAACTCAAAGAAGTCCAAGAAAGAGAAACGGCCAACTAAGAAACGAAAGAATAAGGTTGAGAGACATTCCTCAGAGTCTGATAGTGATGGTAAATAATGTTAATTTGTGTAAAATTCTTTCTTAGTTTTTCTTAATTTTTGTGTAGAATATTTCTTGCCGTGCCCTACTTCAATGAAAAGTTGAGTACTGTAAATGTATACAAATATACGGGATATATAATTATAATCTTTTTTGTTGGTTGAAGGCAAAATTTATATCAAAGCATTCAAACCTTACCTGTAATTTTGTGCACGTAATATTTTTATGTCCTTATTTAAAAACTTCATTAGTTTATGATAGAACATATATTTTATTTTCATTCTTCTTTTTTGTTATTTATGTATTTTCTATAAGTATTAGAATGTAGACATTTGTATATAAGTTTATTAGACAACTACACCACGTATCCAATTTAGATAATACAAGTAAGTTTCCTTTTTACGTCTGGGTTGTCAGGAAGAAATGACTAGTTAGCCACAAGTCCGACCGTTGTACTTCACAGGCTATAACTGTCTTTATGCTTCGTTTGTAATGTATTAAGGGCCCCGTAGACGATCAAATATTTGATCAAACTTCATATTAAATTTCTGTTTGACAAACATGTTTGTCAAATTATTTGATCGTGTGCGGGGCTGCGGGCTTTTTTGATATGTTTGTTATATGAAAACATGTTTGATCGTTTACGGGGCCCATTAGTGATGTAGAATAAAGTATATAATGCATGTATCAGGCGTGAGGCCGGCGGTGGCGGCGGGCGGCGAGCTGCCGGACGGCGCGGCGCCCTCCGACGACGAGCCGCCGCCGCACGACGACCCGCACCGCGCGCTCGACCTCGACCTCGACCTGTGCGTACGCACGCCGACCCGCTCACATAACTACTAACATTATATACACACCGCGGCGCCCTCCGACGACGAGCCGCCGCCGCACGACGACCCGCACCGCGCGCTCGACCTCGACCTCGACCTGTGCGTACGCACGCCGACCCGCTCACATAACTACTAACATTATATACACACCGCGGCGCCCTCCGACGACGAGCCGCCGCCGCACGACGACCCGCACCGCGCGCTCGACCTCGACCTCGACCTGTGCGTACGCACGCCGACCCGCCCACATAACTACTAACATTATATACACACCGCGGCGCCCTCCGACGACGAGCCGCCGCCGCACGACGACCCGCACCGCGCGCTCGACCTCGACCTCGACCTGTGCGTACGCACGCCGACCCGCTCACATAACTACTAACATTATATACACACCGCGGCGCCCTCCGACGACGAGCCGCCGCCGCACGACGACCCGCACCGCGCGCTCGACCTCGACCTCGACCTGTGCGTACGCACGCCGACCCGCCCACATAACTACTAACATTATATACACACCGCGGCGCCCTCCGACGACGAGTCGCCGCCGCACGACGACCCGCACCGCGCGCTCGACCTCGACCTCGACCTGTGCGTACGCACGCCGACCCGCCCACATAACTACTAACATTATATACACACCGCGGCGCCCTCCGACGACGAGCCGCCGCCGCACGACGACCCGCACCGCGCGCTCGACCTCGACCTCGACCTGTGCGTACGCACGCCGACCCGCCCACATAACTACTAACATTATATACACACCGCGGCGCCCTCCGACGACGAGCCGCCGCCGCACGACGACCCGCACCGCGCGCTCGACCTCGACCTCGACCTGTGCGTACGCACGCCGACCCGCCCACATAACTACTAACATTATATACACACCGCGGCGCCCTCCGACGACGAGCCGCCGCCGCACGACGACCCGCACCGCGCGCTCGACCTCGACCTCGACCTGTGCGTACGCACGCCGACCCGCCCACATAACTACTAACATTATATACACACCGCGGCGCCCTCCGACGACGAGCCGCCGCCGCACGACGACCCGCACCGCGCGCTCGACCTCGACCTCGACCTGTGCGTACGCACGCCGACCCGCCCACATAACTACTAACATTATATACACACCGCGGCGCCCTCCGACGACGAGCCGCCGCCGCACGACGACCCGCACCGCGCGCTCGACCTCGACCTCGACCTGTGCGTACGCACGCCGACCCGCCCACATAACTACTAACATTATATACACACCGCGGCGCCCTCCGACGACGAGCCGCCGCCGCACGACGACCCGCACCGCGCGCTCGACCTCGACCTCGACCTGTGCGTACGCACGCCGACCCGCCCACATAACTACTAACATTATATACACACCGCGGCGCCCTCCGACGACGAGCCGCCGCCGCACGACGACCCGCACCGCGCGCTCGACCTCGACCTCGACCTGTGCGTACGCACGCCGACCCGCTCACATAACTACTAACATTATATACACACCGCGGCGCCCTCCGACGACGAGCCGCCGCCGCACGACGACCCGCACCGCGCGCTCGACCTCGACCTCGACCTGTGCGTACGCACGCCGACCCGCTCACATAACTACTAACATTATATACACACCGCGGCGCCCTCCGACGACGAGCCGCCGCCGCACGACGACCCGCACCGCGCGCTCGACCTCGACCTCGACCTGTGCGTACGCACGCCGACCCGCTCACGTTATATACATACACCAAACAGCTGCATGCGATCACCGCACGCAACCATGTAACCGACCGAATACCATGGTTTGTATAAGCCATGCTCTGGATACACATGTTTGTCGTAGTCTGGGCGTTTATGATTATGTTACGTGGTTCCATCCCCCTGATAAATTCACATCGTGGAGCTATAGATTGTGGAGCATTTATAATTACTACTAGTGGTCGCACAGTGGTCGAAATTCGACCATAATTAAAAAAAAAGAAAATAAAAAACCTTTTTTAAATTCTCAATTTGAATACAGACTAACAATCAACAAAAGAGTATAATATGCGTGTGTGTGTGTGTGTGTCAAATACATAGTAGTGTGTGTAATGTTTTTTTTATTGATTTAATACATATATTTTTATGCATAATTTAATAGTAGTTTATGCAACTGTCATATAATGAAGGGTATTAAAACACGAGTGTGAGTTTATGAAACGAGCGCAGCGAGTTTCATAATAGTAACGAGTGTTTTAATACCCGTGTTATATGCAGTTGCATACACTACTTTATCTTCACTAATGCAATTAATCAAACAACAAGAGTAAAAGCTGACAATAGTTTATTTATAATAATTGTTCAAATTTTGGATGGTACAATTTTGAAAGTTAATGTTAATTATTGATCCAATATATAATATAATATCCGGAGGCGTAGGTACAAATATCATCGTCGCTATCCATTTTTAACTTTTAATTTATTAAATTAAATTCACGCGTGCGTGTGTTGTCACAGTGATTTTGCCGCCATTAAAATGTAACCAATCAACCGCGGCGTGCGCTCGCTGGAGGCGGCGCAGGCGGGCGCGCGGCGCGCGTGCACGTGCAGGCGCTGGCCGCGGCGCGCGCCCGTCGCCTTGGACGCGATGTTATAATGAGATTTTACGATATCGATGTGGATATTATACCATCATGTGAAATTGCTTAAATTGAGCGTTTTGTTGTCTGTGCTATAACACTAGTAATTATAAGTCAAGTATTGGAAACATAAGTAGAATGTTACAACATTAGTGTAGATAAAAAAAATATTAGCATTTTGCACTCCTCTATATAAACTATAAGTGTGCGATATTTCATATTCCTCCGTCCGCGCAATTTTCGTAAAAAGGGGTACAAAGTTTTTGCTTTACGTATCAATATATTATAGATTTAACTAAACTGACCTGAGAACCTGTTTGTCGACATCATCACTATATAATTATGTACACGTATATCTATTGCATCTATTGGATACCGTCATACGTGAAATAGTTTTAACAGCAAATATTGTTAAGTAATGGAAGAAATCCTTAATGTAATTTGTGCAATTTATTTTTAACATTGCTTTTACTTAATTACACTTTTTCTTTTCATAGACCGTTACGCGAAGAAGAGTTGTTAACATCTAGAATACAACAGTATCCACTACCGGAAACTGGTTTGTTGATTCAGAAAAAAGAATCAAAGAAAACTAAATCAGAAAAAAGACCAGAAAAAACTACTCATAAGAAGAAAGTTAAAAAATCTAAAAACAATAAGAAGGTAGATTTAATGTTACCTGAGCTGGCAAATGATGTTGGAGATGATTTACTGATAGAAACCGGAGATAACGGTGACTCTAAGAACGACCTCGCAACCGACGACGCCTCTACTAAGAAACAACGGGAGACCCTTAAAACTGAAAAGCAAAAGAAGTCGAAAAAAGATGTGAAAGACAAGGATTCGAAGAAAAAGAAATCTTCCAAAAAAGGTTATAATTTTATTTTTATTATTTACTATTTCCATTGTAAACATTTCATAAGTTCTCCATGTTGGTCTGTCATCATCATCTTAGAATTTATTCCGAGACATGCTGATGTCCTCTAGCTGTTTTTTTTCTACTCGTGATGAAAAAAATAGATATGGAAACTAAATTAGTAGTTTTTCAAATTTTGTTTTTTGTTTTTAACTAGATAAGAAATCTTGATTTTAACTCACTGGGTCATATCGAGTCTGCTCTCTATTGATAACGAAAAAGTGTTAAGTTTAAACATAAGTATTTTATTTTTTTACAGATAAACATGAAACAAAAATTGGATATGAAGAAGCTTTAGGTATTTCCACACCCAGCAAAGAAGTTATATAGTGAATGGCATAAAAAAGTTTTAAACGTTTTTCAGGATCCTTGTCACACACTCAGTGCAATTCTTTATTTGAACAATTTGTTATAATATTATAGTTAGTTTCATATATAAATATATTATAGGCAATGTTTTCATTAATCTTAAAATGAAACATGTCCATTTAAATAAACGTATATTTCTATTGATGTAGACTAATAAATATATATAATCATGTACAGTTTTATTGAAAGTTATTTAAAAGAAAAGGCAAAATAAAAACCATTCATCTGCACTTGAAAATCTATTTTTAGTTAAAAATCCGCTATTATAATTATTTTATAAAGTTATAAAAATAAAAATCAATAATATAAAAATACTTATCATAAAAGAATGTTCAAAATATCATTTTCTTCAATGATTGGTTCATTTTTGACATTGAGAGTTGCCGCCTTTTGGATTTCTTTTAATAGTAAGTGCCACCTATAGATAATTGATATTTTAATAAGGGTCTACATATTATATGAGTGGGTCCACTAAAAGCAAGAATCGGTTAATAGTGATCATATGTAATAATTTCCTGGAATCTTGTGACATATGTCTAAATAATATAGTAATCGTAAGGACAACCAGAGCGCCCACATGTAGTTAAACCACATATTCTACATACAAAAAATTGCAATACAGTAATAGATTTCTATCAGTGGCGTAGCTAGGGGGACAAGGGCCCTGGTGCATAGGGAAAGAATCGGGCCCTCCTCCCCTCTTGCCGCGTAGTTTGAACTTATATTGGCCTTCAAAATTATTGATAGGAATAAGAATAATAGCCCAAGAGAACGTGTGTGCCAGACCTTCGGATTTTAATAAAAGCTGAAAGTTTTTCTATGTGTGTCCCTAGTACAGGTAAGAATGATGCCCAGCCATGAAGCTGAGGCAGCGGTGGCTTTGGCAGGTAACAGGTAACAAAGGTGTATAAAATTCCATCTCAATCATAAAATAAAACTGAATTTTTTTATATTTTTATCGGCCTATTAATCTAGATTGAATTTCTTTCATTATTTTTTACTTTTTAAAGGGAACTCGGATTATTGTGTCGAGGGTTTTTTTTAATTTTTAATTTAATTTTTATTTTATACTTTTTATAGGTACAATTCAATTATTTTTATTATTAATTTTGTAAAGTGCATGTGATGCTATTTCATTTTCGACCCTAATTGGGTAAATTTGCTGACATTCGGATTTCAATCCTCATTTTCTTCCCACCCCATATATTTGCAGATATTGTGTATTTTCCCCACTTTTACTCCCAGAGTTTTTTCAGGACTCAACCGATTTTCACCAAACATGTCTAAAAACACTGGCTCGAAACTCTTTGACAGAATTTCTCGCGTCCAATTCACAATCTCTTGCGCGCTTTAATTTTCGCGAATACGTTTATAAGTTTTATTTTTTTTTAAACCTTCTCACAAGATTTTTTTTATTACTTTTTCTTTAATTTTTTTTTCAAAGCTGAGGTTAGAGGGCCCCCTGAGCTCCGGGGCCCTGGTGCACTGCACCACCTGGCCCTATGATAGCTACGCCACTGATTTCTATATCTATATTATACTGCATTTCACCTAAGATGGGTACGGTGACAAATGTCAAATTAACTCTATAGTTAGGTGACCATGCATAATTAATTTATGTGATTCGATTATCGAGTACAATGGCCATGATGACAGTATCAAAAAATCGTCAATTTAATGATTTCAGGGGAACACTCATATTTAAAAAATTCAAAATACTGGTTTAGTTTTATGTAAAATAATAAGATTATTGTGATTTTCAATAAAATAAAACATTAAAATACTGCAATCGGCCATTTTGAATGAAACACAAATTACAGCGCAGACGTCACAACATAACATAATACGTCAGGTGCGCTCCAAAGAGTAAAGTAAAAAGTAAGGCCCAGATTATTTTGTGACGTCAGAGCAGACGCCATGACACCTGCAGCCGTTTTGCCGCTCTCATTGAAAATATATTAGAAAAATAGTTTTAATCTTCCTTAAACTTAAGTTTATTACCGAAATATAGGTATTTTCGTAAATAATAAATGTGTAGCCACATTACGGAAGAGGTTTTGAAAATCTTTCGTCATGCCCATTGCGGTTAACCTTTAATGGATTATAAAAAAATATTTTTAACTGCTTATTAAAAATAAATTTTCGTATTCCCGAAAGCGGACAACCAACTCCCCCGGGCTTGACTGTTTTAAACGGTCTTCTTTGTTCTTTTCGACATTTTACAGAACAGAACACACACAAAATGGAATAACTAACAAAAAATAGAACAACAGAATAACATAACTTAACTAGAATAAAACGGCAACAAATACAAGTATAACAACAATAAAACAGCTACAAATACAACTATAACAATAAGTGAGTTGACTCGATTAACAAGATGGCCGTTACGATTATTTGTTTTTGCCGATTACTACGTTTACGTGTCAATTCCTATACCAACATTAAACGTTTCGTCTCATGCCTCTAATTTTAGGTTATTATTTTTTCTGTACCTTTTTTAATTTGTTTAAAATGTAAAAACGCAATATATTGCGTATTATTAAATACAATTCAATCTAATCAAGCATTATTATTTGCCTTAGAAATTAATTGGTGATTTTTAAATACATATTTATATTTATCTAATTTCCTGAAAATAGTGAGAGTGTATTGGAACATATCAAATGTCACCGTACCCATCTTATGTGAAATGGATTATAGGGGATCGGACAGTAATCAGTTTAAAATCTATAATTTACTTGGATAAAATAAATATACTGTTTTACGATTATTTATCGAATAATAATTTACTATAATTCCTTTAAATATTTTTAAATGAAGAAATAAAATGTTGTTATTTACAATATTATTAATCTGTACTAAAACACTAACTAGAGTGCGTGACGTCATTTGGCGGTACAAGCCACAGAGTACTTTAGGAAAGAGCAAGCATTGACTGCACGGGTTATTATATCCATATATTCAACGTACTCTGTGCTTTATATACTCCTTGTTTAAAACCTCCAAATGACGTCACGCGCTGTCAGCTTTCATAACATGGCGTTTTGGCGGGATTTTTAAACAAACAATATTAAAACATGATTTTGAGTACCTAAAAGGCTGTGAATTAATAAAATTTTATTTTTTATGGGTATAAGTATCCATAAGGATTAATTTAAAACGCTTTTTGAAAATTTGTCCGATCCCCTTTTACACAAAACAAAACCTCATTATGTGCCTCAACTATTACTTTTATTTACTTGTTTTTTTTTTTTGTATATAGCTTAAAAATAGTTTGTAGTATGTGGTTTATTTTAATGCTAGTCGCTTATTTAAAAAAAAGAGTAAATAAAGGTACTAGTAGTAGGAAGTTACATAACAATGCAAGTTAAATCAAAAATTACGTCATTTTATAATTAAAGTTATATTTATTTTCATTAAATAATTATAGAGATGTAGATCCTGCAGAGCAAAATTACACTTTAGTTACACTTTAAAAAAAAGTGATTTATGATGAAATACACTAAGTCCACATACCTTTATTATTGTTACTTATCGCTTTCAAGATGTGGAACATAATATTAAATAATCTAATCTATCAAAATCTATGAATTTATCTTTCAACCTAACTTCCACATTATTCACTTCTCTCTCAATATTTCATACTAATACAAAATTACTATTGACTACAAGAAATACCAAAATTAAGTGCATAGTAATACTATTTCAATATTAAATTTATTGTCCCACTCGTGTACAAATACTCTTGTCTAAATGTTATCTCTGCTAAAAGTTTATTTATAATGCTAAGGCTTTACTTATGTTACTTTAGATTCGTGAATTATAATTCTAAAAAGCATAGATGACTATTCTAAATACAAATAAAGCATGGGAAAAAAAACTACATTCGAAAATTGAATTAAAGTTTTATTTACTGTTTAACCACTGTTAAAATACAATAATATCACTTGGATAAATCAAAACATTAACTTATTGTACTTTTAAGAATACCTATTGACAAATACATATATGAACTAAGATGGCAGTTCACTATATACAAAGGAACATACGTAGTACGTATTGTACTAATACACAATTATTGCGCTGATACACTTTCGAGGACTCACGACGTTTCCTATATATATATATATATATATTAATAATTATTTATGTGCAAAGCTACATTCGTGAATTAAATGTCAATTTTATCGATGCTTAATATAGCTTACAATAGGAGGTAACATCAATACTACAATATATATTCGTGAATGCTAATAAGTTTTAAAAATATAAATGAGGTTTAATTCAATCTAAAATAAATGTTTGCAAAATTTTAACAATAAGCTCAACAATGAATGTTTGATTTACTTAAGACTAATGTGAACTCAATAAATAAATTATAAAATAAGCAAGGTTTATACAAAAATAAATATTCTAAGGTATTAATATTGTTTGGCATTTTAGAAAATTAATTACATTTGAAACAAACATTATGCACTTAATTTCATGTGTAAATATTTTCATAAAGTTTATGGAACTTAATATGATCAAGATCAAACTACCATTAATTAAATATTAATAAATATATCAATTAAAAAAATAAATGAAACATTTTGTTTCTACTATCTACATGTTCTAACATGAATAAATAACAGATCACGTAATTCAAAATTAATACAAGGCTTTACAAGACGTGACTAATTTAGAATAAGCTTTTTCGGTAGTTTTATTCGAAAATATTAATTGAAAGAATGAGATTAATATGATGTATTTAAATCCGTAACCGGCGTGAAGAACTTGATAAGTCCAAAATGGCAATTTTACAGGGGAGCAATTTTAAAGTTTGACATTTTCTCCAAACTCTATTTTCATCTTGAACTCATCTTTATAGCTTGATTTATGGATAATTTTATGAGATCTATCGAATTATTTTACGTATTCTTGTAAAATCTGCTTAGTTTGTAAGGTATTAGACTTATCAACATACGTTTCGGAGACTTATCAAACGTTCCGGAGACTTGTCAACTTATTCCCCATACATTAGTGGTCAAAGCTGTGAAAACACTCTTTAATTTAATTCCTAAAAATCAGTTTTTTAGTGTATTTGAAATGTCTAAATTGATTTTAGAGTAATTTTAGATGGTTTTTCAAATATGGCTATGCATTTATTTCTAATTATCTTATTATTCATTATAATTGACTTATCAACATGTTCACCGATGACATATCAACTTATTCACTATAGAATTGGGTATCAATAATACACATTTACTATATCAACTAACTGCATCAAATCCATTAAATCTTTTTTTCTTTTCTGCACTGATTGACAATGGCTGAGTAGATATCTGAGTCAATTTAAAAGAATGTACAGTAATCTTTCTTCTTTTCTTAATACTGACAGATTAAAAAGGAGTTTCACGATTAAGGTTGTGTTTGAATAGTATTTTTTCGATTCTGTACTTATTATATTACGTTTCAGCCTGTAATATCCCACAGCTGGGCAATGGCCTCATTCCCCATTTAGGAGAAGGATCAGAGCTTAATCCACCACGCTGCTCCAATGCGGGTTGGTGGATATATTCCCTACTATGAGTAACCATCGCTATCAGGTTTCCATGATAACAACCGAGACCGACGGCTTAACGTGCTCTCCGAGGTACAGTGGGGAGACCCACATGGACTGCACAACACTGAGACCACGGCAAATATCTGTATGGCCAATACATAATTATGTTTGTCATGTGCGGAGATCGAACCCACAATCGCCAACGCAACAGCCACAAACCAGTGTTGTGACCGTTGAGCAAACGCATTCCTTATTATATTGTAACAATTTAATAGGTTGCCAGAGGAAAGCAAGAGAAAAAGGCCCTTTTTTAGTTCTTAACTCAGCGTCATAGCCACAACCTTAAATGGTTTCTGAAATTTACATGTACCAACTGAATCCAAACGTTTAAATGGTTTATTTTCATCTAGGTCTCTCCGGAAGTCGAAATTCATGTTTAAAGAAATTTGAATTTGGGACATAAGCCTTGTGGTTTAATTTTCTTCAGACTTTACTGACGACTTATAAAATTATTCACGCTGTGCACGAATAGGTATCCGTATGATTTACTGTATTTACCAAGCTAAAAAAGTATAAATTGACATATCAAGGTACGTTCGTTTTAGCGGTAGTTGAATATAAGTAGATAAAACGATATATTCATTTGTTAACGTAGTAGTGTGTTAGTAGTCGCTTTGATATCTTGTTTTGTCAATTTAGGTACGCTAGGTCGGTTTTTAGTATAAGTTGATATAAGGATATATTACGATATTATATTTTTTTTGTGACTCATCGGGTAGATATCTCGTTTTGTAAAATAAAACAGTAAAATATGGACAATTTCATAAACTTTCACAGACAATATCTTTAAAAATAACGTAGATATCGATGTGTAAAATTTTTTCCTACAAAACCAATGCCGTAGGAACCCATTGCGCCGATAAAAAAAAAATCACGTAAGTGGAGTTATCAAGTTCTTCACGCCGGGTACGGAAATATTCTACTTATTAAAACAGAAATTAGTGCACAGATTATCTTTTTATTTTTAATAAATCAAATGTTGTTTATTAGTAGTTTTAAACTACTTTAATAAAGCAACACGAGTAAGGGGTAAGTTTAGTAAGGAGTTTAATATTATTTATTATATTTTATATTTAATTTATTTATAACTGATTAAACTAATTCATATAAAACAATACTGAAACGCATAGCAAATTATCTTAAATTAATCTTTATTTCTATCCTAGGGAACATTTCCTTGATAACTTCTGTCTATGTCTTTGTATGTCATTGAAAATTAGAAACTGCACACAATTGATGCAGTTTTCACACCTATGTTTTTAGAGGTCTTATTTACAACATGGGAGTTTATTTTTTTGTATCTAGACCCTCTGGAATTGAGGTCTAATATAGTCAATATAACATATATATCCGCCAACTCGCATTGGAGCAGCGTGGTGGATTAAGCTACGATCCTTTTTTAAGCGACTTTTTCTATGTGGGGAAGAGGCCTATGCCTAAACAGTGGGATATTACAGGCTGAATCGTGATAGTGATAGTCAATATAGTATACACTAAATTAGTGATAATTGAACTGATAAAAGTTAGTAATTATATAGTTGGCCTAATTTATTATCAGTTAGAGAATAATTGTTAAACCATTGATGTTGCCGATTCAAGTAACAAAAATGTTCAATAATGGACGAATCGTTTTTTTTTTTTCAACATGAGCTATATATAATCTGTGCACCAATATCCGACTCTCACTAGAAGAGCTTTACTTCTCGAGCATATACTTGGGGATGTCAAACTTGACCTCGACTCCTGCGTTCTTGGCCAGCGCCACGATCTCGGACAGCTGCACGACGAGTTTCGCGGCCTCGTCGAGGTCGTCGCGGGGCACGATACGGAGCCCAGAGTCCGCGATCAGCTTGCGGGCTTCGTTCACTTTCGTACCCTGTTTTATACATTAAATAAATATAAATATTACTTTAAAACACACATTCTATGAAGACAGAATCAAACATTTGACAATGGAAAATACAAAGTATATAGTGTAAAAATATTATGCAAACGCTTCATTTTAATAGGAATATTTTATACTATAATAATAATAATTTACCTGAAGACGAACAATAACGGGAATTTGGATATTTAGATTTTTCGCTGCGTTAATGATTCCCTCCGCGATGACATCACAGCGCATGATGCCTCCGAATATGTTCACCAAGATAGCCGTCACCTTCGGGTCCGATAGAATAATCTTGAAGGCTTCCTGCAAGTGAGAGTGACTTGCTATTTATTATTTATTTTTTAAATCTGTTACTAATGAGGAAAATACGTAAATCTGCTACGACATCGTAAAATTTAAAAAGTTTATTTATTCAAATTTTTTTTTCTTTTACATATATACAAAAGGAACGCAAGCATATAAATTAGACATAACCAGTTTCTTTTAGTAGGTAGATGTTTAGAAGGACTTTGTCACATTCACAGAGGTGAGAGGTCAAAGCAAAAAAAGCATCAAAATTTATTTGAAAAAAAAAATAATAATAATCTGTTAGTTTAAATTAAGTTTCTGTTTAACTTTTTGAGTGTGATTTTCTAGTTCGTAAATTTTATCAAATAGGATTGGATCCATAAACGCTGCATAATAATATTATTAACGCTTATTAAATGTTAAAACAGAAAATTAATTGAAATTAACGTATTTTTTCAAAAGGTCTCAAATGCATTCAAAACTTTTTAAGTACATTCTGCTAAGCTAATCTCTGTATTTCATTTCGTAATTTGCCAAACTCAAACGATTTAACAATTTAAACTTTAAAGTTACTGACTTAAAGACAACACATTGATTTTTTGTTAAGACATTATAAGTACCTAAATACAGAAACTCCTTTCAAATTCCTATTTGACTGTGGCAATTAAGTTAACAAATATGTAAGTTTGTATGCACATTTGGACATTTGAATCGAAGAGTTTCTCAAAATTTAAGAATTAGCCATTAATAGCCAACATCTTGACCAGGGCCGGATCTACCATATGGCTTTTTGGGCTTCAGCCCAGGGCCCCGTGGATTCAAGGAGCCCCCCGCTAAGTCAATTCAAAGTCAAAAATAGACAACAATGCGAAAGAATCATTAATTTTATTAATTTCTTTATTATTATATTACTTCGAATTGACAGTTAAAATGTTCGGCTGCCATTACACATTCATCTCAATCGTGGTCAAATTTGGTGGGTGCCTAATTAGTATCTATCCTATTTTCACGGTCCGGCCCTGATCTTGACAGTTGAAAATATTTTTCATTAGACATTTACTGCTTTCAGTGATACATTGTTTTATAATTACGAAAAGTACTACCTCAACGAAAAACTACAACGGGTAGCTATTGAAATTATTCTAGCTTTCGATTAGTGTATAGTTGTGAAATTATGTGTAACAAACTAAATACAACTCATGCAATCAATCATATTATTTCATGACTATCAATTTATTGACACCAATAAATGTTTTCCCCGTTTCCATTCGTTTTGATATACGACAGACAAGTTCGACATTTATAGATCTCTTGTCAGATAATGAGATAAGTTATATTTCGAGTGCCAAGAGTCCGTAGTATGAGTCTGCATAACGTCTATCTATAATCTTGTTTTAAAATAATCTATCAAATTTAACAAAAAAATTGAAATGTTTGTGATACACATGATAAAATCACGACAGACATATCGCATAGTGATTTGTAATAAATAACTATGACAAGTAAGTCAAGTCTCAATAATTCTTTATCATATTCATTATACATATACAGAGTGTCCCAGAACTCAACGTCAAGCCGAAACCGGGTGACAGGGTTGGTTGTAATCATCATGAGAAAAATAAATAAAAAAATCTATCCCATGCAATCACGACAGACATATCGCATAGTGATTTGTAATAAATAACTATGACAAGTAAGTCAAGTCTCAATAATTCTTTATCATATTCATTATACATATACAGAGTGTCCCAGAACTCAACGTCAAGCCGAAACCGGGTGACAGGGTTGGTTGTAATCATCATGAGAAAAATAAATAAAAAAATCTATCCCATGCAGTTCAAAGGTTATGGGCATTTAAGAAAAATTAGAAATTTGGTCAAAATGTAACCATTTTTCGGTTATTATGGTTAATTTTTATTATTTTTGTTCATTTAAACTTTGGAATCGTAATCCTAAATAATATTTCTAGAACCACAGTAAAAAATAATGACACAATTGCCCCAAGTTTTCTAGAATTAAGACTATTTGTTAAACTATGAATTTAAAATTTTCAAAATATGTCGACTGAAAGGCCCTCCTTTAAAAAAAATGTACTAAAGTGCCTTGGCAAGTGCTAAGTCAAAGTCAAGTAGACATTTGTCGGAACTCTTTGCAATGACAGCCCTTCCGCACTTGTAATGAAATATACTATTCTATTAGTTATCATAAGTACTGAAATATGTATTAGTAATTTAAAAATATATACATATGTATTTTATTTAGTTACAAGCGGTTCCATGGGACCTCAGGAAATTTGTTAAATTGAGAAAATAGCCGATTGAAACCATCGAAAATTTAACAATTTGATTTTCTCAATTGATGTTATGAGAGTGCAATGTATCGTGTAGGGGTATGTAATGTAAAGATTGTGTGGTGAAGCCATTCCTCTCACGCGCCATCTGGGTAATAAAGTGGTCACGGTGCCGGTGGGTACTCTATATGTGAAGGCGGCTCGCCCACAACCTTCGGGGCGGCATGGTAGGATCCGAAAGCGATCCCGTGGCGCCCCGCTAAGACGATGGGCACCGCTGGGTTTTGGGGCCAAGCACTCTCGGTAGCCTTGTCGGCGGGATGCGGTAAAAGCATTTCCCAGCGATAAAAAGTATTGTGTGGTGAAGGCGCTTACCGCGACAGCCTGCGCGGTGGCGCCGCCGCCCACGTCCAGGAAGTTGGCGGGGTCGCCGCCGTACAGCTTGATGATGTCCATGGTGGCCATGGCCAGCCCCGCGCCGTTCACCATGCACCCGATGTTACCTGCATAAGAATAACGAGTAATGTATCATTTACTTCAGTGCCGTTTTACTCAAGGTGGCAACGCGTCACGCGGTCAGTACTTTGCGGGCGGATGGGTGACCGCCTGGGAACACCGCATGACGTTGGCTTTTTGTTGAGACAAACTTCTTAGCAATCCATGGATTCATCGTGCGGGTGCCGGGTCCATCGTGTGGCAGACGGAGAAACTCAGAGCAGTTCCCAGGACTTGCGACCTAGGTGTAGGCTAAAGGGCGCCCCCTTTAAGATGCGCATGCGATTTCAATAATTGTTTTTGTATTGAAACTTCTTTAGAATCGTTATGATTTCAAACCGGATGCAACGGCAAAAAGACAGGGAAGGACGAGCCGCGCTGCAAGCCGCTAATTTTAAATTAGTTTTTTTTTTAATTAGTTTGCCATAGAAGTTTCACTTCTATCGTGTGTGAATCGCACACACACCTTTTTTTGTATTTTCAATTCGTTTTTTATATTATATTTAGGCAAATACTAAACTTAAATTAAATATGGTATAGAACAAAATAATAACGTTGTAACATAAATAATAGTATATATTTCATTACGCGCAACGCACGAGTGTGGAAAGGCTGTCATTGCAAAGAGTTCGAAAATATATACATATGTATTTTATTTAGTTACAAGCGGTTCCATGGGATCTCAGGAAATTTGTTAAATTGAGAAAATCGGAAAAAGTCGGAACAAGTTGCAATGACGGTTCCGCACGTGTACTGAACGACTATTTTTAATACAGTTGCGAAAAAATGAAGCAATTTAATATAATTGTATTTGCTAGCAAACGAAAAAAAACCGACATCAATTACATGGACAAGTAATAATAATAAATAATAAATAAATTAACAAACGCACTAGTCGTCACTACGATTTTTGAGCGTTCCCCTCAATTTCTTTGGGATCCCATCATCAGATCCTGGTTTCCTTATCATGGTATCTAAGTTGGGATATCTCCTTTCCAACAAAAAAAGAATGATCAAAATCGGTTCATAAACGACGAAGTTATCCCCGAACATACATAAAAAATATATATATATACGGTCGAATTGAGTAACCTCCTCCTTTCTTGAAGTCGGTTAAAAATAATAAAACAGAATAAACTCAACTAACTTAACATTTATTTCTTATAAAAGTTATATACATATACATTGAAATTGGTAGTTTTTTATACCAACTGTGGAAGTTTTACGTTGCATATTTACTGTTTGAGACAAGCTATTATTAATTTCGTATGATTGTTCATGTATATTTTATATATTATAAATTCGTCGTATGTAGATATGTAGCGACTTTTTGACTTTTCCGGTAAAATGTTCTCCGAAGCATTTTGTGCAATTATACTGCCTACGGTGGTGTTAATTCAAAAAAACTAGGTCGAAATTACTCATTTTGTGCAACAAACAACTAAACTCGCAAAGAAAATTTCTGAAAAATGGCGTTAACCGTAGAATATAAGCAGTTATTTTTTCACCCATTCTGGTAGGCAATGGGAACTATGCCCATTGCCCATACAGCCAAGTCTTCAGTAGAAGTTTTTCATTGATATGAAATGAAAGTGAAATTTAATGAGATGAAATGAAACCTAACCAAACTCATTCAATCAAATCATTAAATCTGATATTGAAACAAATTAGTAGCTTCTTTTTAGAAATATACGTATTTGCATGAATCATAAAAACTTCTATGATTTTTTTTTAGTAAAAACTTCATGGTTGGTTTTTCTTTTTAATAGACATTATTTTGACAGTTGGGAAAGGGAACGCACGAGTTCGAGAAAGGTTAAAAAAAAAAGCACGAGTGTGTCATAGCCCACATCCCGAACGCTATACGTCCCTGCAACACGCCACGTTTTGAGCAACTGTATTAAAATATGTCATTTTTAATGTTAAGGGAGCAACCGAACGGACGGTACTATCTAATGTTAAATGGCTACCGTCGCTCATGGACGTCTGCAACATCAGAGAAGAAAATATGTCTATACACTTGATACTTGAAAACCCCCAAATTGCAGCGTTCAGGGAAACCTCAGGAGGCAAGTCATTCCACAGTTTGTAGTTTCGTACATACGCGGATAAAATAAGCGTGACCCGACCATTGAATTCAAACCAGGCATCCAAGTGGGGTGGAGAATACCTTGTCCTGTTCGAAAGGTGTGATGGTAAAAAAGTGACAATGGCACCTCGTTGAAGAGTTCTTTTTTCTTCTTCTTCAGAACACTACTCTTTCTGTATAGACAGCAAGGAACACACAGAGCTAGTCTCTCCTTACACTTAAAAGTTTTAAGCCATCATTGAGTTTGGGATCGTCGACAATGCGAACTGCCCAGCGTTGGATGGAGTCAGCTTTTTTAGCAATATTACCGTCCTTTGATCTCCCCGAGAGATTCTGCACTTTGATTACTAGTTTCTTAATAGGCATGTTTCTTAATAGCACTGTCGACTGAAAATGCTCGTAATTGGAAACCACGTCTGTTAATGCTAGGTACCCAAAAACTCAGTGCTTTCACCACGCTTTTCATTTTGCATTTTATGTGCAAACCAGCAATATTCATTGCTATACAGATAACAGTATGTCTTTTATATTTCTCTATACTTTTATATTGGCCGGGCTAATATCTTTCGGGCAAAAGTGCAAGAGAGGAGATTGGAACTTGTGTTTAAAACTGAGACTTCCTTGGAACAGGTCTCTTAATAGAGGGCCCTGACGAAGACCGAGACCTTACTGTTCCATGGACCTGGACCATTGACCCGAGGGGGACCCCGCCCAGGTATTCGGGTGACTCTGGACGGGGTCTCGGTCCGGGTGGGGACCCAGATGAGGTACCTGGGTTTCACCCTGGACGGGAGGTGGGCTTTTGGGGCTCACTTTGCCCAACTGGCCCCGAGAGTCGTAGAAGCCGCCGCCTCATTAAGAAGGCTGCTGCCGAACGTGGGTGATCCGAGCGCCGCCTGTCGTGGGCTGTACTCCGGGGTCATCCGGAGTCTGGCCATGTACGGGGCGCCCGTCTGGGCGGACGCCCTTGTCGCGCCAACAAGACCCTGCTGCGACGTCCGCAGCCAGTCATCGCGACGAGGGCGATACGCGGTTACCGGACGGTGTCCTGGACGGCGGCGCGCGTGCTGGCCGGCGATCCTCCCTAGGAATAGGCATGACGAAAGATTTTGAAAACCTCTTCCGTAATGTGGGTACACATTTACTATTTACAAAAATACCTATATTTCGGTAATAAACTTAAGTTTAAAACTATTTTTCTAATATGTTTTCAATGAGTGCGACAAAACGGCTGCAAGTGTCATGGTGTCGGCTCTGACGTCACACTTATATACGTCAGGCTCGTTCCACCTAAGGCCCACAACGCCATCGACCACGACCGCTGAAAACCGCTTAGTACTCTAGTCGACAAGTTGAAAATGGTCAAAAATAGAGATACTACTCTTATGTGTATATAATTATTTATGTGTGATAGATCATTGGATTCGGAATGACGCCTATAAAAATGTTCTAAACGGGTGTATTAGCACAAACCAGTATTTTGAATTTTTTTAATGAGTGTTCCCCTAAAATTATTAAATTGACGATTTTTTGATACTGGCGTCATGCCTATTGCAGGCGGAGATCCTCGCCAAAACGTACCACTTCGTGGCGGCGAGGTTCCGGGGGGGGGGGCAGCCCCCGACTAGGGAGGAGGTCGCACGCATGCGGAGGCTGGCGCAGGACAGCCTGTTGCGGCGGTGGACGGAGGACAAGGCCCCGCCGGTCCCCGGGCAGGACGGTGGACGCAGTCAGGCCGGTGCTTTGGAAGTGGGTGAGCCAACGAGCCGCTGACCTTCCGTTTGGTGCAGTGCTTTCCGGACACGGGTGCTTCGGTAAGTACCTGGACCAAATCGCGAGACGGGATGCGACTCCAGCCTGCCACAAGTGTGGGGCGCCAGAGGATACGGCGCTCTACACGCTAGAGGTGTGAGCGGCCTGGAACTCACAGCGGCGTGCGCTTTCGGCGGTCCTCGGACGAGATCTCTCCCTGCCGAGCGTCGTAAAAGCCATGCTCGACAGTGAGAAATCGTGGCAGGCGGCGGTCTCCTTCTGCGAAGAGGTAATGACGCAGAAGGTGATTGCGGAGCGGGCCAGAGAGAAAGACACCTCTGCTGACTCACTCCGGTGCAGACGTACGGGGGCAAGGAGGAAACGGTTTGCCCGCCTCCTCTTCCCCCCGTAAAAGTGGGGTCTCTGGCCAAGTCGGACTTCGGCCACCTGGACGACACGATCCCACACGTCTGGGGGGTGGCCTTGTTGTGAGCGAGGCTACCCCACTTTTGTGCCACGGCCCGGAAGTTTCGTCAGGGCCTACCGCCGGGGCAGGGTGGCAAAGGCTAGCGCGACCTCATCTCGCCCCACCAAGGCGGATGACTGCTCACACTTGGTGGTTTTTGGTCAGTAAAAGTCTGACATAACCTCTCCGGTGCCCCTGCGCTAGAGGGGTATCCATGAGGATTTTCCCCACTTTAAAAAAAGGTCTCTTGATAGAGATAAAAGTAACCTCGTTCAGTTTAATATCTCGAAGGCTTTGGGCGTTTACGATTCAGCCTGAACATACCACTACTACCCAGCACAGCCTACACAGCACTGGATTGCGATTGGCTGTTGCGCGGGCGGTTGCGGGTTCGATCCCCGCACACGACAACATTTGTATTGGCCATACAGATGTTTGCCGTGGTCTGGGTATTTGTGCAGTCCTTGTGGGTCTCCCCACCGTGCCGCGGAAAGCATGTTAAGCCGTCGGTCCCGGTTGTTATCATGTACACCTGATAGCGCTCGTTACCTATTCATAGTAGGGAATATATCCACCAACCCGCATTGGAGCAGCGTGGTGGATTAAGCTCTGATCCTTCTCCTACATGGGGAAAGAGGCCTATGCCCAACAGTGGGATATTACAGACTGAAGCGCAAAGCGCAGTCCCCATATAGATCACTTAATGGTCAGGTGCCAAACCAAACTACCAAGCTATAAAGCCAAACTATAAACCCTTGACACCATTGAACGCCAAGCAGTTTGCATTTTTAATTATGTAATTCAAAAAGGGACGTTAACTCTCTTTGCATTTTTTACTATTTGTACAGTGGGGATTGTTCTTAAGAACTGGTTGACTTTGTGCCAGCATTAAGCTTTTACCATCGCAAACTTCGCAGCAGGAAGGTTAAGAGTTATTGCCTACCTAGCTTCATGCTTTTTGTTGCTTTGAGTTAGACATTACTGTTTAAGAGAATAAACTATTATTTACCATCGAGAGCAATGTAGTTGAGTTCAAACTTGGCAGCTTCTATTTCCTTGGGGTCTTCTTGTGTAGTGTCTCTCAGTTGAAACAGCTCCTTTTGTCTGAACTGTGCATTGTCGTCAAAACGGAATTTTGCGTCTAAACAATAGACTGAAAAAATATAAAACATGTACAACATCAGAATAGAAAACTGTACCAGTAAATAGAAAATAAACACAAAACCTCTGACAACATAATATAAAACCTACATAAGCTTGTGTAATATTTACTCATAGTTATTCTTTTAATGGTCTAAGATCCGGAATATAACAAAATCTTCCCTCATCTGTTAATTAGATGAAACAATTTTTTATAGGCTGATTTCAATATTGTGAATTTATAAAAACAACCTCTGCCACCATAAGCCTGCTGCAAATAATAATACTTAAAAACATTTTTTTTTTCTTCTAAAAAATCTCTTCCCTCTCATGTTAATTACATGTAGTAAGCTCAAACCGTTAATATTTTACATTATATACCTGACTATAGTAGGCACCCATCTCTATGACTGCTATACTTCCCAGCAGCCAGGTTACTCTGACTGAGGTTACTGACCTGGCTGCAGGTAAGTGTAGCAATCATAGAGATGGCTGCCTACTAGCCTACTACAGTCAGGTATATAATGTAAAATATTAACGGTTTTAGCTTACTACATGTAATTAACATGAGAGGGAAAAGATTTAAAAAAAAAAAAAAATGCAGCAGGCTTATGGTGGCAGAGGTTGTTTTTATAAATTCACAATATTGAAATAAGCCTATAAAAAATTGTTTCATCTAATTAACAGATGAGGGAAGATTTACCTTCTCGGATCTTAGACCATAAGTTTACCATTTACAAAAAACACATTATACATCTTTATTAAATTTAAATTTCTGATTTCATTAGGGAAATAAAATAAACAGATGAATTAACTTACATTGCCCTGTAACTGCGTCTTCTGCGTAAGGATTAATTTCTATAAGCAAAGCGTCTTTCTTTAAGAATAAATCATACATTTTCTTAATCATATCGGTGGCTTCACTGGCGTGATCTTGCAGACCGATCTGTAAGGAAATAATTATTTCTTTACAGATTGTGAGATGTCTGTAGGTACATGAGAGGTATTTAGGAAAAATTAATAATTAACTGTCTTCAAAAAAGGGAGAAAGTTCTCACTTCAGCAAAGATAAATCGAGTGTTACAAAATAGTGCTAATCTAATATCACAATTTAAGAAATTAATTTCGTCATTTTATTTTTAATATATACCTAACAAAAAGTACGTAATAAAATCGAGATCTGACAGGAGACCAACCTTACATTTTTTTTATAAATGGAAAGTATAGTATTAGAAACTATAGATTTAGACATTATTAACACAGGTAGCAAACCCACGTTCGTTACCAGGTGTGCCAAAACTATCATCGATCTCACGCTGGCAAACGACGGAGGGTCCAAACTCATATCAAACTGGCACGTGTCTGACGAAGCGCCCTGCTCCGACCATAGGTGGATACGCTTCGATCTAGGCATTGTACCGACACCTTTAAAACCTTACAGAAATGTACGTAAGACAAACAAGGAAGAGTGTCGTGCAATGCTTGATAGAGGGCTACAAGCACTTGACTTTCCTGTAAGAATAAAAGACACTCATAGTTTAGAAGAACTAGTGGAGAAACTAACACTCTTGTTAAAGAAATGCTATGAAACAGCATGCCTACTCATTCATCCTCCGGAGAACCCAACCAACAAAAAATCTTGGTGGGGCCCAGAGCTAAAACGCCTCAGAACTAAGGTCAGGAAAGCAGTCAATAGAGCCATGAACACATATAATCACCAGTATTGGGATCACTATAAAAATGTAAAGGCCTTGTACAAGAAGCGGATACGTTTCTGGAAGACTCGAGCTTGGCGCAACTTCTGCGAAGCGATTGATTCGTTTGTGCAGGCCAGTAGAATCCGCAAAATCCTTACGGGGGACCCACAAAGGGAGTTGGTGTCCCTGAGAAAACCGGACAATTCCTACATCAAATCACTAGAAGAGTCACATCAAGTGCTAATCCAGACGCACTTCCCGGACTGTACTATGGTTACCACAACCAACTGGCAGGATACAAACTTCTCTACAACAGACAGCGCCTGGTCGTGCGCGAGTGAGGTAATACAACCAAAGAAAATAGCGTGGGCAATCAAGAGTTTCCAGCCTTTCAAAACGCCAGGACCAGACGGCGTATACCCTGCGTTTCTCGAATGGGGAGGCACACGATTGAACCACACACTGAACTTAATATTTCAAGCCTGCCTTGCATTTGGCTATGTGCCCAAACCATGGAGGGAAGTTAAGGTTATCTTTATACCTAAACCCGGCAAGGCAGACTACTCAGATGCAAGGTCCTATAGGCCGATCAGTCTCACTTCCTTCCTTCTAAAGACTTTGGAGAGACTGTGCGATAGATACCTAAGAGATTACGTACTACCAAAAGTACCACTACATAAGAATCAGCATGCTTATAGTGCAGGCAAATCTACAGAATCAGCCTTACACGCTGTAGTGGGCAAGATCGAAGAGGCACTTACAATCAAAGAATCCTGTCTAGGCACCTTTATCGACATTGAAGGTGTATTTGATAAAACTAACTTCAACAGCATAGTCACGGCACAAAACAGCCACAATACAAACCCAACTATAACTGCTTGGATCCGGAACATGCTGGCAAGCAGGATTGTGAGGGTAGACAACGACAATAAACAAGGTGCTATCGTTGCTAAAGGGTGCCCCCAGGGAGGGGTGTTATCACCCTTGCCATGGAACCTCGTAGTCAACGATCTAATATCCTTGCTAAACGATAACAGATATTATACAATAGGATATGCAGACGACCTGGCTATTCTAGTAACAGGCAAGTTCACTAGTACACTTTGTGAACTAACTCAGACAGCCCTGCTAATAGTAGAAAGATGGTGCGAAGAGCACAATCTATCCATAAACCCGAATAAAACGGAATTAGTGATGTTCACGAACAAACGAGACTTGGGAAATTATACTCTACCTATGCTCTTTAACTCAACCCTGAATTTAACCACAGAGGTTAAATATCTTGGTGTAATACTTGATAATAAACTAAAATGGTTCAAACACCTGGAATTCAAATGAAACAAAGCCAGCATCATCTTCTGGCAGTGCCGTAGGATGATTGGGAAGAGCTGGGGCCTTAACCCTAAGCTGACCCTATGGCTCTACACTGCGGTCATCAGACCCATGATCAGTTATGGAGCTGTGGTATGGTGGCGCAGAACACTTCTCACCACAGCGCAATCCAAGCTACAAAGCTGGCAAAGATTGGTATGCATGGCAGTCACGGGCTGCATGAGAACCACTCCTATAGCGGCAATGGAGGCCATACTAAATATTCTGCCACTTCACTTATTTATTCAGCAAGAAGCTGCTACTACTGCAGTAAGATTAAAGAACCACAAACTACTGTGTTCAACTGGCACACTACATATTAAAATTTTGGAAGATGTAGCCAAAGACATACCGCTCATGGAAGCACCCAACGACGGTATCCAGATCAAGTACATTTTTGACAAAAAATACAAAATACAGCTGGATGAAGATTCACACGCGGACTCCATAACGCATGAACTGAGAATCTTCACGGATGGCTCCAAGACAAAAACAGGGGCAGGAAGTGGCATCTTCTCCGAAGACCTAAACATTAATATATCACTACCCATAGGCGCCCATAACACAGTGTTTCAAGCAGAGTGTTTGGGCATACTTGAGGCAGCTAGAGCAATCGGGCGAAGGAACGTACAAGATTCCCACATCCGGATACTATCAGCATGTCAGTACTACAGGCACTAAATAGTAACTCAACCACCTCAGGTATCATCTATGAATGCCATAACACCTTGATGCAGATAGGTGAATACAACGACATCACACTGCAATGGATTAAAGGTCACAACAACACACGCGGTAACGATATGCGATGAGCAAGCAAGAAGGGGGTCAAGCATGAGGGCCATAGGAGCCGAACCCATTATGCCAATACCTTCTTGCTGGCTCAAAGGCCAAATTCGACAGCGCATGAAACATAAACACGTCACTCTTTGGTCCGAACTCAAGGACTGTAGGCAAGCCAAGTTGGCGCTGCCAGTAGTTGATGCCAAATTGGCAAGCACACTAATAAAAATGAGCAGACGCCAACTGAGACAAATAGCTGCGGCACTGACTGGACACAGTCCGTACAATAAACATCTATTTAATTTAGGCATTACTGACAGTCCCCTGTGGCTGTGCAGAGCTTGCATGGGAACAGAGGAAACGGCTACGCATGTACTTCTTTACTGTCCAGGTGTAGCGGCTTACCGGGCACATCATCTTGGCACCCCGAGGACACTTCCGGGGATCTTCAAGAAGCCACAAAGACTTCTGAAGTTTCTGGAGGAGCTTGGTGGCAAGAGTGAACAAGTATATTCCCACACACGCAAAATAGGCGCCTAGTCGTCGACTTGCGGAAATCAGCCCGTGTTACCATACCATACCATACCATACCAAGTATAGTATTAATTATTATTTTTATTATATTGTTGTATGTTTATAAGAAGAACGCTGATCGTCCAGATATTGATTGTAATTTTTTATTTTACTCTTTTTACTAGCAGTTTAACAATTGGTAAGTAACTGTTTATAATTTACCTTTTCAATGACACGCGCTATTTGGTCATCAGTGATGCCGCTGACGATGTCGATCGGTTCATACGTGATGGCGTCCGGGTTCTCCGCCGCAACATCTTCAATGTTTACACCACCTTGAGACGATGCTATGATGACGGGGCCCTGGAAACATGTTCAATAAATTATTTACTTGAATTTACTTATACATAGTAAATGTTTTATGTTAGAATATACACAATTAAATTCCTTAATACATTGAAACTGCAAAATCGTTTAAAAGCAAACATTACATGCACATTTGATTACGCGCTTATACTATTTCGTATACATATATATAAAAACCAATTCAAATAAAATGAAGTTTTTTTTTATTATTTTACTAGTGGACCCGGCAGACGCTGTCCTGCCCGGAATACAGCTACCAAATTTGATTGCTTACATACCGATAGCAGCGTCACCTACCGGGTCCGATTGAGATAAAAACTACCCAATCTCCCAAATTGGACCAAATTAAAAATTCTTACAAAATTGGTTCAGTAGTTTCGGAGTCACATACTGATAGCAGCGCCACCTACCGGGTCCAATTGAGATAAAAAGTATCCTATGTCCGTTTTCTGGTTTTAAGCTAACTCTCCACCAATTTTCAGCCAAATCGGTTCAGCCGTTCTTGAGTTATAAATAGTGTAACTAACACGATTACACGACTTTCTTTTATAATATAGATTACATAATCTATACATATAATAAAATGGTAGAAAAGTCAAAACTGTACATTGAATATTTTTTTAAAAGAATACTTGGGGTGTGATCTACAATCGATACCGAAGCCAAAAATATAGTTTTTAGAGTTTTTGTCTGTTTGTCTGTTTGTCTGTATGTATGTCCGGGATAAACTCAGAAAGTACTGCATGGATTTACTTCAAATTTGGCACGAATATTGTTAAGAAGTCGGGTCAGAACATAGGCTATATATTATCACGCTATCACCTACGGGGAACGAGCAGTGAACATTTATTTCTTCAAATGTATGTCCGGGATAAACTCAAAAAGTACTGCATGGATTTACTTCAAATTTGGCACGAATATTATTAAGAAGTCGGGTCAGAATATAGGCTACATATTATCACGCTATCACCTACGGGGAACGAGCAGTGAACGCACGCAGACGACGTCGCGGGCAGCAGCTAGTAGTATAATACATTAACAACGTTGATGGCTCTTAGTTGCCCTGCATGACATTTGTACTACATAAAATACATTTGTTTTACTATCGGCATGCGTTTTTTTTTTTTTACGATAAGTTTACTTCGGACTAGCAGTTCTAAAACTATATATAACATAGGACAGTCCAAATCATGTCTTAATAACTTGTATAGAAAGTCTAGGTCGATCAATTCCCTTCTTAAATTAAGAGTTACCATATTAAAGAACCAAACATTCCACCTATGTATTGATTAATAGAATCACAGTCGGCCTTATAAAGGTTTTATTGTGGGTATGTCTAGTTTCGTATGTCGTTCGTCTGGTTCGTATTAATTTCAAGGGAGGGTGAATTAGTCAACATTACTAATGGGATTATAGCAAAAATCTACAGAGCACACAGGTAAATCCACAAGTCCCAGATCGAGTAATCTCCGACTGTTATCCAGAACAGAGTTGCATTGATTTGGACTATTTTCTGTCACAAGATCGAGCAAAATTTACTGTTGCAGTTGATTTAGACAAGCGAAGAAGTAGCTAATGATGCATTCTAGGCAATTGAACCTAAATTAAAATAAAAAAAACACGTTAGCTTGTCACGTAATATAGCTCAAAAACCCTATTACAATTACCCAAAAAACGCTCCAATAACTTTTTTATTTAGGTACCGGTGGAGGCAAATACACTATAGCGTTGACTGTGTCTTTAAAAATTTCAACAATTAGAACTGCACATTCAAGTCAAATATAGGCGATTAATTTTTTTTTAATTATAGCTGTATTTTTTTGTGTCATGTTGTTTCGCGATTAAAGGTTTATATTTTTATTATATAGATCCTTCCCACAAATACTAACGTAATAATAATACCGTAAGCGTAACGTAATATTAGTAACGTAAAAAAAATCTTGCAAATACCTAGTAAGTACCAGGAAATAATAATTAAGAGAAAAAAAATGTTTTTATTTTTCTTGCTTTTTAGGGTTCCATACCTCAAAAGGAAAAAACGGAACCCTTATAGGATCACTTTGTTGTCCGTCTGTCTGTCAAGACGCAATGGAATCAAAACTTAGGGTACTTCCCGTGAACTTAGAATCTTGTGGTACGAAGCAACGTCTTCTTATAGCACAGATAAAGGAAAAATTGCAAAAACCATACATTTTTAGTTACATCATATAATAAAAATATTTTTAATAATTTTTGTCCGGAACCCTCGGTGCGCGAGTCCGACTCGCACTTGGCCGGTTTTTTTATGGTAATAAATAAGCAGCATTACAAACAAAAAGAGCTCTGAAAGTGTGCAAGTATTTATGTCATTCGTGTCTCATTAATGTAATTGGCTTGGAACAACGAATGATTGAAGATTATTGACATTGACTAATGTAAACAACACATAATTTGCTTTATTGCGATCAATTAAAATGTAAACATGACAGTAGCAGACCATTACATACTTAAATTATGTACTATAAATTTATAGTTAAAAATATGATCTTAACATATTTTAATATTGTACATTTTCCTTTAAAACAATTTGGATTTTTTATTATTTAACTAGATCGGCAAACAAGCGCACGACTCACCTGATGGTAAGCGATTACCGTAGCTTATAGACGTCTGCAACACCAGGAGCTCTGGTCACCTTACTCACCAACATGATCGTAACACTGCTTGAAAACAGTGTTATTTAGCTGTGGCCTTCTGTGGGGTCGAGGTACTACCCCAGTCGGACTGCTCCATATTTTGAGCACGGAATTATTATTAATTTTTATTTATTTTATTTTATTTTGTTAAGGAAAGAAACAGTTTAATAATACAAAATATTAAAAAACTTATACCATAATATATAAACCAATAAAGTTTCCGATATTAAACAATTCATAAAAGTACACATTAATAAGACACATGAATCTATACTAATATTATAAAGAGGTAAAGTTTATAACTTTGTTTGTATATACGGGGTAATCTTTGCAAATACTGATACGATCATGAAAATTCTTTCACTCACAGAAAGCTACACTATTCAGGAGTGATATAGGCTATATTTTATTGTAATTGAACATAAAATTCAGTGAAAATAATAGTAGGTGTTACGAATCGCGCCATCTCTTGACGAACTGTAGGTACCAACTAAATAAACATCGATGTAAAATAGCAGCGGACGGCGCGCCCAACGACTGTGTTCACGACGTTTACCAAAGTATACTTCATTTAAAAATTCGTTATTATTCTGTAATAGTTAAATTTAAAAAACTTGAAACATATCAAATTACTGTAAAAATCTTTTAACGCCCAAGTGGGCACAGGTCGGCTAGTAATCTATAAATCAGTAACAGAAATACAAATAATTAAACCAGTTGTAAATTGAATAAATTAGTTAAACAAATAGGAATAGGAACATTACATACACGATACACGATTCAGCCTCTAATATCCCACTGTTGGGCATAGGCCTCTTCTCCATATAGGAGAAGGATCGGAGCTTAATCCACCACGCTGCTCCAATGCGGGTTGGCGGATATATTCCCTACTATGAGTAACGATCGCTATCAGGTGTACATGATAACAACCGGGACCGACGGCTTAACATGCTCTCCGAGGCACGGTACATTACATACAATTATCAATTAAATAACAAATAATTAAAAGATAACACATTAATTTTTATACAACATTAAAATCAATGTTGATGATTCATTAAAATCAATGTTGATGATCAATGATGAATTATTATTATTTATAGACATCAAATTATCAGGATTTTATAGACATCAAAACTTTGTGTAATTAACATGTCCTAACAAAATAATCATGTAATAGGCTTCAATATTCACAAACATCCTTCTTTATAAACTCATACGAAAATAATAAGGAAATATCGTATTATTCGTCATTTATGCTAAGTGACACCCTCCCAGGCTTCGCACCATTACAAATCACGTAATGTAAAGCTGTGCGTAATTTTGCTATCGATTTATACATGAACAATTGTCCTGTTTTAAGTAAAATACAACTGAATTATCATTTTAAAACTTTAACTAAGATATAAAAGAAATAATAGTAAATATATTTGATATTTATATAAATAATAAAAAGGTTAATTTTAATCTTCGATAAATACACAAGACGACTAACACTTATCAGAGTAAATATTAATTCTAAAATAGAGAAAATATCTAGTAATTACACTGTAAAGGAAGATATTTGTCACGCTGGGCTATAATGTAGGCCTATGAAAAAGTACAATTTCTTGAGTACAGTGGATTGTATAATATGTGTACCACTCTGGTGTAGTGGTGCGTGTGCCATGTACGCTCCTAAACACAGGCGGTTTACGAGTTCGATTCCCACTCGGGAATGTTACAGGCTGAATCGTGTTGTATTGTAACAGTGTACTTTATATGTATATTATAGCATAATTTTCTAACTTACGAAATACATACGTTAAAACTGCGCTCCATCATAATTGCAACATAGAATTCTCGACGAGGGAATTTTCTCTCGGTCACCATCACCATGTTACAGATTCTTCCAGCAGCACCTGTCTGCTTTGTTACCAAATACTGTTTGAGCATTTTTCCTACTAACTCTCCAGCAACCTCAGGTCTAAAACAAAGAATATAAATAGAAATGTATAAAATTGCAATAATCTATGTTCCTTAAAAATTCCACGGAAGGTTTTTATAATAAAAAAAAAAAACAGACAGAACGAAGTCTGTCCGGACAGCTAGTATTATTAATTTTAAGTTTGTGTAATTGTAATGTGTATTTAAAATTTAACTCAAACATTTGAATTAATGAATAAATTTTTACATTTGTGTGTTATTATATATGTAACAAAACATTATTCAAAAACTAAATAAAAATTACAGGAAAACCCCTTTTAAGGCAAAATTAAGACACTATGTGAAATTATGATAACATATCTTATGCATAACATAAATAAATAAATATATATCTACAACACTATAGTTAGTTCAAGTCATCTTTGCGCGGGGCTCTATGTGTGCGTGCGCTTGTAATTATAACACTTTGCGCGCACTAGTGACTTTTGTTTAAAGAATTTATTGGCACGGTGACAAAAGTCACTAGTGCGCGCTTAACCTTAATTTGTGTAGCAGTGACGCAACCGCCGTCATTCGAAATTTCAAACTACACGTCTTCTTATTGGTCATTTTTTCACCGGTACAGTCGTTAAAGAAAATGTCTAGTTCTTCACGGAAAAAGTGTTTAAGGAGTCAGGTCAAGGGCGGATCCAGCTTTGGCGCCAGGGGGGGGGTCACAGTCATGGTCAAGGCGCCAGGGGGGGGGGGGGTCACAAAGTCGTGGTTAAGTAAAAATAAGTTATAATTTAAATTTTATAATGATAGATACAGGTAAAAAGTAGGTATTTTATTAATCTATGTAGGTAATGTACTTAAAAATACCTATATTGTGACAAAAATCTTGTTTAACAATTTTAATTAGTGGTCCACCTAGGTCCTGGACACAGTCCAGGGGGGGGTCATGACCCCCGTGACCCCCCCCCCTGGATCCGCCAGTGAGTCAGGTAAATATTTTCAATGTTAAAAAATAAAATAATAAAATTTCAATTTTATTAATATTTTAGCGAACGTATTAGTTATTAAACGAGTCAATCAATAATAATCAGATCTTCGCTATCTTCGCTGACTCTTTATTGAATAACAATGAGGATGGATATAAAAAACAATATCCACATTGACAATGATATAGATAATAGAACTATAATATTATTAAATAATTATATTATCTAATAGATATATTAATATAATAGAATACATATAACGTTATATAATAGAAAAATATAAAATAGAATTCATAAAATGTAAAACATAAATTATCAAGAAGAATTTCTAATCTAATTCTTTGACGTCTATCAAAAAATATTTTCATACAAAATATAAAACAGGTTTGAGGTTTCATTATTATTTCTTAATAAAGTCTATATATATGGAGACGCCACAGTAAATATTTATTATGATTAAATAAACTCTTCTTAAATAAATAAACAAACTTAATAAAATAAACTCTTCTTAGGTCTTCAATGGTAAGTAATTATCGTTACATACATTGTATTTGTTATTTAATTCGAAAAAAAGAAAACTACTTTCGAAATCACGATTGTTTGGTTCTAGGTAGACCCTTCATTTAAGGGTGTTACAATCAATTCTAAAAGACACGCCATTGTGCCATGCGCCACAAGTTAAAAATAATTTAATGCAATTTATTTTAATTTGAAAAGGTTGTCAATCCCTGCAACTTTGAAATGCACACAATATCCAGATGCTAAGATAACAGGCTTGGTCTACGTGGAAAATCTTGATAGTTTTGTTCTAGACAAACCCTTCTAAAACTTAAATTGAGGGTGTTATACTCGATTAAAAAATGACACGCATTCGTGTCATAAGCCATAAGGGGCCGTTCAAGTATTACGTAACGCAATTAGGGGGGAGGGGGGGGTCTTGTAAAACGTTACGATGCGTTACAGGGGCGGGGGGGGGGTCTAGAACAACGCGTTACGTAACGTTGTATTTTATTTAAATAAAAAAAACTAGAGCACTAAAATCTCCCAAATTGGCAACCCTTTTCGTTTATATCCCTTTATGTATATATATATTTTTATACTTACCGCAAAAAACTAGATTTTTTAAGCGATTTTACGGTAGTTTTCGCAAAAAAGTTGTGACATTTGGGTAAAAATGATCAGTTGGGGTGTTACGTAACGTTTATGGGCTGGGGGGGGGGGGTACAGGAAAACGTTACGGCGCGTTACTTAGGGGGGAGGGGGGGTCAAAAATCTTCAACATTTGCGTTACGTAATACTTGAACGACCCCTAAGTTAAAAAATCGATGACACACATTAGTGCCATCAGCAACGAATCAGTTAATAAATGAACGTTTCAGTCAAATCGATGAAGAGATGTGGCGTAATACTTGTCAACACGTAAAAAAAAAGAAGAATTTTTAATATGGAATCTGAAATAATAATAATTAAACTTGGTGAAAGCAGCGAATCCGAAAATTCATCATTTTATTCTTCTAGTAGCGATACAGATTAATATGTTCAATAAACATGTATTAACAAATTATTATTATTTTTCTTAAATCCATATAGTTACTATTCCAAGTATTAAAGAAGGACAAGATAAAAAGTACCCAAAACCGGCGTGCGTGTATGCAACGACTAATAAATTAATGTTGATGAAGCGGTTTCGCTTAGGTTTGTCAGGATCATGGCAAGAGTCATTTTCTTGTCTCTGCCTACCCCTCCGGGATATAGGCGTGAGTTTATGTATGTATACTATTCGTCACCGATATATAATTTTTAGTTTTAATTTTTTTTAAATAACTTTATTTATATTTTTCACTTCACTGTACCCCTTGTCACGCAACAAAGTCACTGTATATATACAAGGTTTACCTACACATAGCGCCGCGCGCAAAGATGAGTTGAACATACTATACCTTACTGTTACACACAGTTGTCTGTTCCTACGGTAAGCAACTTAATGCTTGTGTTTAAAGGTAAAGGCCAACTGGTATAGCAATTTTTTTTTTCGATAAACACAAATATTACATATATAAATAAATATATATATTACAACCAGACTTGGGGTGGGAATCGAACCCACAACCCCCCGGAACAGAAAGCAGGGTCACGATAAACTGCGCCAACGGGCTAATCTATACTAATATAATAAAGCTGAAGAGTTTGTTTGAACGCGCTAATTTCAGGATCTACTGGACCGATTTGAAAAATTCTTTCAGTGTTAGATAGCCCATTTATCGAGGAATGCTATAGGCTATATATCATCACGCTAAGACCAATAGGAGCGGAGTCCACGCCGACGAAGTCGCGCGCAGAAGCTAGTCAAATATATTTGTAATTGTAATATAATGATTCAAAAGTACCTACTTCCAAAGGCATAAAGACATTTTTGTTTTAAGCATTAATGACCAATATTTAGTAATGAGACTTGTATACTTACGTGTCAACCATTCGGACACCACCTTTCAATCCATTTTTAAATGCACCCTTTCCTCTACCACCAGCTAGTACCTAAAATTAAAACATATTCATAATATAGTTTAGTTCATATTTTAACTTCTGTACTTTTTCCCGACTGCCAAGGAAGGGTTATGTTTTTCGCGCGTATCTTGTATGTATGTATGTAATATTCTTAATTACCTCATTTCTCTAGAACCGCTGAACGGATTTGCATAATTGAGATATCGTTAGATTTGTCTTAGCAGCCCAAGTGTTCTTAGATAGGTGACATTAAAAAAAAAACAAACATGGCGGCTGTGCGAAGCCATTGTAGTTAATGAAGAAATAATTTTTTTTTTAGAATACTATAGTATGGGTATCAAATTAAAGGGCTCAATACAAGGATTTCGAAAATGTATATTATGATTATTATTACCGTAATAATAATAAAGAAATACAATAAGAAAGTTTAAAAAATGTTGACTTTGCTCTTTCCGTTTTTTACGCAGGCGGGTTTTTTGTTTTCTTTTAATTATATTACTTGTTAGTTAATATAATTATTTACTCAATAAGTACTTTTAGATAAAATTTTGTTTGTTATGCCTTTTTTCAGTTCTCAAGACAATTATAGAATATAGCAAATAAAAATTATTCCTCGCTTCAGCCTGTAATATCCCACTGCTGGGCATAGGCCTCTTTCCCCATGTAGGAGAAGGATCAGAGCTTAATCCACCACGCTGCTCTAATGTGGGTTGGCAGATTCAGGTGAATATAAAATTTCCATTAATTCCAGATAATTAAATATTAAAAACTTCGCTATTGTCTAAAATCAACCTCTATGTATAATGTAATATTTAAAACTAAACTTCAACATTACCTGTGCTTTTAATACAATGTCTTTGGTATTAAGTTCTTTAGCGAACTTTACTGCCTCGTCCTGAGTCTTGGCGATGTTAAACCTTGGAACAGGAATGCCGTGGTCCCTCAGTAATGTGTAGCTCACATATTCGTGAACATTTAGGTGCCTGACCTGCTGTTTAGTTGGCAGGTTATTTGATGAAGATGCTCCCAACATCTAAAATTATAAATTCGTTTTAGTATCTACTGCCTTGTCAATTTAAAACAGTGAAACTAATATCTGTCAATTCAAATTGTTGTTATTAATAAAATAAGTCCACTACATATTATGTTTTAGACCAGCATAAATAGTTATATTAAAATGTATCTATTATAATGTTTTTTAAAGTTTACGCGAATTTTACTCATTAAAATGAAACAACTTTTTCGGATTTTATTACAACTTTTTAAGCGACTACAAAAATAAGGAGGTTACCCAATCCGACCGTATATATATGTGTATATATGTGTATATGTATATATATATATATATATATATATATATATATATATATATATATATATATATATATATATATATATATTTTAATGTATGTTCGGGGATAACTTCGTCTTTTATGAACCGATTTTGATAATTCTTTTGTTATTGGAAAGGAGATATCCCTAGTTTGGTACCATGATAAGGAAACCAGGATCTGATGATGAAATCCCAGAGGAGAAATCGAGGGGAACCTTCGAAAATCGCAGTGACGACTAGTGCGTTAGTTAATTTTTTTCGTCTACTTACATTGTATTACTTGTTGATGTAATTGAAGTTGGTTTTTTTCGTTTGCTAGCAAACACATTTATTCGGATATTATTTTGTATCTATTATATCAATCAAGGACAGATTACAACATAGGATAGAAACTAACAGACAATACATGTTATTGATTAACCCCAAAGTACAATGTATATTTTTGAAGAGAAAGCTTCTTTTACCGCACCGCACACACATTTTTCTTAGGTAATAAGGCAGGCTGATCCGTCACTCTCTGAAGTGAAAAGCTCGATCGAGTGAACTCGAGACGGCCAAGTGTACCCAAGCCAGAAAGATATAGTCAACTGCTCTTCGCTGTTGTCACTTTAGTATATTCAATTAATACTTAATAATTGTCATTATTAATTTAATAGTTATTATTATATTATAAATTTATTGTGGTTGTTTTTATTTCTTCGTGCGGCCTTAAACACATTTTTTTTAAACATATAATTATCTACACATCCATTCAATGCTCACAAAATCATAGAAATAAAAATAATACATATTTTGGCTTCTAGAACTATTTTTATTCATTTAATTAATGGACATACATACAAATAATTGTTTTAAGTAAATGAATGCCATGTGTTTTAATAAGTAGCCTGAAATAGTTTCAAAGTGAATTGATTTTTTTAACATTTAGCAGGAAATACAAAATACATTGCATCAGGTGTTAGTGTATTTTATTTAATCCATGTTGATTTGAGGTATTAAATCAACATGGATTAAATAAAATACTACAGTATTTTATTTAATCCATACTACAGTATTAATATATAAAACTACAATAAATAATAGTACAGTATTTTATTATTTAATCCATACCTGATGCAATGTATTTTGTACAAATTATATTTTAACACAGTATTACAACCATTAAAATAGCATAAACATTGACATAGTTATGTTTCAAATAGAAAGAAAGTTTATTTATAAAATTCTTTGTTATATGGCTTTTGAAAGAAAAAATTTAATTTAGATATCTAAATTGTAATGAAGAGGTATTATAAACCCTGATTATGTGACTATGAATAGAAAATGAGTTAAAAATTATAAAGCGTAAACAATAAAACTATGTTTTACAGATTCATAATCAGCTTTATTAGAGATTTCTAGTATTGATTTATGATTCCTTGGTAAGATTACTTTATCAGATCACATATTGTTAAATCTTTTATAAAAAAATAAACATTGAATATTGATGACGTAAGGACCGTGAGCTAAAAATGACAAGGTCAAATTTATTACATACATTGACATCGAGTACATTTACGTAACAAAAAGAAATCTCCGAAATTTAAAATTAGCGCGACATTGTACTTTGAAACAATATGTACCTACATATATATGAGTACCTACGATAAAACCACATATCGAAAAAAATTACTTGTTTTTGTATATTTCGAATAGTTTAAATCTTTTAAGTGTATAAAATAAGGAAAACCACATCGTAATATTCCAAATCGATAACCTACCTTTGTTCCATTTTTCAAAAAGATAGTTTCAGCAAGGCTAAAAGAACGAGGTAGCAAAGTCGCCATTTTCAATTTTTCACTACAAATCAAAACGTTAAAAATAAAACGGTATCGGGATCGGGTATTGCCATAGATTATTATATCTATGGGTATTGCCAGTTATGTTAAAACGTAGTGGTTATATACTCTTTGGTTCGAACGTGTTAAACGAACTGTCAATTTAACATTGTGCGTTTTCCTGCGTTTTCCAATTACAGAGCTGCGACTCAGTGGCGCACAATACTAAACCACTGAGCCACCACTGAGTTGGTATCCATTGCAAGCACGCACATGGAAGCCCTACTTTTGAGAGTGCTCGTTGTGTGAAGCGTTGCTGTAGCTTTGGAACTTTCAACGTTGAGCATTGAGCATTATACCGCATAATGCGCTTTAGTTCTGATATTGGAAAACGCACATTGAGTGCGTTCCACTGAGCGACCACAGTGAGCGACCACAAAGACCGCAACGTCCTTTTTATCGTTCCACCTAATACTAATAAGAGTAATAAGGCCCGTGGTCGCCGCGCCGTGAGCGATCTTAGTACATTCGTCTATGTGAGCGATCGATTCGTTTTATTTTTGTGTTACCCAAACCAAACATGAGGAAATTATAAACATTTTAAATCGTATCAAAATGTTTCAATCCAGCGGGATTTGAACCCACGCCTTCTGAAGTTCTGACGTGCCGTGTCAGCGCTCTGCCAACTGAGCTATGGATCCACATCTAGCTGGGTCGAAATTCTTGATATGATGATTTTTATTTTTTGTTTAGCAAACCTTGGCGAAATTTTGATATGATTTAAAATATATATCCATAGCTCAGTTGGCAGAGCGCTCACACGGCACGTCAGAAGGCGCAGATTCAAATCCCATTGGATCGAAAAATTTTGATATAATTTAAAATGTTTATAATTTCCTCATGTGTGGTTAGCACCAAAATAAAACGAATGCATTTTATTGTATTTGAAATATTGGAATCGCATTATTGAGTTCTTTATACGATATAAACTTTGACAGCAGGAGGTAGAATGGGCCTTTCGTGAGCGCAAAAAGCACGGCTATGATTTACAATGAAAAAAAGAATTTGTCCCCATAATTATGTAGGTAGTTCTTTAGCAGCAGTTAGTATTAATATTTCACTTTATCGACGTTTTTAGGGCTAAGAAAAATACTATTGCATGGTTATGCAGAAATATGTTGTCAGAGTAGTTCGTATGACAACTAAAATTTAAAAAATAAATCGGCCAAGTGCGAGTCGGACTCGCGCACGAAGGGTTCCGTACCATTGACTAGGTACATTGATTGTAATAACGAGCAAAAAGCGGCTAAAAATCACTTTTATTGTATGAGAGTAAAAATGGGCAAAAATGAAGTTTTTTGTATGGCAGCCCTTCTTAAATATTAATTTTATTTTAATTTTATTAAGTATTTATTATTAAAGTAAAAATACAACTGAGTATTTTGTGAATATTTCAAGTGCCTACCTGTTGCCATTATTAATATCGAGCAAAAAAGGGCAAGAAAATCGCGTTTATTGTATGGGAGCCCCCCTTAAATATTTATTTTATTTTGTTTTTAGTATTTGTTGTTATAGCAGGCAACGGAAATACATAATTTGTGAAAATTTCAACTCTCTAGCTATAGCCATTCTTGAGATACAGCCTGGTAACAGACAGACGGACGGACGGACGGACGGATGGACAGCGAAGTCTTAGTAATAGGGTCCCGATTTTACCCTTTGGGTACGGAACCCTAAAAAGGAGAGGGGGATTCGAATTAAAGGTGACAGTAGAAAAAAACAGCAAATAATAATTTATTTAATTTGATATATTACAGAACTATTATCTACCACATTGCTATTTTGAGAAGAATGTACAATATTCTTATTTTTTTCTTCAGACCATACCCCGTTTCCAGTAAAATAATGTTTCTTTTCAAGTAAATACAACACAAGACTTAATTTTTGAGATTTACTTAATACAGCAAGATTAATCTGCTCATGATGTAGTAAAGTTGGGTTTTTAGTTAACTTTTTGTCTAATAAATTTATTGTTTCACGAATTTTGTTCCAAGGATACAACAAAATAGGGCAATTTTCGTAAATATCGTTAGCAGAAAAATCAGCACTTAGCTGTTTATAGACATATTTTACTTGTATTAAAGGTATGTTAATCCAAAATGGGTGTCTTTTAATTACATTGCGTACATCAGATGTCTTAAATGAGGTTCCCAATGACTTAGTTATGCAGAATACTAAATCTTTGCTTTTTCCCAGTCTATCGCCTGGTGCTTTTTCAAATGTTTCATAATGAGCTGAACTACCAGATAGTATGTTGAGGCTCAAGCATTTCTTATTGTTACTGTACAATTTCATCAATCTCTTTAACACTGTTTTGTTATAATGAATCATTTTCAAAAACCTTGGGTGTCCATAAAATGTATTTAATTCAGGAATACTTTTGGCCTTTTCTAATCTTTCTTTTATTGTGGCTGGACTTAATGTGTATATTTGGAAACATTTGATCTGGGCTTCTTTACTTACTCCATATTCTTCAAATATTTTTCTTATTTCTAATAATGTTTGATACTTTTTCAGTGCTAACTTGGGATGCATCCTGATTATTTCTTTCATATCTATCCCTCCAATGGATCTGAAGTTGTATAAGATGTTCTTCAAATTTTCTGGGTCAGCATGCACTAAGTACAGATTAGATTTAATTTTGGGTATTGGCATAAGAATTTCACTTTTTAAGATGGTGAGAGTTTCGTTGATAGATTGTAGGGGACGATGACGGATTGTTGGATAGGTATGTAGACCTCTTTTAAATTCATCTGGACTTAGATCTAACATTAGCTCAAGGTATCTTTGTATTATTTTTATTCTTAATGAGTGCAATGTGAAGTCATTTACATTTCCATACACTAATGTAGTAAGTGACGATGGCCATTGACTCATGTAACTGGCAAGTTTATTTTCAATGTTTAACGTATGTGGTATTATTCCAGATTGTTTTAAATTATTAATTGTTTTTTGCTTCACTAATGTTAAATATGAAACTAAATGTTGGGTCGATATATTGCTCACACCGCATTCTTGTAATACATTATATCGATATTTCAAAGTAATGGGTAATATACTACAAAGTGATGGTTCATTTAAAAGGACATTTCTCTGAAATCCTAAATCGTATAAGGTATCAGCCAAGTCTTTTATTTGATCACTATCTAATTTTTTTATTATTGGATGTTTCAATTGTAGATATTGTGCTTTACTTTCACTTATTTTAAGATATTTACAGAGAAATTTTGTGTTATCTTCCTGGGTAGAAAAATTAAATCTGGTGGTAAATGGTTTCAAAAAGCACGCGTTATAATGATACAATTTCCCAAGAACCATACATGGTGATCTGAACATTATGTTTTGTTAGATAATTCGGTCCACATTGATGATAAAAATAAATAATTGATTAATTGATTGGTTTTATGATGGCTCTCAGTTGTGCCAGTGGGGCACGGTTAAAATGTTAAAATAAATAATAAATAATTATAAAATAATACATTTTTTACGGAATAAGAACCAAAATAAATAATATCAACATGTCAACTGTCAAGTTGTCAACGTCAATGTAATGTAACTTTAACGATGGTTTAACGTTTAATAATTTAATAGGGTACTTTCCGTAGTGAAAAATAAATTATAGGTAATATTTTATAAAAATTAAAATTAATATAGAAATATATTATATATTATTTGATTTATTATATTGAAATTAAAAGTCGTATATTTTAATCTGTATATCACGTGACCTAAAACACGAGCCGCCATGGTGTGACGTCATATGGGCAATAACAAAGTTCTGTCAGTGCTGTCAATAGCTATCTATATCAATAATATCTATCAATTTTAACTTCAAGGAGTAATAGTTGTGTTCTTTCGTATAATAACTCTTCATATCTTATTCCAACTGAAATAATATGCATTCATTACTAATTTGTTGATGGTTGTCATAGTAATTGTAGGTTATGTTACTCTCTTACATACGTCAAACACTTTTATTATTGCACATATTACGTCACCAAAATGGCTGTAGCGTTTTCGCGGTAATAAAAAAGGTTTAAAATTTAATTTAATTGTATGGCATGAAAGCGTGTTTATTTTGCCGAAATATATTTTTTTGTGGCTTTTTATTAGAAAATCAACATTTTGAAGTACTTTTTCAAACATAGTGGAATACCCTATTTTAATAACAAAGTCCGAATGCTTATTACTATTTTTAATAAACGTCGTGAATAAAGTAAGTGTACATTCTTAGCTTAATTTTTTTTATATTATTCTTAAAAAAATATTAAATTTCACTTATTGTATATTTTATAAATCGATTACAATCTATACATATAATAAAATGGTAGGAAAGTCAAAACTGTACATTGAATATTTTTTTAAAAGAATACTTGGGGTGTGATCTACAATCGATACCGAAGCCAAAAATACAGTTTTTAGAATTTTTGTCTGTTTGTCTGTTTGTCTGTTTGTCTGTATGTATGTCCGGGATAAACTCAAAAAGTACTGCATGGATTTACTTCAAATTTGGCACGAATATTATTAAGAAGTCGGGTCAGAACATAGGCTACATATTATCACGCTATCACCTACGGGGAACGAGCAGTAAACGCACGCAGACGACGTCGCGGGCAGCAGCTAGTATCAGAATAAATGTGTATTTCTTACCCTGCGTCTACACTTGGCTATTCGTATTTGCGTATTTGCCATATTTGACAAACAACTTCCATGTGTGGTTGTGTGTGGAGAGTGTATTTGCCAAAATTATTGCCGTATTTGCCTGTTTGGCAAATAGGGTCAATAACAAATACGGCTTACCGAACTTCTGTCGGTTTTTCAAGGCACATCAAAGGAAAGAAATAAGCAAATACACAAATATACTGGCCACACATGGTGACACAAGCACGCGAACTGTCAACTGATTATAATTTATTTGAAAATTGAAAATTGGTGAAAACATGTGATATTTGCTTGTTAGGCCAGTAAATAAAGCAGTTAACCTCGCACTAAATTTCAGATCCAATTTTAATTTTTTTAGGTTAAGGGTTACTTACTGACCATAACAACACAAAATGCTGACACATCCAGATTCCAGGTGGAGCTTCGATCGCAATCATAAAGAAAAGTTTTTGACGGATATCTCGAAAACTATCCACTTTAGGGCAAAAGTTATTCAGACCTTTTTGTAGAGAATAAAATTTCGCATCTTTTATTTCCTGTAAACTTTTTTTGTAAAACTTACCCAAACTTTTTTTTTTTGTTTTTTTTTTTTATGTAACTAGGTCGGCAAACAAGCGTACGGCTTACCTGATGGTAAGACCGTAGCCTATAGACGCCTGCAACACCAGAAGCATCGCAAGCGCGTTGCCGACCCTATCCCCAATTCCCCCCCAGGAGCTCTGGTCACCTTACTCACCAACAGGAACACAATACTGATTGAAAACAGTATTATTTAGCTGTGGTCTTCTGTAAGGTCGAGGTACTACCCCACTCGGGCTGCTCCATATTTTAAGCAGGAAATTTCCTGCTGTGCCCTACCTCAGTTACAGTACTTTTTTGTAAAACTTAAGTCTTAATGGCACTTTAGCATGTAAGTATTTCTTTTGTACACCAACACTGTGGCAAACACACAACTTCTGAGCAACACGTCTAGGAACACTTTATTCACCGAAGAATTCGAACATATAAATCATTTTCTTCGAGCACGAGCAGCAAGAACCTCCAGTCCATGAGTCCAACAATAAATGTACAATAAAATTTTGTAGTGGTGAAGGTCGTAATATTATTACAGATTTTCAGATTTCAGTGTTGACTTTCACTCGACATCTTGGGAACTCTAAATTATTTCTAAAAAAATAAATAAAAAGACAAAAACGATCGAACAAATAATTTAATTGATCGAACAAATGACAAAAAAGAAAAAGTTATCGATTACAAAACAAAAAACCTAGATTTGGTTTATGTTGCGCCAACTTATATAACAAAATTCATTTAGTTTTTTAAAAATAAACATCTGTCGAACAAATAATAATTTTTGACGAACAAATGAGAACAAACGACGAACAAACAATTTGTTTATAAAAAAAATAAGTAGTAAAAATAACTTTTCAGCCGCCAGGTTCATGGTCGCTCGCCAGTGTCTTGATGGCAATGACTTGATGGGGATAATGACAGCAAAAAAAAAATTGTTTCTTGTCATTGTCAAGTTGTCAGTTTTGATGGTTTTCCGTTTTGTATTTGTTAATTGTTTCATTGTTTGGCCTGTTTGGTACATAGGTTTGGTAGGTTTGGTATCGTGGGTTGGTAGGTACCTATTTGGTTTCCCTACTATTACAATGTACTCTGTGGTGTTGGTTCAGTAGATTTAAATGAAAGTACACAGTACACACCCATTTTCCGAATTTACCACTGTTGTCGTTTTATTTTGTCAGCTAGTTTAATCTTTTATATTATTATGGTATCTAAATCTAAAACAGGGCTGAGTGCCCTCAGTTTCTATGGATTTGCATCTTTATTTATTACGATAGCTTTTGTTAGCCCTTACTGGTTAGTAACTGACGGAAAGTTGAAAAACCCTAAATTTATTAAAATAGGTAAGTAAGAAAAACATCGTCTTTTTCTTGTTTATTATTTCTTAGAATAACATAGTGCTTTTCAATTGTCACAGGTTTATGGGAAGTGTGCTTTAAAGGATTTGAAGAACCCCATCATTGGTACGACACAATTTTTAAAGGCTGTTGGTGGATATTTGAAGAAGAATACTATATAATTCATGATATTCTTCTGCCAGGGTTTTTCATTGCTACACAATTCTTCTTTACTATATCTATGTGTTGTGTGTTAATATCACTATTTATCTCCTATTTGTATGTGAAAAAGGATGAAGATGATGATAACTATGTGACACTTTTATTGACATTTGGAACAATCCTTATTATTGGTGGTAAGTTTAATAATTATGTTATTTAATTTTAAATATTATTGTTGATATATGAAATTACAAAACATGCATACAATAAATGTTATAATTTTAGGAATCTCAGGAATAATATCGGTGGTGACATTTGGAGCGAGAGGCGATGGAAGAGACTGGATGCCTAATTGGGAGCATAATGATCTTGGGTGGGCATTTGCTCTTGGTGTCATTGGTGTCATCTTTCTCCTCCCTGCGGGTATACTATTTCTTATTGAAGCTAGAGTACGCAAGTATAAGAGATTACATGAGATGCAAAGTAGAGAACCTTCTTACAGCATGCGTGAGAGAAAAGCAACTTATCCAGGACATACTGATATTTAAATATATTTAGCAGATAAATATTTTTTATGTAAGTTGATAAATAATACAATAGCAACTTTTGCTACTAATTAAGTAACAGATTCCGTCCAATCAAAGAATCTTAATTTTATTTAAATACATACAATACATTTAATCATATACAACAATGAAGGTATAAAAATTATATACAGAATGTTTATGTATACCAGCTTTGTTCAAATACAATTATATAAATGCTTTATAATATTTTTATTTGTTTACATTTAGAAGTTAAAAACAATTTTATGAAATTGTATACCAAAATTGACTTTGTTGATCTTAAGCTATGATTTTAATATGATTTGTTTAATTATATGTATATTGTATGTTTTATCTTAAATCAGTGACTGTTTATAAAATTTACTGTTTATTCGCGTCATGTAAAAAGAACGCTGAAAGAAACATTGCGTATGGGTCGCATCGCGCACAAAAGTCTTAGGCGTATTATTTTATTTTTGAAATAGCCTTACGTTCGCGGGTTTGTATAATGGTTATTGGTGGTTAGATTAAAAAATATATATCATTAAATAGAATTAAAAACACGTTTGATTCAGTGTAGAATGTTTAATCTAATTACAAAAAATTAAAGTGATGTTGTGAAACTCCTTCCATTAAGTCATCATGGGTATCGTTCATACAATATTTTAAATTCTTAACTGCATTATTATCAGCCTCTCTTCGTAAAACAATATACGTTATAAATAATTTCCTCTCCCCTACCTCATACCACCATATAGACCGATAAATCGCCTATTGCGCAGTTTGAAGGCCAGCGTTCTTTTTACAAGACGCGAACTATACCAGCACCTATTTTATTTGTGTTTTGATACTACATATTTGTAGGTTAGGTAATATTTTTTTAAACATAAATCATGTTTGTCAACTAGATACTGAAAGTATAAATAAAACAAATAATTAAAGGAAAAACAAAAATGGATTGCCTGTTAAGTTCGTTTACGGACGATAGTTTTATGTGATAACGTCATAAAGATACATTAATGAAAAATTGCATACTTTTATGAATTGCATTGAATTATTATCACTGAATTATTTCAAAATGCTAGTTCTGACGTCACGCGAGAAGAGAGATAAATGTGTCACAAGTCAGCTTGGGCCGATCGTGCCTCTCTATAGTCTATCGCTTGTTTCATACTCTTGCTTGCACGCTCAGGCTCAGGTGGAGTGTGATACTTTTTCGTGCGTGCAGCCGGTTTTCATCGATTTATAAGATGTTATCACGTCAAAATATATGTGTCTAGCTTCTGCCCGCGACTTCGTTCTCGTGGAATAGTTACTTTGGGCTAACGCTGACTTTAACCGGCGACTTCGTTGTAACTGCTTTAACGCAGCGGAAGCTCTCAAAAGGGGGAAAACACCGATTTTGAAACATTCTTTATTGGTACTCCGCTCCTATTTGTCTTAGCGTGATGATATATAGCCTATATCCTTCCTCGACAAATGGGCTATCTAGCACTGAAAGAAGTTTTTAAATCGGACCAGTGGTTCCTGAGATTAGCGCGTTCAAACACAATCAAACAAACTCTTCAGCTTTATAATATTACTAGTCGACCCGTGCCCACTTCGTTGGGCGTTATAATCCATTTCACATAAGAAGGGTACGGTGGAATTTGATATGTTCCAATACACTCTCACTATTTTCAGCAAATCAGATAAATATAAATGTTTTAAAATCACCAATTAATTTCTAAGGCAAATAATAATGCTTGATTAGATTGAATTGTTGACACGGCACGTCAGAGGGCGCAGGTTCAAATCCTGCTGATTTAAAATCTTTATATAAGTATTTTTATCTTTTTCCTTTTATCTTGTCACTCCTGAATAGTGTAGCTTTCTGTTAGCGAAAGAATTTTCATGATCGGATCAGTATTTGCGAAGATTACCCCGTATATACAAACAAAGTTATAAACTTTACCTCTTTATAATATTAGTATAGATTATAGATTACATAACGAACAAAAAAATTGATGTTTTTTTCATTTATTTACAAACATTTAAATTTTTAACCGTGTATCTAAATAATAAATACATACAAAACAGTCGGATGAGCAACTTATTGTGAATTGAATAAGTACGTAATTTTGTGAAATGAAATATTTTGTGAATCTATACTAATAAATAAAATTGGAGTGTCTGTTTGTAATATTAAAATAACGGCTTTTTACTAAATGTGTATACATTTATTTCATATGGTACATAATACATATACCTACCAAAATAACACTTTACAATTTTTGTCTGTCTGTCTGTCTTTTTGTTCCGGCTAATCTCTGAAACGGCTGGACCGATTTTGACGGGACTTCCACTGGCTGATATCTGATGTAATAAGGCTAAGTTAGGCTACTTTTATTTTAGAAATTTATTAATTATAAATAACTTATTTTGTTAAATTCCACTCAGACGAAGTCACGGGCACAGACAGTTAGTATGTAATAAAGTATGCAATTTTGTTCAGCGCGCGGTACATTAGAAAATAATTATATTTACAGTGAACAGTGAATTATTTAACGACTTAACAGATTAAAGGAAAAGTGAACTTAAATTTTTATTAAAATTAATATAAGCTCACTATTTAATACGATTTAATACTTTTTTTTTTAAATAAAAATGTAAATTCACTATTTCATAACTAAAGAACCATATAATTTTGAAAGCTTTGTTTAATGGGAAAATGTCAAAATTTTAAGCAGAAACACTATTTTTACTATATTAACAGTGACATTTATTATTTTCGGAAAATGCCTATAGGTATAGGTAAATGAAATTATGAAAAATGTGTTGTATGATTTTTATTTTTATACATTAATTTTATAATTGACTAATACATTTATAATTATTATATTTGATTTTTATTTTCAAATTATGTTATGAAAATATTTATAGCGGTTCGTTGGTGATAACATGCACAATCAATTTGTTGCAAAAATGATAATCTAAAACAATTTGGTAGCTAGGTTCTTTTATAGTAATAATTATTGTTATTTGGATTCGATTTTATTTTGCTTTTTCGTAAGTATTTATGAGAAAAGAAATATCGCGTGACTAATAAACTAAAGTGTATTCGCTTTAAGAAAATGGTAACTCAGCTACTCTTTTTGACCAATAAGATACGGTAAGGTAAATTAAAAACAAAATTCGTTTAACAAAAATGTTGATGAATACTGTTAAAGATTCTGATTTAAAAATTGAAACATGAGATGAGTCACCATTTTCTTAACGCGAATATATACTACAAAGGCGCAACCATTAATTTATACATTTATAAGTACACACCTACGTACAGCCGCGCACCTAGATGAGTTAATCGATCTCTAGTCTCTACCATACACTATAATAATCTTTATTGAAGTGAAACTTCTTTAGGCGCATGAGGGGTAAAATTTGAGCGACCGCCGGTAACGCGGCAGCGTCATGACGTTCAGTACTTCGATGGGTGACCGCCTGGGAACACAGCGTGAGGTGTGCTTTTTTTCAACTACTTTTTGTATTTTAAATTCGTTTTTTAAATTAGTTTTTTTTATTAGTTTTGCCAAAGAAGTTTCACTATCACTTCTGACATGTGTACTTTGTACGCACGCAATTTTTTGTTTACTAGCTGTATTTCGCATTACTTTGACTTATAAACATATAAACTTAAACTATCTTATAACAGTCTATATAGGCTACCTTGGTAAATGGAACATCTAATACAAAAATAATTTTTCAATTCGAAGTAGTAGTTCCTGAGAATATCGCCTTTTTTATGTAACTAGGTAACTACTCCAGTCGGGCTGCTCCATATTTTGAGCAGGAAATTTCCTGCTGTGCCCTACCTCAGTTAGAGCCTTTGTTTAAAATATTTTTCTGTTTTCGTAATCTCAATCGTGAAATATCCATAGTTCAGTCTTCTCGTGTTTTCTTATATTCTCTTAGGTTTGATTGTTTTTGTTGTTTTGGGTGTTATGAATTAACATTGTGTGCAAGTTTAGGAAAATATAATTAACAATATATACATACCTCTACAGTATTATACTTTTGTAAATCACATAATACGTTAATAATACCAAATATCGTATATAACTTTTTTATGATCATTATATTTTGTAAATGTGTCGGGTACCGTTTTATTACTAAGTAGAGCATCTTTGGCAGCACAAAACCCAGCCCCAATGCTTTCAAATTCATTAAGACCCAAAAGGAGCCCGTTAATAAATCCACTTGAAAAACAATCTCCTGCTCCAGACACATTTTCCAGAGTATTCAAAACTTCAGGGATATAATGTCGGACTTCAATTTTTTTATTATGCTCTACTGTTTTGATTGTAACCACACCAGCTGAACCTCTTGTTACTAACAAAACGTGTATATAATTTAACACGATTTTGGAGAGATTTATAATTTCTTCTAAGTCATTACTTTTATTTATATTGTTGTTTGGTTTCAAATAGTTTGCCATTGCTCTAAGTTCCATTATATTCGGCGACGCGTAGTTAATATGCTGATTGCAAGATAGTGCTTTAACAGCTTTTCTCCGGTCTGTAGGTTCGTAGAAAACTAGAAATAAAAAAGTTAAAATTAAAAGAATAATTGCTTTAGAAATGTATGTTATCATTTCCTAAATCTAGACACGCGGCAGCGTGTCAAGCCAAGTTCAAGCAAAAGAACTGGCGACTCAGCGCCGTGTGTATATTTACACGAACCATTTCGAGCGACTTTTGACCCCTCCATAACTCAAAACCTATTCAACAGAAACAGATCAAATTACATATATTTATTTATATCCATAAGGACAACTAGAATCTCAAATTTCATTAACCTAGTTGAAACGGTTACAAAAATATGAAGGTTCAAAAGTCGCCAATTTTCCACTGACTGACTGGCTCATCAAAAACCTAACCCACTTCCAGATGACCTAGGAAGTCGAAATTTGGCATCTAGCTAGGTAATTACGTGTAAGCGCAGGAAAAAATCTGAAAACAAAAGAAAGTTAAAAAATAGAGGGGGTCACCATACAAAAAAAAAAACGTTTTTTAATTGTAGCGTCTGAACCGTTATAAGTGGATACTTGAAACTTGCACAAAATATGTATTGTTACATTTGCTATATAAAACAACTATAAAAATAAAATGAAGTCAAAAAATAAAGGCTGTCCCCATACAAAAAACTTGTAATATGCGCTAAACAAACGGCTAACGGAGTGTGTCGGCGCGGCGGCTGCGGCTGGCGCGCGTAGCAGTGTTGCCAACTTTATTTTTCAGAAGATCGTACCATATCCTAGAAAAGATCGTATTTTGCCTATATTTCAAGGAAAAAAATCGTACGTAAAGAAATTTCAATAAAATAACGTAAATAATTTTAAAACGGAATGCTATTATAATTTTGATTCAATATTTATCATTTAAGGAACGAATCAACATTTAATATTAAGAATTTTTATATTTTTAGATATGAGAAAAGTTACATAGGTATATTCTCAATCTCAGATGAAACCGTGATTAGGTGTCATTTCCCTAGATATAGATTAGTCTAGTCAAATTACGGCTGAAAATGGGTTAAAAAAACATAAAATACCGCAGTTTGGGGATTATGAAGGGTCGATAGGGGGGTGTATTCTGAGCATAAATTCTAATTTGAGTGGTTCTCCGAAGGTCAGCTCAAGGTAATTTAGATGAAAACGCGTTTAATTCGATATCTCGAAAATGGTTAGTGTTAGGCAAAAAATTATAGAATCCTTTTCTCTTCTAAATTAAATTTACTAACTTTTCTATCTGAAACTTTTTTTTATCATCAATACTTTTTAGTTTATTACTTCCGAAAGGCAGAAATTTTAATTTTTTTCTCACTATTTTTCATTTTTCGCCATTTTCTCCCCAACCGTTCAATTTCATGAAATTTAACCTATTATAAAAGTTGTAGATCCTTTAATTATAAACAACTTTTTCCTAAAAAAATTTTTCTAACTTAAATTTCTTAAATTTTTAAAACTTTTGTTAGAAAAAAAGTATAAGGAAAAAGTAAAATTTTTGTTTTTAGGAAGTAATAAATTAAAAAGTATTGATGATAAAAAAAAGTTTCAGATAAAAAATTTAGTAAATTTAATTTATAAGAGAAAAGGTCTCTATAATTTTTTGCCTAACACTAACCGTCCTCGAGATATCGAATTAAACGCGTTTTCATCGAAATTACCTTGAGCTGGCCTTCAGAGAACACCTCGAATTGGAATTTATGCTCAGAATACCACCCCTATCGAGCCTTCATTTTAATTCCCAAACTGCGGTATTTTATGTTTTTTTATTTCGTAATTTGACAGGACTATTTAAAATCTCGAATTTGTATACGGATAAAAGTTGTCCTCTCCTCTAATGCCAACAATTTGAACAATTCTCGAATTTAGTTTATATTGAAATCGTATCTTTTCCGTACAATTTGACAGTTTCAGTACTTTTAGTTGCTTCCAGCACTAACAATAATCCATTTATTTAATAATGTATCTATAATTCGTGGCTAGTAATTGAAATTGTTCAATCGATTAATAGATCGAAATTCTCAAGAATTCTCATATATTTTTCCTTCCTAATGATGATGGGTGTAAGATGTGAAAAGATCGTATATTTTGCGTACGATTTCGATTACTCGATCGTACATCGTACAAGAGACAAAAAGATCGTATAAATACGATTTAAATCGTACGGTTGGCAACACTGGCGCGTAGCGCTACAATACACAGATATAGTACAGAAGTCAATCTAAAGTATAAACGCAAGAAAAAAGAATAAATTTCAAATAAATATCTCTACAAAAAGTCATGATATCCCACCAAAAACATAAATGTGAAAAATGACAGCCAAGTTCAATAATAAGAATAATTATGTTCTTTGTGGACTTCGCCGAAAAAAGTATTGAGATCTAAATGAGCGCCAAGTAGATATCACTTCGATTAAATTAAGCTAAAGATTTCACTTGGCTAGTTTTTACTTAAAAACAACATTAAAAGCTATTAGCCAAATAAAAGATGAATTATTAGTGGGATATAATATACAATGATAGACAAACATGGTATATTGGCAGTTTTCTCACTATTTTTAGGAAAAACTAAAAACAAAGGTGGATGTAATCTATTACCTAAGGATATAGGTAAATAAGAAGGAATAAGATTATAAATTTATAATATAGGTACCTTACCATACTCTAAGCAACAATAAATATAATATATCGCATATTAATAAAACGTAATACGTATCTATTACTATTATTAATTGGATGTAACCTTCACATAACTTTACTCTCCATTCTTACATCCATATTTTGTGCTTTTACTAGTGCCAAGATAGCATAGATTTCGAAAAAGTCATATCTTAATAAATATAAATTACGCATCACGTTGTTTGTCCTCGATGGACTCCTAAACTACTTAACCGATTTTAATCAAATTTGCACAATATGTGCAGTTTGATCATCCAACTTGAACGATTCAGCCTGTAATATCCCACAGCCCACTGTGCATAGGCCTCTTCCCCATGTACGAGAAGGATCGGAGCTTAATCCATCACGCTGCTCCAATGCGGGTTGGCGGATATATTCCTTACTTACTATGAGTAACGATCGCTATCAGGTGTACATGATAACAACCGGGACTGACGGCTTAACGTGCTCTCCGAGGCACGGTGGGGAGACCCACAAGGACTGCACAAACAACCAGACCACGGTAAACATTTGTATGGCCAATACAAATGTTGTTGTGTGCGGGGATCGAACCCGCAACCGCCTGCGCAACAGCTAATCGCAACTCAGTGCTGTGACCGCTGCGCCAACGCGGCGTCATCCAACTTGAAAGACAGGTTATGTTTTATTTTGATATATGTAATTATTATATTTAAAAAAAAAAGACGGTACGAAGTTCGCCAGGTCGGCTAGTCTATACTAATATACAGGGTTACTTTTAAAACATTCTTAACCTCGCACTACGAGATAGCTAGCATTATGTACAACAACATTTGTTGTACGAGTTTTGATAATTTGCTAGATTTTACTTTCATACAAAAAAAATATTAATTTAATTTTTGCTTTATACTCTACGCGTACGCGCATTCCAAAGATTAGGTACAAACATGGTGCAAACAAATTGCGGGTGCGAAGGGGGGAGGTAAGGACGGAGCGGCGCTTTATTTGTTTATATTTCGCGAACGCGCCGGCCCGCGCCAGTCGACGCGGAAATTTTGATTCGCCTGTGTCATTGCGTCATACGATCTTGCGTAAATCGATCGAAAGTAATTTTATAACCATGGCGTACCGCTATTCAAATGTTGAATACACGGAAATGGTGAGGATGCTGGCTAGGTGTGATGACAATGTGTCGGAAGCCTGTCGGCAATATGCAGCTAGGTTTCCGAACTTACGTACACCGGCCCGTGAGACAATGCTAGCAGCCACACAGCGACTACGAGATTACGGCCAGTTCCAGCACAGGATGAGGGATAGTGGCCGTCCCCCAAGGCGCACTGTACATGAACACGAAGAGATCCTGGAGTTCTTTGAGGCGGACCCCGCAGCGAGCACTAATGACGCAGCGCGGAGGTTCAACGTGTCACAGTACTTTGCGTGGAGTGTCATTCACAATGAAGGCAAATACCCATTCCACCTTCATCGTGTTCAGGAACTCACCGAATCTGATAAACCAGCACGAGTGAATTTTTGTAACTGGTTGCTTGCTGAACGGCCTACAATTCTTTGGACTGATGAAGCCACATTTAGTAGAGTGGGTTTATTCAATACACGTAACGAACATTTGTGGTGTTACGAAAACCCGCATGAACCCAGACCACATAATTATCAGCACCGATTCAGCGTGAATGTTTGGGCGGGAATAGTAAATTCCACGTTACTAGGCCCTGTTTTCTTAGATCGACTTAGTGGTGAAACCTATTTACAGTTTCTCACTGAAACGCTGCCAGTGTTGGAATACGAAAGTATACCTCTCGCCTACTTACGAGATATGTATTTTCAACATGACGGCGCACCAGCGCACTATTGTCGTGAGGTACGACAACATTTAGACACGGTGTATCCCGGTCGATGGATTGGACGTGGGGGACCTCGTGCATGGCCCCCAAGGTCACCGGACATTACGCCAATGGATTTTTATTTATGGGGACACATTAAAACAATGGTGTACAGTGGTCGCGAAATTACGAGCCGTGACATGCTCATTGACAAAATAAATTGTGCGTTCAATCAAATAAAAACTAATTCGGAAGTCCTAGCACGTGTTAATGAACAGCTGATTTTTAGGTGTGGTCTGTGTGTTGGTTGTGAATTGTGATGGTGACTATTTTGAACGCTATGTGCGCGATAGGCACCGACATGCAAGAGACTTTAACCTTAGAGGTAATATTTAATTTGTAAATATTGTTTTATTGTCAATTATTTTTTATTTTTTTAATTATTGTAAATACGCTGATTCCACTTTTTAAATACGCCTGCATTAAACAATGAAAAGTAAATAATACCTAGCTACCAATATCTGATATTAAATTGGTTTCATTAAACTTTAGTAAACGTTAAAGAATAATTACCTACGTTAATAATTTTCACGTATTATTTTGGATGTTCAGAATTAAGATAGCTTATCTACATACCTACGTTTTTTTTATGGTATATTCGGCGTAAACAGTCGAAGCCTTTTAATGACTACCGGTTGTCTACCGCACAACCAGAGGTTATGCAGATGTGTTGCCGTGTTGCTCTCCTATAATACGATTTATTTATTTTTTATTGTTTAATATAGCCAGTCCTAAGCCTGGAAAAGTATGAAGGGATTGTGGACTCAGTGTACGTATTGCAGGGACATGATAAAACAGGAATTTGATTATTCACTTAAGTCACTGTGATACTGCCTACAAACCCACCAAGCAATTTTTATTAACTAGAATTATCGGGCAAAGAAAGTGTTATTTACGAGTATTACTATTATTAGCAGTAAAAGCGCGCGAGCGTCGCGTCGTGCGTCGACCTTTCGATAATGAATGATACAGACTACAAAAATTCAGAGACATAGAATAAAAACTTAAAAAATCATTATTAATAGGTTGTCTCCCGTGAGGTTAGATCTAACCTCAAATTATTTATCTACGCATATGTCACGATCTCATCCGTTTTGTAGTCCGTTGTCTCCCGCGCGGTTATATCTACACGACAAATTTTTTCTCCGTTGTTTCCCGCGCGTTTATATCTAACCTCAGGTAATTAACTCGTTTTGAAACCTTATTTAACAAAAATAGAGCTTAAAATAGTTTACAGGCGTATTTTAGTATATTCAGTACGAAATTAGATACCAAGTAGACCAAACATTAATTTAGTTTTCATATAAGTTTTCCAAGATTCAACCAGTCAAAGTCTTCACTTTCGTGTAGACGTTCCATTTTTTATTATAGTATTTTATTATAGTGTTTTTCTTAAACTTTATTACGAAAAGGTAAGTTACTGTTATTTTTTACAGTATTTATATCATAAAGATGACAGAAAACACAATCATTGGCTGTTCTAATGTCCGTACCTACAAAAAAAACTCAAATAGAAAATGTACTTAAACAAGTAGATGACCTTTACAACATTTTCAACGTGCGATATTTTATTTTTTTCCCTGAGACCTTAGTAAAAAATGTAATTATTGTAAAGTAAATTCATTGCAGATTACGCATTAGTTACTGTTTTGGTAATATATTCCGTAAATATTTTGTTTTTCATAGGTAAATGTGAAATGGCTGTTTTTCTACTTACACATATTCAAATTTGTTTGTGTGCGTGAGCTTCAAAATGGCCGGTTAACGTTTTTCAAACACAGGCTGATTGTTTTTGCGTTTTCAACCCGAACAAGTAAAGTTTGTGACATTATACTTTTAAGCGACTTCAAAAAAAGGAGGTTTCTTAATTCGGCCGTATATTTATATTTTTAAGGTGTTCGCGGATAACTTCATCGTTTTTAAATTCGTCGATTATGATAATTATTTTTTTGTTGGAAAGGAGATATTTCATGGGGCTAAGCTTTAGAAAGACGGACATCGATTTATGGGGTTTTGTGGGGAGAGTGGGGGAGGGGGGGTGGCTAACCGTCTGGTACCACTCCTACCATGTGCGGAATCGATTTATGGGGTTTCTGGGGAAGAGCGGGGGGGAGGGGAGGGCTACTCTCTGGTACCACTGGATTTATGAGGTTTTGGGGTAAGAGGGGAGAGGGAGTGGGGTGGCTTATCCTCTGGTACCACTCCCACTCCCAGTAATCCCATGGTTATGGAGATATCACGGTTAAAGTTTTGAGGTTAGGATTGTTAAGTCTAGACTTACCGAATGATGTTGTTTATTAACCGACTTCCAAAAAAGGAGGAGGTTCTCAATTCGACTGTTTTTTTTTTTGACTTTCGTTAAGTAGGTATCATCATCATCATCATCATCATATCAGCCTGTTGCAGTCCACTGCTGGACATAGGCCTCCCCAAGCTCGCGCCAGACATCCCGGTTTTCCGCAGTCCCCATCCAGCCTACACCAGCAATCTTACGTAGATAGTAAGTAGGTATGGCGAAATAAAAGTTTTCATTTTTGATTTTTTTTCGTGTTATTGTAATTAGTTGTTTTAGTTTGTAAAGAAATTATTGTTAAAATTATTTATTTGAATTTGGTATTATTTATTATTATTATGATTTTATTATTGTATTTGCAAATTGTCGTAATTTTTACTTTTATTTGTTTTATCCATTTTAAGAAGAATTGTTTGACTTAATAGGTTATTTGTTACCTGAAATAAAAAAATGTTTTTATTATTAAGATTATTAGAAAAAAATGCTGTCTAATGGGTTTGTTGCGACATCTCTTCTCTTCTCACGTCGGTTTAAAAGGAACGGGCAAATTGTAATGGGTTTCTCGCGACATGTATATATACGCGACGCGCATACATGGCAAACATGATTTTCCTCTGTAATAATGATTACTTTAGTTTTCTAGCACTGGGAAAAACAGAAATGTGAATGTTTCCTCTATAATATTTATTACTTTAGTTTTCTTGTACTGGCAAAGAGATACATGTTCCTGATAGGTTTTATAAAAGCAGTAATCGAAGTACATTGGCCTGGACGGCCAACAAACAGGAAAACGTTTTTTATAAGTTGTGTTCGTTAATAAATGATATTTAAAAAAAAATGCTGCCTTTTTATTTGTACATGTCGTTCACAGGATTACTGCATCATTTCATCTGAAAAACTGAAAATAAATAGATATCTGTATGTTGTAAAGATCAATCCCATACTGAGCCATACAATTTTTATTTTACTTAATCGAAAAAAAAACTTTTTGTTTTAAGTGAAACTTCTTTAGGCGCATGAGGGTAAAATTTGAGACAAAGGCAACGCATCGTAAATGATTTTATACCACATTGAATACACGAGTTCTCATCCGATCACCGAATTTAAGCAACATCGGGCGCGGTCAGTACTTGGATGGGTGACCGCCTGGGAACACCGCGTGATGTTGTCTTTGTTTCAATTAGTTTGCCAAAGAAGTTTCACTTCTGTAAAGTGTACTCTGTACGCACGCAATTTTTTTTATGTAACTAGATCAGCAAACAAGCGTACGGCTCACCTGATGGTAAGCGATTACCGTAGCTTATAGACGTAAAAAATGTTATTTTGGTATATGTACCGGGTATACATCCATAAAAATTTAGTCAAAGCGGTTATTTTAATATTACAAACAGACACTCCAATTTTATTTATTTGTATATATACATAATATATTATATATTATTATTACATAACGTATTTACTACATAAACAACCCGAACCCATTAACTAAAAATTCATTTATTGGACAAAAACTACGTTTATATTGAAAACGAGCATAAAATGCATTGAACGAAAAAGAACATGCTGTAGATTTTGTGTCATACATTAACCAAGGTCAGTAACGTCACCCCATGCCTGTCAATTTCTGCACCGTTATGCTCTATTATTGGATCGAGATTTCTTATTTTCTTAATAAGAAAATTGTATACATATTATACACCGATGCAAAGTGTATTTTGTGTACTTTATGAATATTTATAATGATATTTGTCGAGAATACGTAAAATATGTATAGTTTGCTTTCAAAAAAATATCCTACTTTCTCGCCCTCTTTTGATATTATTGTCCAAAAAATATTGTTTTCAGTTTTATCGTTGCGTTCTTCATCTTCAATTCTAATTTTGATTAGTTTTTCTAAATTAACTATGAAGTAGAAACCCCGTGCCTAAGGTAATTGCTTTACAAGGTGCAATTGAAATGTCGATCGTGTTTCAAGCGCTCTCAATCTAGACCACCTATTTTCAAGTATAAAAAAGAAACTTTGAACTGTATCACAATTTATTTATTTTGCTGTTAGAGCTAGATAGATACTATTGGGAAACAGAATAAGTAGAATCAACGACAAATGTATCATAATACTTTATTTTTTCGACACGTTTTTGCACCAAGACCACCTTTTTCTCTCTCCCTCTGAAACAAGCGCGATTTTATAATTGATATACGCACATGTACAACACTTTTTATACAGTAAATTAAAGCTTAGTTCATACTCTTCAAAATAATATAAGCGTTTTTGTTCTAAGTGTAGAAACTTGTGAGTTATGAGGAAAAAACTACGACTCAAGTAACGCGCGCTTATCGAATCATATTACCGCGGGAAATTCGAGGTCAGCGCCGTGCGGGCGGTGCGGTAGACTCAGTGCTGAGGTTAGATCTAACCTTGCGGGAGACAACGGGAGTTCGCGCTGGGCGAGTCCGGTATACCAGAGGTTAATTAATGTATTGAGTTACGTCAAAAGTCGTAGAACAAATTTTGTTGTACATAATGCTAGCTATCTCGTAATGCGAGGTTAAGAATGTTTTAAAAGTAACCCTGTATAAAGCTGAAGAGTTTGTTTGTTTGTTTGTTTGTTTGTTTGAACGCGGTAATCTCTGGAACTACTGGGCCGATTTGAAAAATTATTTCAGTGTTAGATAGCCCATTTATCGAGGAAGGCTATAGGCTATATATCATCACGCTAAGACCAATAGGAGCGGAGTCCACGCCGACGAAGTCGCGCGCAGAAGCTAGTGTTATATAATTTGTTGATTGATTGATTGATCGGTTTAGTATAATTATAATTTGTTATTATAGTTTAAAATTTTCCGTTAGAACTTCATCTTCTTCTTCTTCTTCTTCTTTGGCTTTAGCTCCCTTGTGGAATTGCCAGTATCAGAGTAGACCATAATCTATCATCTATGGAGTAGAGTAGACCGTTAGAACTTAAAAGAGACGTGGATCATGAGTGGATGTTGAATCCGAATGTCAAACTGACTTCATAAACATTCTAATTTTATTCTAAACATTTGACAGTGAGTTTCTCACTAAAGAGTGTTGCCAGATGGGGCTATTTAGAGCCAAAATGGCTATCTTTCTTACCGAGCGGCGATAATATTTTGTCAAAACAAAACTAACGACGAATGACGAAAAACGATGATGAAAAAAAAAAATACAGGCTACAGGTAGCCAACGGCTATCATTTTTTTTTCGTTGGAAATATTAAATTATTTGCTTATTTAAAAAAAAAAAAATATATTTAAAATTTCCCGCTTCAGCTATCTCAGCGCCATCGCCATGATGGGGCTATCACGAGCTTAAAATCGGCTACATTCGCACTAAGGGCAGGCTACTTCGGCATAAATATAGGATACTATAGATCTGCTACGCAATTATTATTACCGTGTGTGAACGAAACCACAACATACGAAAACTGTAAGGGGTGAAAAGGACACAAACAACATTTTTTGTCTTTGTCAGAGTTTCTGTTGGTCACAACTGAACTTGCGACCAACAAATCAGTTGAGACCGATATTTACTTCGTGAATTTATGTGATTTAAGTGATTTACAGTAATTTAAGTTGTGAAACTAAGACGTAGTTGAGTGTTGTATAAGAGTTATCATGGTTATATGTTATATAATCGGCTGTAAAAGCCGTACGGAGACGAAATCACAAGACATAACCTTTCATACGTAAGTACAATTTTTTTGATAAAAATATGACTTGTTAGGCAAAAATATTAACAGAAAGAGAGTCCTAGTATATTAACAAGTTATTATAAACAGAAATAATTTATGAAAACGGTATTTATCATCATAATAATAAATATATATTAACCGACAAAATTAAGTGGTAAGGTTAATTTGTCATCCTCGAAACAAACGTTAGACTGGTCCGCCATTTTTAAGTACTTTATAATTTGCTCAGGTTATAGATTTTTTAGGGATACCAGCCGAGGTAACTGATAAATTACCCTAAAAGTGCGGTATTTTTTATTCAATCTTAAATTTCATATTACTTAATGAAACTGATGTTACAGATTTCCAAAGGACTCTGCAATTCGCCAATTATGGATTCGTGCCACTGGGCGACCAAACTGGCAACCAACCAAATATACTCGGATATGCTCTAGACATTTTGAACAAAGTTGTTTTAGAAAAACTGCTCGAAATGTGACATATTTAAAACCATTCTCGATCCCTACACTTCATATCGTCGAACAGGTTAGTTACTTTTATTAGGCTAAAATTTACATCCTGGACCGTCGATATAGATGTTCATATTTTTTCTGTATATAGTAATAGTACTCATATATAGAAAGCTTTTTGTGAATTCTCAGGCTTAGGAAAATTATAATAATAATAATAATATTTTTTTTTTTACTTAAATATATTTTTATTTTTACTTATTTACTGTCACATTATAATTTTTGAAGTTAGATAGGTTAGAGTAATTTTTTTTTAACGAAATTATGCCGATAAACAGTCTAATTATGAAGTTAGATAGGTTATTTATTTATTTTTTTGTAAAGAAATTATGCCGATAAACGGTCGACGGTCCAGGATCTAAATTTTAACCATGTCTACTGAAATGTGTTAATATTACTTTATCTTTTATAGAAAATTGTACTGATTAAATAAATACATATATACAAAATTAATTGTATGTTGTCCATCTACTGTTTACTTCATCCTGGTTCATTAATAATATAAATTTTTTAAATTTAATATACAGGTACCGATGGAAATCTTGTCCACATCTATCGAACTGCCGGTAGACATCCCATCTACATCTCACCACATACCAATGCAAATTGATTCCATACCTACACAGGTAATCTCTATATATATAAAAATGAATCGCTGAATTTGTTGCTAAGCGCAAATCTCGAGATCAGCTGAACCGATTTCACTAATTCTTTTTTATAATATTCCTTGAAGTGCAAGGATGGATCTTACGGAGAGAAAAATTTAAAAAAATGCCTGAAAAGTCTTAAAACAACACTTTTCTATATTCCCATACAAAAGATTCGTAAAAATATCTAAAAGTCAATTTGAACTTTAATACCATACAATAAAGCTTAAGAGTTAGTGGAGGGGTTTCGGGAAGGCAATTGAGTGACGTTAGTATCGTATAAATATTAATGTCAATATTTGTTAATATTTTTAATATGTATTTTTAATTTTTATAGCTAACCAGTAACCCGGTGTCACGAATAGCAGAAATAAGTATTAAAAAAATTAAAAATTAAATAATCCACTGTTAGGCGGTACGAAGTTCGCAGGGTCAGCTAGTGAATTATAAAACTTATTCTGATTCAAATAAAATTTATGTTTTCCTTTCAGCTTCATTTTCTCTATTTATTATCTAATTGTCTATAACTTCAATGAGTCAAGTAAATGTATTTAATATATATCAGAAGCAATTTTGAATTTTTGAATCCTATTTTTATAAATTTCAGGTTGAAAACTCCGAGTCCATGGAGATTGAGATGACACCACGAAAACAGAAACTTTTGAAACATTTAAATCGGAAAACACTTTTAGCCGAGAAACATGAAATACCTTAGGGAACAATTAGTAGAAATAAATTTGTTTTAAAAAAAATAACTTCTGTTCTTATTTGTAAGAATATAATTATAAAGTATATTAATAAAAACTTAAATTTGGAGTAACTTGTTTCATTTTTTTTTTCATTAAATCATGCTAAATATGTTCCGTTCAACTCCCAGGTTCGATTAAGAGTTAAAAAACAGAACATTTTTTCAGACCACATCTTACAAGATATTACTGTCGTATTTCATGCAACTATCAAAACTCAAAAGCAGAATAAAATAAATTCATTAAAAAATCGAAAAAACAAAATACAACATAGACTGAAAAACACATTACCCTCCTTTGCATTGCGCAGTCGGGTAAAAATCAGTGCCCGGTGAAATTTAAAATAAAATAAAATACGGGGAAATTTTGGTAGGGCTGGCAACTCTGACATCTTATATACTTTTATGTTTGTCCCTTTCGGGTGTGGCACGCTTGTCACATCTATAGTATCCTATATCTATGCTACTTCGGATAACAAAGTCTGGCAACACTGCCGGACTCAACTGACGTCTGACCAGTGTTGCCAACCGTACGATTTAAATCGTATTTATACGATCTTTTTGGCACTTGTACGATGTACGATCGAGTAATCGAAATCGTACGCAAAATATACGATCTTTTCACATCTTACACCCGTTATCATTACGAAGGAAAAATATATGAGAATTCAAATTAGTTCGATCTATTAATCGATTGAAATTATCACTTTTGCAATTATTTATGTACGATTTGACAATTTCAATTACTAGCCACGAATTATAGATACAATAACATAGAAATGGATTATTGTTAGTGCTGGAAGCAACCGAAAGTACTGAAACTGTCAAATTGTACAATCATAATCGGAAAAAATACGATTTCAATATAAACTAAACTCGAGAATTGTTCAAATTTAGAAATGGATTATTGTTAGTGCTGGAAGCAACCGAAAGTACTGAAACTGTCAAATTGTACAATCATAATCGGAAAAAATACGATTTCAATATAAACTAAACTCGAGAATTGTTCAAATTGTTGGCATTATAGGAGAGGACAACTTTTATCCGTATACAAATTCGAGATTTTAAATAGTCCGGTCAAATTACGAAATAAAAAAATAAATAAAATACCGCAGTTTGAGGATTAAAATGAAGGATGGATAGGGGGGTGTAATCTGAGCATAAATTGCAACTCGAGGGGTTCTCTGAAGGTCAGCTCAAGGTAATTTCGATGAAAATGCGTTTAATTCGATATCTCGAGGACGGTTAGTGTTAGGCAAAAAATTATAGAGACCTTTTCTCTTATAAATTAAATTTACTAAATTTTTTATCTGAAACTTTTTTTATCATCAATACTTTTCAATTTTCATTTCATTTCATTTTCTCCCCAGATTTCTACTTTATTAGGGTTTAAAACTCCAAAAAATGTTGGTGTTAGAAAAAAAGTTTTTGGGAAAAAGTTGTTCATAATTAAAGGATCTACAACTTTGATAATAGGTTAAATTATAAAATTGAACGTTTGGGGAGAAAATGGCGAAAAATGAAAAATAGGGAGAAAAAAATTTACTGCCTTCCGGAAGTAATAAACTGAAAAGTATTGATGATAAAAAAAAGTTTCAGATAAAAAAGTTAGTAAATTTAATTTAGAAGAGAAAAGGTCTCTATAATTTTTTGCCTAACACTAACCATTCTCGAGATATCGAATTAAACGCGTTTTCATCTAAGTTACCTTGAGCTGGTCTTCGGAGAACCCCTCAAATTAGAATTTATGCTCAGAATACAACCCCCTATCGACCCTTCATAATCCCCAAACTGCGGTATTTTATGTTTTTTTAACACATTTTCAGCCGTAATTTGACTGGACTAATCTATATATAGGGAAATGACACCTAATCACGGTTTCATCTGAGTTTGAGAATATACCTATGTAACTTTTCTCATATCTAAAAATATAAAAATTCTTAATATTAAATGTTGATTCATCTTATACTATTAAACGAGCAATTCTAGTATATATATATATATATATATATATATATATATAGAATCTTATATATATATATATATATATATAGAATCTGAATCTCGGAATCGGCTCCAACGATTTTCGTGAAATTTAGTATGCAGGGGATTTCGGGGGCGAAAAATTTATCTAGCTTGGATTTATTTTAAAAAAAATGTCGTTTTATCCCTGTTTTTAGGCAATGAAAAAATATCATTAGAATACGAGGCTTATTTTCACCAATGTCAATATAGCTATAATAGCGTAATTAGGAAATCGGCGAGTGTCAAATCGTGTTGACCCGGGTTCGAATTTCAGTCTGGAGATTAATTTTTTTTCTTTTTTTTTAATTTCACTCGTGATTTATTATTTAAATAAAATTAAAATATAAAAATACCGAGAAAAAAAAAAGGAAAAAAAAAAAATGAAAATACCGAGCTTGGCTCGGTCACCCAGCTCTCGTCTACCGGACTTGCCCGAACCATAGAGCATATTTAGAGAAGAGGTGTCACTTCATAGTCAAGACAAGACTTCAAATTTAACTATACCCTGGGGTACCAACTTTGCGGTTGAGCTCTATTTTTTTCGTTAAATTGGTAATAATGAAGCATAGTGTTGTCATACTGCTATCGTACCGGATATCGATAATAGTGTGGAAAAAGGTCGATAAATTAGTCGATAAAATTATCAATATTTTTCCGCGTAGCCGCTGCTTGCTAGGTTTTTTTTTTGTTTTATAAATAAAACAAACTTTTTTTTAATTATTTATATTTTAAACTCTTCTAAAATATTAATTATCCTCTGTTTAATTTATTTTAATTATTACAAATTAACTTAAACCTAGTATACCAAAATAAATAAAATTATTACATCATATCTTAGTACATCATAATTATATATATATAAATCTTGTGTCACGATGTATGTTGCCAATAAACTCCAAAACTACTGAACCAATTTTTATCAAAATTTGTAAGCATCTGTAATTTGATCCAACTTAGGAGATAGGGTAGTTTTTATCCCAGTTGGATCCGGTAGGTGGCACTGCTATCGGTATGTAAGTAATCATTTGGTAGCTGTTTTCCGGGCAGGACAACGTCTGCCGGGTCTGCTAGTAAATTTCTAAAACAACAAATGTTCACTATTTCACATTCTCAACAATTTGCAAACTTATTTATTTTAAGATACCACCTGTAGCACAAATCTACATTGACATTATACGTCTAACTTGTCTGGACAATATTTGAAATAAATTTCTTTTTAATATTATACATCTATACATAATTATAATAAAATGGTAGGAAAGACAAAACTGTACATTGAATATTTTTTTTAAAGAATACTTGGGCTGTGATCTACAATCGATACCGAAGCCAAAAATATATTTTTTTGAATTTTTGTCTGTTTGTCTGTATGTATGTCCGGGATAAACTCAAAAAGTACTGCATGGATTTACTTCAAATTTGGCACGAATATTATTAAGAAGTCGGGTCAGAACATATGCTACATATTATCGCTCTATCACCTACGGGGAACGAGCAGTGAACGCACGCAGACGACGTCGCGGGCAGCAGCTAGTATTTACAATGTAAGACTCCAGAATTATATAATTACAGTCAATTTTTTGGCTTTCTAATGCAAGAAATAAAAATGTAAATGTTGTTCTTAAAACTAAATTGAAAACTCAAATGAACAAGCTCAAAACAATATGGATGGATTTGGATAAACTAATTAGAACGACATAATATTCTAATAAAATTAGTAAAATTGTGTGTTAGAATATATATACAGAAATCCGAAAAATACCCAGAACCCAATCCGAGCACCCCACTATCCACGTGTTCTTGGTCTGTCTTACCCCTAGAGTGTTCTGTTGAGAGCCCGGAGCGGATAACCCCCCCCCCTACGCATCCCCGCTCCCTACGCATTCGTTCATGCGCTTTCGCACAGCGGGAGAGGTCTGTCCTCCTTCCGCGCCGGAGCCGTGTTATACTAATTTCAATGGTGGTAGGTTAAATTTTTTTTCGTAACGTAATTATGTGGATAAACCGTCTAATTTTGAAGTTAGGTAGGTTAGGGTTATTTATTTATTTTTTATAACGAAATTATGTCGATAATCTAATTTATCTAAGCTCAAAATTAAAAAGATTTACGATTAAATAGGTTTTGCCGTCATATAAAAAAATGTATTGAAAAGAATCCCGACTGAGTAGCCTGTATGGTCTTAGACTTTTGCCTGTTTGATAGATAGAACGAAAACATCAACATCGATATGTCAGTTCATATTAATCTGTTCTTCGTATCGTATATTACTCTTGTCAATCAAGAGATATTTTTAACGTGAATACGAATAATATTATGTATAAAAGTGTTACAAATAGTTTCTACGTACATACGTGTATTATTACAATGTGTGTTTTAAAAGCCACGGAACGGAGTATGAATGCACTTCTTGCAGCATCGGAGCTAAAATACGTATAATTAAAATTAGGTATTCGGTAAGTATTTAAATAATTTTTACCTTAAATTTTTTTGCCGTGATATCGTTATAGTCATGAGATTGCTGGGGATGGGAGAGGCACCAGAGGATAATCCACTACACCCCCTCCCCCCAATTTTTCAAAAAACCCCATAAATCGAAATACTATTGTCTAAAGGCTTACCGAAATAAAATACATAATATCATACATAAATAACCTCTTTCTTAGAGTAAGTGACATTTGGAAAAAAAAATTATATACTTGACGTTTATGACGTTTCACACACTACATTACTAACAAAATTCAAGTTTGGTATACAAAGTATAGTAAATGAGTGTCACCAAATTGATGCGTCAGATAAATAATGACAGGTTAGATCTAACCTCACGGGAGACAACCTATTAAATGATAAATATTGAATCAAAATTATAATAGCATTCCGTTTTAAAACTATTTACGTTGTTTTATTGAAATTTCATTACGTACGATTTTTTTCCTTGAAATATAGGCAAAATACGATCTTTTCTAGGATATGGTACGATCTTCTGAAAAATAAAGTTGGCAACACTGCGTCTGACATTAACCTGAGACTGACTTGACTCCACCCTACGCGCTAACTGACAACATTCTGTAATTTACAATTGTGCAAAATACACAAAAGTATTTTTAGTGAGACAAAGTAGTATTTGGGCACATTTAATTCTGAAATAAAGCAAATGTTATATGACACACTTTATGTGATAGTTCAAATTATTTGTCAAATTGATGTGGTACTCGAAATACTTGAATGTAAAAGTATAAACAATTTATTAACTACATCAAACATTTTAGAAAATCAAATTTTATATCTGAAACAAGACCCATTTAAGGAACTATTGCAGTAAGTACACTTATATTTTTTAATCTAGTAAGTATTTTATCTTCACCTACTTAATAAACAGCTGTACTGAGACATGTTTTGTTTGCTGTGTGCGGACGTGTTTACCTTCTTGGTAACTTCAGTAACTGTTTATAGGTAATTTTTATTCATTAATATTAAAGAAAAATAGTCTTATGTGATTTACATTAGTCCTTAAAAGTTAATTATTTAAATATATATTTATTATTGAAAAAAAAAAAAACTTGAAAATAAAACCTTTAAGTTTAGTAATGTATGTAAAAATAGGAATGAAATAAAAGAAAAATAACGAATGTATCTACCACTTACAAGTTACCATTTTATGTAAAACTAGCTGTGCCCCGCGGTTACACCCGCGTTAATTTGAGGAAAATTATAGCTATAGCCTTTCCTAATTTCATGTTTGTAGGTGTATTTTTCATTGGACTTTCATAAAACTACCATCTCCTGTTTTAACCCCAAAAGGGGGTTGATTTTTCAAAATACATTATTAGTACACCTCAACACCATCTATAGAGCATACATTTTGAATTTCAAGTCTCTTACTTCAAAAACATAGGACTTTCATACAAACTTCCAACCCCCGTTTTACCCCCTTAGGGGTAGAATTTTGCAAAACCCGTTCTTAGCTGACCTCTACTCGGTGAAAGGAATATTCCTACCAAATTTCAAGTCTCTACGCCTTATGGTTCCAGAGATATCGTGATGAGTCAATGGGTGGGTAACTCTTTTATATATATAGATAATATAACAACTTTATTAATTTTATTTTTACATCAATATTTTAAGAAATCATGATTTAATCACTGTCCAAAATGTAATTTTAAACCTACTATAAATATTAAAAAAAAAAAATAGAATTAATGGAAGGTATTTATTAGTGTACTTTAAACTGTCATTGTTTTGTAATAAATTTTCTGATTTAATAAATCACTGAACTTATTTTAGTTTTACTGTTAATTTCCAGAACATTGACCAATTTTTAAATTATAAATCATCAGGTAGGAGTTAATAAGCATCACAGATTAAATTGTGTAGAATGCCTATTAAATTCATAAAGTCGGTTATTTATCTATATTGTTTGAAAAACGCTAATTTCATTAAGAAACATATTGATTTTCATACTAATATAACTTACATATATTACTTTTCATACTAATTTAATCTTCTTGTATAAATACAAATGAATCGCTAAATGTTTCACTAAGTGCTGAACTCGAGAATTGATAGACCAATTTCTATAATAATTTAATACTTTAGTAGAAAGTTATTCTGGAATGAAAAATTAAGAAAAAAAAAAAATAGCAAAATTTCAGAAAACATAATGACAATTTTAAACTACATGCATTAAATAGTTCGCAAGACAGAAGAATGTCTGTCTCAATTCAAATTCAAATCTTCAAATTCAGTCTGGGTCGCCTAGTGTTCAAAAAATAATATTGTCGACTGACACATAGAACTTCCATCTAACTATCCATTTCTTTACATAACTAAAAAGTAATAATATTATAATACACATATTAAAATTATGTCAACTATTGATAGCTGTTCTAGTGTATAATTTACGATCGTTTTTATTAACGTAGATTTCGCGCTTTTATTCTACCTCGGATATATCGTAAAGCTGTCGGTCCTGGATTTTATGATCAAAACATAGTTATAAAATTACTTGTGGTTGCGAAATTATTTTCCAACTATTGAGCAGCATGACGGATTAAGCTTAAATTGTTAAGCTAGAAGTATAGGACTGTTTTTAGTAACGGAACACATTACAGGCTGTTTTAGTTCAATTCAGTAACCTTTTAAATAAAATTTTAATAAGAAGTACAATATTTGCTTATTATTTAATTAGTTTTACTTGGGTCAACCTCTAATTTTTTTTTTTAACACGCTAAACGCCGCCTTGTTTTTTTTTAGTTTTTCTTTTTGGCCCTAGGCCCCCCCCCCCCTAGGGCCAAGGACCCCTAGGACGGGGGACGGACACCATGTGGTCGACAAACAATTTTTCAGTTGGTGTTGCGGGAACACCACATGACCGCGAGCCATAATCAACTAAAAAAATGTGACTTAGAAAAATATGTCATATAGTGTAAAGAAAAATAAGTAAGATCTTTAAGAATGGGTATGGTAGTACAATAAAAACTTATCATAAAATTTTTGTTAATAAGGACTTTTAAACTGGCCCCGTGGACTAAATAAGTCGGGCCCAACTGGTGTCCCTCATGGCGTTCAACATGTTAAATAAAATATGGATTATCTATATTATACCTAATTACCTAATATAAAACAATCTTGTGTCACAGTGTTAGGGGCCAAACTCCTCTGAAACGGCTTGACTGATTCTTATGAAAATTTTTGTGCATATTTGGTAGGTCTACGAATCGGTCTTGAACTATTTTTTAAACCCCTAAATTATAAGGGCCCCACCCTTACCCAAGTTTTTTTTTTATTTTTTTTATTATGATTTGGCATTGAAAAATACATACAAACCTGAATTGTCACCCTTCTGCTACCAACTCCTATTTTTAACCGACTTCCGAAAAAGGAAAAAAGGGAGAGGTTCTCAATTCGGTTGTATTTTTTTTAAATGTATGTTAACTCAGAACTTTTGACTGGGTGGACCGATTTCGATGAATTTTGTTTTAATTGAAAGGTGTTGCGTGTCATGTGGTCCCATTTAAATTTGATCTGACAGGTACTTTTACAGTTATATGTAATAAACTAATAATGCGTATTTACTTGACTACTTTTTCGTCGACCTATGTTGTATTTAACTGCATAGTTTTTCACAGTCGTACTTTAATCAAAAGCTAATACTTGTCATGTAGTCTTGTTTAAATTTGAGCGAGATCTGATTACTACTTTTTGAGTAATCTTTGATAACGCGTATTTATTTGACTGTTTTTTGGTCTTATTACGTTGTATTACTAATTGTCGATGTAATTAAAGTCGGTTTTTTTTCGTTTGCGAGCAAACACAATTATTTAATAGTGTTTACCGGCAATACAAGGTTTGTCGGGTCAGCTAGTACAAGTAGGTATATATATATTTTAAATTGTCATTATAAATAATAAGTACCTGGGTGACCGAGCCTAGCTCGGTATTTTCATTTTATTTTTTGCTTTTTTTTCTCGGTATTTTTATATTTTAATTTTATTTAAATAATAAATCACGAGTGAAATTAAAAAAAAAAAAAAGAAAAAAAAATTATCTGGAGACTGAGATTCGAACCCGGGTCAACACGATTTGACACCCGCCGATTTCCTAATTACGCCATTAGGAGCGATTTTCGCCCGCAACCGCCGCGGTCGTGGATCTGCGGTTTTATTTCAAAACTCACGAGATCGGTTATTCGCGCGGTTACGCGGCCGCCGCGGTTGCGATCATCGCCCGCAAACGTGGCGGGCGATGATCGATGATAGAACTGGCCTTTCTTGTACTAAGGTAATTAAGAGATCTATTTCAATATCCATTTTATTAGAATATTATCCTTATTAGTTGTTGACAAGGTCACGATGCCACGTGTAATAACAAGTCACTGATGCAAAATGGCCGGATCTCTGTACCTCCGGCCGCGCCGCCCGCCGGCCCCCGCGGTCGCCGGCCCCCGCGGTCGCCCGCCAACCGATCGCAAAGCGCGCGGGCGCCACCCGCCGAGGCTGCGGGTAACCGCGGCCCGCGCGATTCTACTAGTTGCCCGCCGGTACAGCGGGAGCCGCATACAACCGCGTACACCGCGGGCGTAAAACGCGTCGTGAAATGTGCTTTAATTTTGTATATAAATATTTGCATTCTACAGAAGCTGCGGGCCCGCAACCGCAGCAGACGCGGGCGAAAATCGCTCCGTGAGTTCTTAGCCTTAAAGCTATGTTGACGCGTAGTGAAATTAAGCTTCGTATTCTAATGATATTTTTTCATTGCTTAAAAACAGGGATAAAACGACATTTTTTTTAAATGAATCCTAGCTAGATCAATTTTTCGCCTCCGAAATCCCCTGCATACTAAATTTCACGAAAATCGTTGGAGCCGATTCCGAGATTCAGAAAATATATATATATATATATATATATACACAAGAATTGCTCGTTTAATAGTATAAGATAAGATACTGGTACCTAATGTTTTTCCTACAAATATTTTAAAAATCTTCCTTAAAGTGTCCGCGTTATTATCCTTCAGAACAAAATTGTAATGTTTTTCTCACAGTAAATAGCGCGTGTGAACTTTTTAGCATTGTGAGAATGTAACAAATGTTTGACTGCTATTCATTTAGTAAGGATTACGAAACTTTTCATGTTTGTTATTCATCGCAGTCTCATAGCCTTGGGTTTGAAGTAAAACAAATCACTGCTTTACCTAGCACCATTAATGGTGCGCTCCGAGGCTGTTGCTCCAGTTTGATTTTTTAACTGACTTCAAAAAAGGAGGAGGTTACTCAATTCGACCGTATATATTTTTTTGTTTTTTTTTTTATGTATGTTCGGGGATAACTTCGTCGTTTATGAACCGATTTTGATAATTATTTTTTTGTTGGGAAGGAGATATCCCAACTTAGGTACTATGATAAGGAAACCAGGATCTGATGATGGGATCCCAGTGAAATCGAGGGGAACCCTCGAAAATCGTAGTGACGACTAGTGTGTTTGTTAATTAATTTATTATTTATTACTTGCCGATGCAATTGAAGTCGGTTTTTTTTTCGTTTGCTACCAAACACAATTATGTTTTATCTCTTGTCCTATTTATAACGAAGTAGGTATATGGTCACATTTCTTCAATACAAGTGGTTAAACTTTTTTAGTTTATACATTTAGTTAACAGCCATACTAACAAGTTAATAATAGGTCGGGAAACAACTATTTAAGTACTTTCTAGTAAAAACTTGCAATAAAATCATTTTGTTTGTTGTTGTTGTAACTGGTTGGTTTATATCCCATGAAAAGGTGACATTTTAAAAATTAAAAATTCAAGTCAAAAACAGTTTCCCGCCACTTCTCATTAGTTTTTCTATCCGCTAAAATGGGTGAATCCAACGAAGAAATTTGGTACGTTTTGAAGTTTTACTTTAAAAAAGGAAAAAATGTGACTCAAGCTGCGAATTTTTCTTGTGACGTTTATGGACCTAATGCACTGTCAGTAAAACTAGCATGAAATTGGTTTAAGCGTTTTCAGTCAGATAATTTTGATGCTAAAGATGCATTTCGCTCTGGTCGCCCAGTTACGGATAAACGATAATAAAATCATTTTTGAAAAAGTAGAGCTAGATCGACATTTAAGTAATTAGCCAAATCTATACTAATATTATAAAGCTAAAGAGTTTGTTTGGTTGTTTGTTTGTATGTTTGAACGCGGTAATCTCTGGAACTACTGGTCCGATTTGAAAAATTCTTTCAGTGTTAGATAGCCCATTTATCGAGAAAGGCTATAGGCTATATATCATTACGCTAAGACTAATAGGAGCGGAGTCCACGCCGACGTCGACGTCGACGAAGTCGCGCGCAGTAGCTAGTATATTATAAAGATAATCACTATCACTACGATATAATTATTATAAAACAAAGTCGCTTCCCGCTGTCTGTCGTCTGTCCGTATGTATGCTTAAATTTTTAAAACTACGCAACGGATTTTGATGCGGTTTTCTTGAGTAGATAGAGTGATTCAAGAGGAAGGTTTTTAATTTTTATGTATTATACAATTAATACATGCATATTATAGTAGAGGAACACTGGTGATTTCAGAGGTTCCTAACGTATTTTTTATTGTAGATAGTACTAGCCGACCCGCGCCCACTTCGTTGGGCGTTAATCATCTTTGTGATGCAATTATGTTGTGTAGCTCTTAGTACTGTTTTATTAGGTTCATTGTTTAAAATTTGACGTATAAAATCGTAATAATATCGTGTATTTATTATTTTAAATTACAGAACCAAATAACATACTTTATAAATAAAATGTTGCTCCAACGCCATCTATCAAAAAGCGAAAAAACTTCGTCGTCGATTGACTAAAATAAGATTAAATAAAAAAAAATAGACTAATAAATAGCGATAGATGGCGTTCGTTTCTTTGTCATTTTGATAATATATTTTAATATTTTTCTTATTTACTGAATTTTTTGTACAATTACAATAAAATATAGCCTATGTCACTCCTGAATAGTGTAGCTTTTTGTTAGTGAAAGAATTTTCATGATCGGATCAGTATTTGCGAAGATTACCCCCGATATACAAACAAAGTTATTTTTCCTCTTTATAATATTAGTATAGATTTAGTTTCAGCATTGCAACCGTGCGAAGCCGGGGCGGGTCGCTAGTACGATATACAATGATCTTAATTTGACCCTCTAATGTGCGATAAAAAATACGATAAATCTTTCATATTTCGTATTATTTGAATTTTAACTATTCAATGAATGCAATCAAGCGCAAGCTGGAGGCTATTTATGTAATTTATTCTCTGGTCATTACACAGAGATCCGTCATTACGTAAAGGTCAAGAGGTCTAATTGTTAGCGGAAGAAGTTGATGGGAAATCTAGAGTATGGAGGTCATTGCACTTTAAATTTATCTATATGTTAATTTATTTGTTTAATATTTGTTGCAGAAAAAATGAAGAAAAGGAGCTTAGCCGGCAACTGTGGGATTATCGTCTTTGTTATTGCCCTTGTAACTGTGGCAGTGGCATTTGGTACGCCTAACTGGCTTGTTAGTGACAATAGAATACGGGGAGCTAAACTTGACAGGTGAATTTTACTCAGACTTAAAATAATAAATGTAATTTCTTTTATTCTTCGACTAATATTTCGACGGCTGAGATTTGAAAAGGCCTACAAGCTAAGTTATGATTTGATTCACATTTCTTATAAGTTATAATTAATTGTAGATTGGGATTATGGAGTCACTGCTTCAGATCTCTCCCGGATCCATTAGATGTAAATCAGAGGCGATTTTTCGTCGGTTGCCGTTGGGTTTACGATCCTTTCACAACTGGATACGACAGGATACGTGGATATTTACTACCGGGTTTGTATTCACGGTGTCATTTTGTTTTCAGCTTTATAGCGGAACGATTTAATTTATGACCGTTAAGTTGTGACTAATAACAAATTGTTTTTCTCGTCTTGAAAATTGCCTTCTTTTGTTTTTTTTTACTTGAAGTATCTTGGCTGAAATACTTGTTCTTTACGAATGAAAATGATTCATGAAATCGTAATTAATAAAAAAAAAAGTAATGTGAATATTTAAAAAAAAATTATAATATTGAAAACGATCGTTTTAATTGTATTAAATGACGGGTACCGCTCTGGTATAGTGGTGCTAGTAGTCGCCTAAAACACAGACAGTTTGCGGGATCAATTCTCGCTCGGGATTAAAATTTGATTTGTACAAATATTTCTTTCCGGTTTGGATGTCTGTCCTTGTTGGGTGTTCCCACCGTGCCTCGGAGAGCACGTTAAGCCGCCGGTCCCGGTTGTTATCATAAATAACTGATAGCGATTGTTACTCATAGTAGAGAACATATCCGCCAACCCGCAGTGGAGCAGCGTGGTGGATTAAGCTCCAATCCTTCTCCTGCATGGAGAAAGAGACCTTTGCCCAGCAGTGGAATGTTACAGGCTGAATGCGTAAATGACGGAATAACATTTGTCGGGTCAGATGGCAAGACATACTAATGAGCTAATGACTATCTCAATGAATTGGGACTTGTGAGTTTATTGTATTATAACAGAAATACAATTTTTATTTAAAATATTTTTGTTTCAGGATTCATGCTAGCAACTCAATTCTTTTTTACTGTTTGTCTAATTGGGGTCCTGATTTCGACAATATTAGTCATATTTTTCTTCCTATGTAGCGATCCAAACCAACGCAGACACATACTGCTAATTAAAGTCATAGGATTCATAATGTTAGCTGCAGGTAAAGAAAGATTGTTATCATTATTTAAAAAAATAATTTAACTTTTTAAATTTAATTTGTATAAAAATAATATTTTTACAGGAATAAGTGGAGCAATAGCAGTGATAGTTTTCGCATCTTTAGGAAATACAGATGGATGGATGCCCGATCACACCAACAACTATTTAGGTATTTTATATTATTCTTTATCATTAAAGAACAAAAAAGCAAATAATCCATCGATTTTCTTATAGATTTTTTTTTAAATTTTTTGCATCTACAAATTAACATTTGAAAAATCATTATCTATACTAATATATAAAGCTGAAGAGTTTGTTTGTGTGTTTGTTTGTTTGTTTGTTTGAACGCGGTAATCTCTGGAACTACTGGGCCGATTTGAAAAATTCTTTCAGTGTTAGATAGCCCATTTATCGAGGAAGGCTATAGGCTATGTATCATCACGCTAAGACCAATAAAAGCGGAGTCCACGCCGACGAAGTCGCGCGCAGAAGCTAGTATTATATAAAAAACTAAGTTGATAAAATGTGCGTGCCGACTTATATAGTGTGATAGCCCTTTATCCCCCCTCAAACAAGAAAGTTCCCGTTTTAACCTAAAGGGCGTGTTTTTAAAGATATAAGGGCTTTTCCAATCCTTCAACTTGGAAAAATTAAGTGTACATACCATCTGTTGTCGAGTATTTGAACTTCATTCAGAACAACGATTATTTGGGTTGCATTAAGAAAGGCGCTGCGAGCAATTGCAGCATGTGTAGTAATGGCGCGAAATTTAAAATTCCAATTTCAATAAAGTCTTAAATTACATTAAGATTTTTTTTTTGTTTGTTTGTATTGAATAGGCTCCAAAAGTACTGGACCGATTTTAATAATTTTTTTACTAATATAAAGCTACATTATTAGGAAGTAACATAGGCTATATTTTATTTCTTAAAAACTTAGACATGTCTAAAAAACGGATTATGTTCACCAAGGTGTAAAAAATCGTCTCAAATATTTCTTTCCTTCGCGTGCGCTACTTAAATGGTTAAAGATAAGACAAAATGATGTACGGATGAATAAGTGAAAAAGAAAACGAACGAAAATGTTCGCGAGGGTGTATATATCTATCTATAACAGCTTAGCTAATAAAGCGTTTTAATATTTTAAAATTTAATAAATGGGTGTTTGTACCAAATTTATAATTCTTTTACCCGAGCGAAGCCGGGGCGAGCTGCTAGTATTATATAAAAATACATTTGACATGTATTATCTTTTTACCATGACCATGAGTACTATGAAATGACTGTGCGAAGTTTAATTGACGCCAAGATGACGCTGTTAGTGAGGCCGCACACCGCCGCCACACGCTACACGGCCATTCTCCGAGTAGCAAATTTTAGGTGTCCGGGCTTGTATAATCCGTCATATTATCATATTCAATCATAATTTTTTTTATATATATTAGAAAGCATCCGTATCTAGCTGTAAAAAAAATATTGGCTTCTGTTTTAAGTAATTAAGACTAAATTAATTTAAGTTATGTTCAAAGAACCTCTGTTCTCTAATTACCGTGGCGTGTCCGCACACCAACTTAATCTTAAAAATTGCTTGTAATTTTTATAACGTAAAGATTTACTTTGATTCATTCAACGTTTTAAATGATATTAAGTAACGTGTATCGCACAAAAAAATATCGACTCAATAGAACCAGTCTACAAATAATTATCATTAAGTAATCGCATGTCCATTGGAAAGTTATAATTCCCGTAACATTTGCTGTTCTCGGGTGTACATCCCTAAATAAAAGTATTTGGACCATCACTACCGTACGCGTCGCGTCTCCCCAGTGTGGGTCAAGGCCCATCAGCATCTGAATGTCTATAAGGTTAGTGTACCTCCAATGAAGCACGTGAGTATATAATTACCGTAGCCTTGGTTAAAAACTTTTCTAATTACCGTTGTTCTTAGTTTAATACTTGATTTTTAAGATAGACCCAAGTTGATAATGTAAATGAAGACAGTACTTTGGCCTCCGTACGTTGTAATAAGCTAGTATTTGCATACTGTGTCGGTTTTCGACATTTTTAAGAAAATCTATCGTTTTCTAATTACCGTATACTAATTACCATATGTTTATAATTACCGTTGTATGAAAAAATAATACTTGTTTACTAACTGGAACCGCAACCAACGCCGACAACGAATTAAAAATGACCCTTTTTGTATCAGCAATCAAAATAAATTTAATTATTTCATTTTATTATTTGTATTTTAATATTTTTCTGGTGTACAATAAAGTATAAATAAATAAATAAATAAAAATAAATAAAAGGAGAAAGAAAGGTACAATAAAAGAAAATCCGCAATGCTTGAAGACAAAAGTCTTCGAGCAATGCGTCCTGCCTGTGTTCACATACGGAGCAGAGACATGGACACTGACGAAGGGACTGGTCCACAAGCTTAAAGTCGCTCAACGTGCAATGGTAACGGGCTATGCTTGAGGTTTCTCTCGAAAGTTAGAATTAGAAATGAGACTATCCGTGAGAGACAAAAGTAACCGACATAGGCCACAGAATAAGCAAGTTGAAGTGGTAGTGGGCTGGTCATCTGTATCGCAGGACCGATGGCCGTTGGAGCAGACGGGTCCTGGAGGGAAGACCGCGTCTTGGCAAACGCAGTGTGGGACGTCCTCCGGCACGTTGGACCGACGATCTACGTAAGATTGCCGGTGTAGGCTGGAGATGAGGATTGCGGAAATTCAGGATGTCTGGCGCGAACATGGGGAGGCCTATGACCAAGCAGTGGACTGCAATAGGCTGAACTGTCTGACTGACTGTATAAAAGTAAAAGAGATAAAAAAATACTACCTGTCTGCGAAATGTCACCAAACAACCGGAAGAAAACTCACACATACTTATAAAATTACTCACACACACGTCACACACTGATAAACTTACTCACTCTTATAAAATCAGCAACTGGTTATTTTCCAAGATGCAACCATTTTGGGTCGTGATTCCAGAGTCTTGCACTTTGAGTCCTTCACTCATAGACATGACGCAGTTGCAGTATGGAGTCATCTCATACGTGCAATGACCTTATAGAAGGTCATTGCATACCTGTCTTAAATTTCATTAAAAATGAAGCTCCTCATGTAAATGTCATCCATTTTATATCAGATTCTCCGACTGGCCAATATCGAAATAAAAAAATGTTTTATATCTATCATCTCATAACTTCAGTGGCACTTTCCTAATCTAAGAGTGGTTGAATGGAACTATACAGAGAGTGGTCATGGCAAAAGCTCAGCAGATGGCGTAGGAGCAACGATAAAAAGAACTGCAAATGGTATCGTTGGTCAGTAGGCCTAGCATGCGCGCCAAAACAAAATTTTGTCTACCCCTTTACTCGTATTATCTCTCTATGTCTACAGTAGCTAACATGCGTGCACGTGATACCCTTCTCGTTATGTCAATAGAAGAGATAACAAGAAATTCATCAAAACTGTTCTAATTTTTTTTTTATTATAGCAATGATAAAATGTCTTTTTTCACTATTGGTAGGTTATGGTTATGAGCTATGATATATTAAAACAATAGATACGTTACCCGCTGTCTATTTTGGCAAGAAAAAACTAAGGTAATTGCCTGAGTTTCACTTAGTTACGCACCATTCAGTGTCGTAGCTAGACGTCCTTTTGTTTAACGCATATTATCATAAAAAGTGTTCACAAAATGCCTTCGTGTGTTTTTAGACGTTGCAGGAATTATACTGGAACTGTTAGGGGAAATAAAAACATTTCATTTCATAAGTAAATACTGTAAATTTATTTATTCTAACCGAAAATGTAACTTTTTATATTTTAATCGGCAGTTGTTATTACGAAGTACATGAGTGAGACATGTAGTGGACTCGTGCGTCAGAGTGAAAGAGAGAACAGCTAATTGTCACTGCTAGGGGAAGTTGGGTGAAATGGAACTAGTCTTCATTCACCTTCACAAAATTATATAAAAACCTGAAATTGTTTGTTTTAAAATCATGTTACTAAATATTCATAAATTCGATGATTCAAAAGTACTTGTAATAGTTTATTTTAATAAAAATGCTTGAATTTTAATTACTTATCATTTAAAATGTTCATTAATTTAAAAACATGTTTCAATTAAGATTACCTAAAGACGCATCGTACGACACAGTACCTCCGTGGTGATGTGGAAAGCTGTGTTATTTACTATTTTAACTCATGTAAGTCGATAAGACCCTGAGTAGTTAAGTGTGTGTTAATTTCGTAATATCCATCTATACTAATATTATAAAGAGGTAAAGTTTATAACTTTGTTTCTATGTAGGGGGTAATCTTCGCAAATACTGATCCGATTATGAAAATTCTTTCACTAATAGAAAGCTACACTATTCAAGAGTGACTATGCTATATTTTATTGTAATTGAACAAAAAATTCAATAAATAAGAAAAAGACAAATAAAAATAAAAATTGGTAATGGCACTTTTTTTTCGTGAGTGTACATGCGCAAAAGTTCGCAGAGCCTATGTTCAGTCTCGCCAAGATTCGTCGCGCGTACTATAACACTAATAAATTTGAAAAAGAAAAAAATTGTTTTTTTTTTTACCTAATCTATAAATAAATTAATAAATTTATTAGTCTATTTTGAATTAAACTCGATTGTTCACTTTTGCCCAACCTCCTCTCGTTACGTGATTGGCTGCTGATGATACTCGACCGGTGTAACTAAGATCCTATATTCATCTCTTTCTAATAACAGATAAGGCGTATGTTGACACCTATGTTATTTTTCATTCTCCGCTTACGAAGTAAAAAGTATTCTCTGTCCTTTTAAAATATTATTAGGTAATTTTTAATGCAAATGATGTTGGCGTATGCCGCGTCTATTAGTATAATAGGTCGTTGGTTATGAGGGACATCGTTAATTCTTTCGCTTTAATTATAATTATATGTGAACGAAATATTAATATGTGTTATTATCATTTATCATATTTTACATAGACTTTATGTTATTTTCTAATTACCGTTACATTAAATATAAAAAAAAATTCTAATTACCGTACTCGTAAATTTTTTAAGTCTCATTATCTAGAAAACTACAATTAATTGTTACATGCCTAATTAATTATTGAATTCGTATCTTTGATTTGTTTCATATTTTAATGTGTTTAAGTCAAATCAGTGAAAAATAAAAAACGTCACGGTAATTAGGCAAATAACGCCGAATTGGAGAATGGCCGTACACTCAACATACATTTACGGCGCCACAGTTACTGCGATACAATTTAAGTGGCCACAAATGTGTCGTGTGTGCGCACATTGGAAGCACAATTGTAGCGTGGCACTAACAACAGAAGTCAGAATGTCGACATCATCGTCTGACGATGACGATTTTTTGATGAGGCGATTAATGAGAAAAAAAGACGTTATTGGGTTCACCCTTTTAATCAAAATTGTAGTTTACGGAAATTTCAAAATTGCGCAAGAATTACGATCCGAAGAAGAAAAGTTCATAGAATGAATATGAAAACACATACCAATTATTATTAAATTTAGTTCAATCAAATCAAATTGTTCAATAAATTATAAATTGTTCAATTAATCAGTTCAATAAATTTATTTAAACGGGATTTTTTCAATCTCTGCAATAAATTCAACATAAAATTCAACATTCTTTTATTTTCGCGCGTTTTTATTCTATGTTCGCGCCACATAAAACGAACGTGTTCGATCTTGAATTCGTGTGGCGTGGCAGACATCTTGCCACAAACCGCACCTACTACATATGTGTCCTTGATGTGCGGGTTTACATACAAATATAGGGGGGCGATAAATGTGTCGCGTTTCAAATGGGGCGCTACAATTATCGTAATACAAATGTAGCTGTGGTGTGCGGCCTCACTTAAAGTGCAAGGTCAACTTTAAGTGATTACCTTTGTTATTAACGAAGCGTGAGTGCGGTACTGTGTAAAATACACTTATTTTTTATTTCTTTTTTTAAATTGTTAATTACAATTAAATACATGTTTAATTATTTGACTGATCTTTTGTGTTCTATGTGGACAACTTGACGATTATCATTTAATCAATCTCCTTATTGAAGACGTAAACATACTATGATTCGAATTTTAAAATTACTATAATACTACCTAAATTGAGAGTTGGTTGGTAAAATAATGAGTTTACAAATGATAACGTTTAATTTTTTAAGGTTGGTCATTCGGCGTTGGTGTTGTGGGTGTAGTGGCTTGCATCGTCACCGCAGCCTTATTCCTCACCGAAGCGAATATTCAATTGAAAAAACGCAATCGTTTCAAAGAATCGCAGGCGCGATTCGAATTGGAAAACGAGTCAAAAGCGTAACGATTTAAATATTTCATTAGTTTAGTCAATCCAATTTCCCCAAAACATTAAATTAATTTAGACAAAAACATTCAGATTATTTATAAAAATTAAAATTCAGTCACCTGAATATTAATAAATATTATAACAATAATTTAAAAAAAATATATTATTTTTAATTGACTATATTTTCTTTTTTTATTAGCGTTTTATATAATGAGGGGCCATCAATAAATTGCGTCACACGAATTTCACGAATTTTGGATCCCTCCACCACCCCTGTTACAATTTATGAGAACCCCTACCTAGTGTATCGTCACATATTTTGCATTATTATTTACTAAATCAAAACATCATTTTCGATATAATTTTTATTTCCATTCAACTAACAATTAGATATATGTATTACATTTTGAATTGTAATGTCACAAAATATTGGACCCTTTCCCACCTCTTGTCACACAATATCACACTTCGTCAACCTCCGTCCCCTAACATGTGACGTTATTTATGGATGACCCCTTACAGTCATAATTCCTGCGATTTCTTTCTTTCATTAATGATATAGTCCAGTGTGTCTAAATTGGATTGAATAGAACTTAGAGACTTAGAGCTTTAGAGAATAAAGTGTTTTTAATTTTTTTTAACTATAATCTGATAATATTTTTAATTCCAGACTCCGTCCTCAAAGTGTTCTTATATATTTAAGATGAATCTAATACCATTTTTACAACGTTATTAAGATTGTATATACATACTTTAATTAATTACTTAGTACCTAATGCTTTTTTTAGAAAATGTTGCTATGAATGAATCTAATCTATAAATGAATGTACCATTACTTAATTTCAATGATTACTTTTAAATTGTTGTTTAAAAATTATATAAAATGTGGAAAAATTTGTTTATATTCAGAAAAAAAAGAAAAAAAAAAAGGATTTAAAACTGTTAATATGTGAGATAATCTTGTTTACAACGAGGTCTTATTGTAATTTGATCTTAAACATCATCTCACCAAGCTAATATTTTAAGATGATTTTATTTTCTATACTTTGACTAATTAAGGTTATATTTAAAATATTACCAACAACTGCTAGTTTTGATTTGAGCGTTGACGTACGTTTTATCCATTTTGTTAATCGTTAAGTGGCTTTGTTAAGGCCATCGCCACAATATGATTGTCTTTAAAATGATTTTGTTCATTGCAGCTCATTCGTTTTTATATTTACCTACTTGATAAAAAGACTATTTGATTTCCGTCCATTTTTAAGCTATTTTATATGATGCTTTTATATTAAGTTTAGAATAAGTATGAATAAAGTTGATTAATGTTTTATTTTTTAAATAATTCACATGCACACTAACTGTACGATCTTATTACGGATTGAACATATTTGTGAGATAAAAAAAGCAATAACGATCTCGTTTGAATTATACAGGATGTCCCGCGATAAAGTGCAACCCCGAAAGAGGGTGAAACTAGACCATAAATTATCGACTAAAAACAGAAAAAAATTAAAAAAAAATTTTATTTTTTTTATTGACGAATTAAGATGTTTATATAGCTTACGTAGCCTCTTTGTACAAAAAATGATGATTTTTGTACGTGTTTTTTGGGATACAGGCGTAAATTTTTTTTATTTGAATGGCAATATGGTAAGAAATAATAATAAATCATAAAATTTCCTGGTATTGGGGGCAAAATTCTGAGAAAATTAGAGATCATTGAAAAAAACAGTCATAAAAAATGATTTTTTTTCACAAGAAGCACAAATAAAGTCATAATGTCACTTTTTTGCGAGCTGATTGTTATTTTATCCTTACCGCCAAGTACGTGGCGTAATATTTTATTTTATTTTAAAGTACTACCCACTACTTTGGAAGAAATCATCATTTTTTGTACATAGAGTCTACATAAGATATAAAAATCTTAATTCGTCAATAAGAAACATAATATTTTTTTTAAAAAGTTTTTTCTGTTTTTTGTCGATAATTTATGGTCTAGTTTCACCCCCATTCGGGGTTGCACTTTATCGCGGGATACCCTGTATAAATCTCTACAATCATCCATGCTTTTAGATATAAAGCATTAAGCATGTAAAATATTTTTATCATAAAGATTTAAAAAAAAGGTTCTTTTTAGATCTGTGTCCATTTTTATTTTTTGTGTAACATTATTCGCTATGTGCACGACAGTAGCGCCACCTAGAATGCGCAACTTTCCGGGATTATGCCAAATAATAACATGTCAGTATTTTATTGCTTTCTAGTAAATATAGTAGATTAAAGATAAATAAAAAGACAACAAGTGGTATTTTTAAAGGAATTCGTTAAAACAGTGCATAAAATAATGGATATCATTATAAAAACTGGTTTTGAAAGTGTAAAACAATATTCGTTTTCAACCTCAAACCGTGTTGAAAGGAGAAAAATTAGTTTTAGCACAACATGTAAGAAATGTTGAAGAGCTACGAAAGAATGGCAATAGTTATTTAATACGAGCCCACATAATTCGTCAAACATCGGTGACATTAACGCCCTATGTAACAAGTTTAAACGTAAGTACTCTCATAACCTTAAACGTAATGAAACACAGAGTAGAGTCTGTGCGACAGTCACGACGGTTCTCTTTCCGCACAGACTCTAATATTTTATGGTACGTAACGTACCTACCTACTTTAATTAACAATTATAATTTATTTATTACAGATCAATGATCAGGATCAGGAACCACCTATGATATGGAAACCAGGATCTGATCATGGCATCCCAGAGAAATCGAGGGGAACTTTCGAAAACCGTAGGTGCAACTAGTGCGTTGTTTTACTGGTTGAAGTCGGTTTTTTTTGTTAAAAATGATCTTGTATCAGTATAAGTTATTGTAACTAGGTACATTTAAAAAATATCATCATTGTTTCAGAAAATAAAAAAGTTCTGGTTTGAATGCTTTTGTTTTTATTTACCTCTTACAACAGTACTACTCTTAAAGATTGGAGGCTGTAAATTAACTAAAACACAACATACGTGTACAATATCATCTATACAGTCGAATAAATTATGAGGAATTTTATCAAGAACCCGGTAAATTCTTAGTCTTTGCATAATTCTTTCGACATGAATTCTAACTCGAGCAATATCATATGTCCTTTGTGTTTTTTATTTTTTTATTTATTACAAACTCCGTGCAAATTGACTTAACTTTCCCGGATTGTTGCGTATTTCTGCCACGACAAGCGCTACGATCGCTCTACTATACCCCCACCATGTACTTCGCACATAGCGAATATTCTTGAAAATGACTAATATGTCAAAATAGCTTTAAATCTAGTGCAGTAACGAGCCACAAATCTATACTAATATATAAAGCTGAAGAGTTTGTTTGTTTGTTTGTTTGTTTGAACGCGGTAATCTCTGGAACTACTGGGCCGATTTGAAAAACTCTTTCAGTGTTAGATAGCACATTTATCGAGGAAGGCTATAGGCTATGTATTGTCACGCTAAGACCGATAGGAGCGGAGTCCACGCCGACGAAGTCGCGCGCAGAAGCTAGTATTACCTTAAAGGGATTGCCACTATGACATAGGTACTAGTATTATATAAATATTTATGTATTAATAATATAGTTTTCTTTATCTATATCTACGATTGTGTACGAATACATGCATTTTTAATTACCTATTGTAATATTTTAAGAGGCAAAATAATACAAAATAAAAAGTTATTAAAATACACTCCGTTTATAATGTAATGTATCTAAAGAATATAAATTTTTTTATTGTGTAATTTATATGACTTTTATAATAAACATTAAAACTTTAAGTTTTGTTTTAATTTATCATAAGCTGTTTTTAGTAGTAAGTAAACCTCAAAAACTTGTTTATGAGTTAGTAAATCTATACTAATATTATAAAGAGGTAAAGTTTATAACTTTGTTTGTATATACGGGGTAATCTTCGCAAATACTGATCCGATCATGAAAATTCTTTCGCTAACAGAAAGCTACACTATTCAGGAGTGACAAGATAAAAGGAAAAAGATAAAAATATATAAAGATTTTAAATCAGCAGGATTTGAACCTGCGCCCTCTAACGTGCCGTGTCAACAATTCAATCTAATCAAGTATTATTATTTGCCTTAGAAATTAATTGGTAATTTTAAAACATTTATATTTATCTGATTTGCTGAAAATAGTGAGAGTGTATTGGAACATATCAAATTTCACCGTACCCTTGATTATAACGCCCAACGAAGTGGGCACGGGTCGGCTAGTAATCTTATAAAATGTAATGGATTTATCATGATCGCAAGTGAATAGATGTGTTTCATGATTGATCTTATTTTTTAAATTATTTTTAATATAATTAGCATAAAATGAAATAAAAAAGTTTACTATAAATAAAAATGTCATGTAAAAATGTAATTGTGTTTGCTCGCAAACGAAAAAAAACCGACTTCAATTACATCAACAAGTAATAAATATAAATAAATATAATATACACAATACATACACAGTCGTCTGTTCCTAAAGTAAGCAACTTAATGCTTATGTTATAGGTAACAGCCGACTGGTCTAGCTACATATTTTTTTTTTTCGATAAACATACTTATAAATAATACATATATAAATAAATATGTATATAACACCCAGACTCGAGGTGGGAATCGAACCCACATCCCCCGGAACAGAAAACGGTCACTACAAACTGCGCCAACGGGCTAGTCAAAAATAATTAACGACGCGATTAGAACCCTTAATAAAATTCTTTCCGCTGTTAAAGGATGAATCCAGTATTAGCGAATTTTATTATTTTTTCTTCTGATCCTCCGAAGTAGTAAATAAAGACAAGCGACTTGTACGAAGTTCATGGTGCAACTGAGCAAAGATCACGATTTTTTTATCGCAGTGCGCGCACCGTACGTTCTGCGATTTTTTATAGCGCGATTTTAAAATCGTGTCGCAAAAATAAAAATCGTGGTGCGCGCCTGACCTAAAAGTACTTGTCAGATCTCAATTAAATTTAAATGGGACCACATGACACGCAACACCTTTCAATTAAAACAACATTCATCGAAATCGGTTCACCCAGTAAAAAGTACTGTTCTATTTATTCTAAGGATCTAACATACACAATAAAGGAAAAAAATACAATCGAATTGAGAACCTTTTTTGGAAGTCGGTTAGAATTAGTCTTATTTTTACAAGCTTTTATTTAACTTGCAATGTATGTATGTATGTATGTATGTAACTTTAATGAATTTTTGTTCGGGTGAAATCTTGCAACTCAATTTTGAAGCAGATATCTTCAACCAATTGAGCTGAAATTTTGTATACAGGTTCAATTTGGATGACAATGCATGGTTTGTATGTATGCATGTATGTATGTATGTTTGTTCGGGTGAAATCTTGCAACTCAATTTTGAAGCAACCAATTGAGCTGAAATTTTGTATGCAGGTTCAATTTGGATGACTATTCATGGTTTGTATGTATGCATGTATGTATGTATGTTTGTTCGGGTGAAATCTTGCAACTCAATTTTGAAGCAACAAATTGAGCTGAAATTTTGTATGCAGGTTCAATTTGGATGACAATGCATGGTTAACTTTGTGACGTTATTCTAAATCCAATATGGCAGCATATCCAAGAGTGCGGACTAGTTATTTTTAGTGCACTTCTACAATATGGGTATCAAATGAAAGGGCTTGCTTAGAATAATTCGAATAAAGTGACGTGATAACTGACTAAAAAGTCAAAAATAAATTAAATGTAAAAAACCTTTTTATAAACAAGCTTTTATTTGAATGCACTAAAACGAAAAAAATTAATTTTTACTTTAAAACTTTTACTATCTACTTATAAAGTCATTACACATATAATCTATATGATATAAAAGCTTGTCGCGAGATTTGCTTGTAAACAAGTAAATTAAATAAATTGATGTGATAGATTTTAACTATTAAAATTTTCAAACTAAGGAAATACGAGTACTCATATCTCGCGACAAGCTTTTCTATCATATAGATTATATGTGTAATGACTTTATAAGTACCTAGATAGTAAAAGTTTTAAAGTAAAAATTAATTTTTTTCGTTTTAGTGCATTCAAATAAAAGCTTGTTTTTAAAAAGGTTTTTTACATTTAATTTTTAAAAGATTGAGTTTCTAGTCAGTTTGATAACTTAGGTACATCATAGTATTTTTTAAGGTTTTATTACGAAGTAATGTCTCATCCTCAACATCGTAAAATGTCTAGGCTTTTTTATATAATTATATTTTTACAATTAGGTCGGTAAACAAGCGAACGTCTTGCCTGATGGTAATAAGCTATTAAAGTAGCTTACAGACGTCTGCAACACCAGAAGCATGGCATTAGTATAAAAACCTTCCGTGGAATTTAAGGAACATATAAAAAAAAATAGCCGAATTGGTCGAGCCATTGTCGAGTTATGCGCTTAGCAACATTCATTTTTATTATATAAAAAATTATAAATACTACTAACGCCAAAATATTTTTATGAGGTTACATTATAATGTTAAATAACTATTAAAATGATAAAATCCATTTCCAATCCTTAATTTTTTTTACGTTTGTGTTTTTAGTTTTTTCGGTTTTATTTGAGTTGGGCAGGCACGGTTACGTATATTCTGTGGGTCGCAAAGCCTCTATGGACTATAGTCCTTTGCCTTTCCCTATTGGGGATAAACTCGGACTAAGAATCAAGGGGATAAATTTTAAAACAACAATTACACCAACAATGGGCATGACGACAGTATCAAAAAATCGTTAATTTAATGATTTCGGGGGAACACTCATATTTAAAGAATTTAAAATACTGGTTTAGTTGTATGTAAAATAATAAGATTATTGTGATTTTCAATAAAATAAAACATTAAAATACTGCAATCGGCCATTTTGAATGAAACACAAATTACAGCGCAGACGTCACAACATAACATAATACGTCAGGCGCGCTCCAAAGAGTAAAGTAAAAAGTAAGGCCGAGGGCCCCGGCCCAGATTATTTTGTGACGTCAGAGCCGACGCCATGACACCTGCAGCCGTTTTGCCGCTCTCATTGAAAACATATTAGAAAAATAGTTTTAATCTTCCTTAAACTTAAGTTTATTACCGAAATATAGGTATTTTCGTAAATAGTAAATGTGTAGCCAAATTACGGAAGAGGTTTTGAAAATCTTTCGTCATGCCCATTGACAAATAGGGTACTTTCCGTAGTGAAAAATAAATTATAAAATTTGATAAAAATTAAAATTTATATTGAAATACACCTAAATATTCTGATTTGGAATCATAAAAGCACATTATTGATTTATTATATTGAAATTAAAAGTCGTATATTTTAATCTGTATATCACGTGACCTAAAACACGAACCGCCTTGGTGTGACGTCATACGGGCAATAACAAAGTTCTGTCAGTGCTGTCAACAGCTAGGGTCCATATCTAATATCTATCAATTTTAACTTCAAGGAGAAATAGTTGTGTTCTTTCGTATAATAACTCTTAATATCTTGTTCCAATTGAAATAATATGCATTCATTACTAATTTGTTGATGGCTGTCATAGTAATTGTAGGTTATGTTACTCTCTTACACTTTTGTTATTGCACATATTACGTCACCAAAATGGCTGTAGCATTTTCGCGGTAATAAAAAAGGTTTAAAATTTAATTTAATTTTATGGCATGAAAGCGTGTTTATTTTGCCAAAATATATTTTTTTTGTGGCTTTTTATTACAAAATCAACATTTTGAAGTACTTTTTCAAAGTGGAATACCCTATTACAAAAACAACAACACAACTGTCAAAGTGTCAATCGCAAAATCACATCACAACAACTGTCAACATCAAAAAGATTCTAATCTAAACGGATTTTAAAATTAAAACTTAATTTTTAGTTAAATTAAGTTAAACAAATAAGTTTGAAAATTATTAATTACTGAGCAGAAACAGTAACACGTTCACAACAGTATGACGGCAGCTGATAATGAATATCCGAAGGCTTCAAGTAAGTTAATTGTGGGCACGCCCCTTGTGGTTCAGTTTTTTGTTTACAATAAATATTTCTTTTTTTTTTTAAATCAGAGATATTAAAATTCATATATTTTCTCAGATTAAAAGTCGTCAAAAGTTCAAATAGAATTAAATTTTTGTTATTACAGATGCCACCCTAATAGGAGCGACTATTACTTACGTAGCAGGATTATTTCTCTTGTTGTCGTTTGCTGGACCGTATTGGATCGAGTCATATTCAGGGATGTTCTCGCCTTTTAAGCACATGGGATTATGGGAATATTGTTTTGATCGTTTTAGGTTCCCAGCATATCAGTATGATAAGTATTTTGATGGATGTCACTATATTTTTGGTCAAGTAAGTCTGTTTTTAATTTTAGTATCGTTTAAATAAATTGAGTTTTTTCTGATTTTTCTCAACAGAATATTTATGTATAAGTAATTTACTAAGAATAAGTATAATTATAATTTGTGAAATGAGAACACAAAAATGCTTTTAAGGCCTATTTCGATATAGACATTTCTGATTTTTCATCAATTTTCATTTAACTCTATTCATTTTATTATTATCTTATAATATGACTTGTTGTTGTTTCAGGAGTTGTATGTTATTCGTGAATATCTATTACCGGGATGGTTGATGGCAGTACAGACATTTGTGACTCTTGCATTAATGCTCTCATTTACGGCACAGGCACTATTGGCATTAGTGATAATTCGTATACCTCTCAGAACAGTGCTGAGATATGAATGGATATTTGTGTCTATTTCTTTTATAATGGTTGCAATAACAAGTAAGTGTGTATAAAATGTTCTTTTGCTGTCTAATTTATGTACTTTGCAAGTAAATTTGAGATAAATTTTAATTAAAGACAGAAGATTTCAAACAGCCTTATTTAATATACTAGCTGATTCAATAGACTTCTATGCTGCTAAATGACAAACACATTTTTTTTGGAAATTTTCTAATTTTTATAAAATGATTCTTAAATTTTCATTCTGCAAAAATCTACAAACACACTATAAAGTATTAGAAAACATAAAAATAAATTGGTTACTATTACTATTGTTCCAGCTATTCTCAAATAAAATGTCATCACGTTAGAAATAAATTAATTGTAAGGCACGAAGAATAAAGTTGTCAGTCTCAGTCTATTAATATTTTCACGAAAATTATTCGAAAACGGGATATTTACCATGTTTGTTTTTTACTTTTTTTGAGACTCGTGATCTTGTCTCATGATCAAGACATTCGCAGTCAATGTTGAAATATCGAGCTCCGCAAAGCGAAAATAACAAACATGGTAAATATTAGAGATGAAACGGATATCCGGTAACTATCCGGTATCCGGCCTATCCGGCCATGTTTTTACTATCCGGCCGGATACCGGATAGTAAGTCAGTATCCGGCCGGATACCGGATAGTAATTGTTTTTTTTTTCAGCCTGTAATATCCCACTGATGGGCATAGGCCTCTTCCCCTATGTAGGAGAAGGATCGGAGTTTAATCCACCACGCTGCTCCAATGGGGGTAGACGGTTATTTTCCCTACTATGAGTAACGATCGCTATCAGGTGTACATGATAACAACCGGGACCTACGGCTTAACGTGCTCTCCGAGGCACGGTGGGGAGACCCACAAGGACTGCACAAACACCCAGACCACGGCAAGCATCTGCATGAAAATTAATTTAGTCTTAGTATCAATTAAGAAATATAATTAGTTTTAGTTGTAAATTTTTAATCACACAATAGTAAATGAATGTAATAGAAATAAAATGAATTAATTAGTAGGTATATACTCATACTGCACTAAGGGCAAATTATGGTGAATAAATACTTATTTCTCTGCATTGAGAGGTAGGAAGCGGTTTTGCTTCTCTTCATAAATAAAGCCAGCTTCAGAAAAAAGTCTTTCGCTGTACACACTGCTGCAAGGTGCTGAAAGATAGATTTTGGCAAACTTTGTTAAATTTCACCAAACAGCTGAGTCCCACCGGATATCCGGCGGCCGGATATCCGGCTATCCGGCCACATGGTTGGCCGGATAACCGGCTATCCGGTATCCGGCAAAACTGCTATCCGTTTCATCACTGGTAAATATCCCGTTTTCGAATAATTTTCGTAATAGAAGTAACCATGTTAATTTAAAATCTCATATTAATATTTTTTTTTTAATTCCAGGTCTATTCCTTTTCTTTTCTGTTGCTATATTTGGGGGTAATTGCTACCGTCGTGATTGGCTGCTCTACCCTTCATTTAATGTACTTTCTTGGTCTTACGCATTTGCTGTCATTGCCTTCATATTGTTTGGTAAGTTAACATATTAACTTAAATGTTAGTTCATTAGTTGGTATAATCAATTTTCATTACATTACAAAAAAAAAAAAAGAATATAGAAGATTTATTGTACTTAACTCTCTAAAAAATTATTGGTAATATTTTCAAGTTTCTGTAGTAGTACTCCTAATTTGAGTACTTTATAGAAATAATAATAAAAATATTTTTCATGTTACAGGCTTGGCAGCGATTTTATTGTTTTTAGAATCAAGTAAATTGTATGAATTGCGTATGGAAGCTAAAAATCTCGTAGGCCAAATGCACCACAGTCAGCACGAGCATGCTCTGCATCAGTTGCGTGACCAGTTGCATCAACAACAGCAACTCGGACACTTTAGAAATTAAACTTTATACTGATACACTATCAACAATTAATGGTGAAAAATATACAAAAATTTTGTACACAATTTATACACAGTTTTTTAAAAAATGCGATAAAACACTTCTACACATTTCTAAAGAATAAGAATGGGTTAAATAATAATGAAATTAAAATTATGTATAGTACATCCATATATTATTATAGTATAGTACTGAAGATAGAAAATGAAATAATTTAATTTGAAAGAAGATTAATTTTTTAAAGAATGAATGCATAAGTTAAAACAAAACATTAATTATCTAATTGCCCTAAATAATGCTCCAATTATCTAATTGGCCTAAAATATATATTTTTAAAAATATAATAAGAATATTCCATGTATTTCATACACTTGGGCTATTTTACCTATTGTGGATAACAGTATTTGATGGATGATGGTATCCGATAATTAAAAGTTTTTGTTTCATTATTATTTGTTATTTATTTTTTATTTATTTATACTTTATTGCACATCACAACTACAAATATCATTTTACAGACTGTGAAGTACAATGGGCGGACTTATGGCTATTTAGCCATTTCTTCCAGACAACCCAAACGTTGTTACAATTGAATTCTACTATATTTATGTAATGTGCTGTGTGGTTACGGCACTAAAGAATGTAGCCACTCCCTCTCTTCCCGTGGGTGTCGTAAGAGGCGACTAAGGGATAACACAGTTCCACTACCACCTTGGAACTTAAAAAGCCGACGGATGGCGGGATAACCATCCATGCTGGCTTTGAAATACACAGGCCGAAGACGGGCAGCAGCGTCTTCGGTGCGACAAAGCCAGCCCTGCGGTCACCAACCCGCCTGCCCAGCGTGTCAAAGTCTATTTGTGTCATCATTCGTCAAATAGCGTTATCCACTTCGACTGGTGAAACAGGCCCAAAGAATTTCTTAAGAAATTTATGATAAAGAAAAAAAATTGTGATAATATTGGTATATACTGTGTACTTTTGAATATATGAATCTCATTTTGAAACACAATCCGTCCATGAATTGTAAAAATTTTTTTTGAAAGTAAATTGTAAGCCTCACATTACATAGTAACGGCTATCAATTTTGCACACACTATAGGTATATAGGTAGTTATATTAAATGTCAAGAAATTTCATTTATTCAATTATTGAAAAGTAATATTCATTCATTAGTTTTCATATTACTTTAACATATTATATTGATTTTGGATAAGTTATAATTGTAAGGTTTTTTTTGCATCTTTTTATTACAATAAGAATATAATTTAATTTTATTATAATATATTATAATTAAGTTTTTTTTTAAATATAAAGCAATCTTTAGTTTAAAACCTCAGTTTTATTTTAGTAATATTTGTCGTCTATTGATAAAGTTTTCATAATCTCAGTTAATAATAGCATTGCAATATTTTAAAGTTTTATTTCCATTTAAATTAGTTTTTTTTTTAACCAAAAATTGATTATGTTGTATGCTATGTATGTTACAACTACAACTACCGGTAATTAACTTACAACAACTGTAATTACCGGTTCTGTTTTTTTTTTAAATTCTAACAATTAATTATATGAGAACGAAATAGATGGCAAAACTTATTGCACCCCTGAGATATAGCTTTTATATAGGCATTTTCCTAAGCATCGCGAAAGCAGATGTTTATAATATTTTACATATTTAATTTTTTGAACAACCAAAACTTCTTAGATGTAGATATTTTAAGGACCTCTTTCACAGTTTGTGGATATAATTTATCTTATAACTAGCTTCTGCGCGCGACTTCGTCGGCGTGGACTCCTCTCCGATTGGTCTTAGCGTGATGATATATAGCCTAGAGCCTTCCTCGATCAATGGGCTATCTAACACTGAAAGAATTTTTCAAATCGGACCAGTAGATCCTGAGATTAGCGCGTTCAAACAAACAAACAAACAATCAAACAAACAAACTCTTCAGCTTTATTATATTATAGTATAGATAAGTTACGTATAGACTAACAGCAGGAGGTAGAATAGGCAATAGGGATCTGTTTCGCATTAAACTAAACCGTTTAGATTTACTTTTGTGAATTGAAATAACTCATATTATATTATACTAGAATTCGATAGTAAAAAATAATGATATATCATAAACTGTTACCTCTTAACTTAAGACTTAACATAAACTGTTACCTCTTAACTTAAGAGTCCTAAGGGCCCTGTAAACGATCAAATAATTTGTCAAATACGTGTTTGTCAATTTGATCGTGTGCGAGCGTGTGAACACATGAAGTGTTTGTTATATGAAGTTTGACAAACAAGTTTGACAAATTATTTGATCGTTTACAGGGCCCTTTATATATTATTATTACTATCCGTCCAATAGCGTTATCCACAACCGATGAAACAGGCCCTAAGCCCCAAACTAGTTAATAAAGCAATATCATATACAAAAATAGTTTTTATCAAAATTAAAAATGCACATTTTCTGTATAGGGTAAGTTTTCTTGTATTAAAAGTATATTTTGATATTACTTGGTTGTTGTTATTTCTTAATATTCAACAAAGAGAAATAATTTCTTGTGTGTGTTATTTTTGTATCACTAGTGCGTCAGGCAGGCGTAAGATCCTTCTAATAGTAAGCGGTTACCATAGTCATAGACAACTGCAACAGTATTGTCGACCCTAATCATACTCTAATGCCCTAACCCCGCTGACAATACAGCGCATTCCAACGATCTTTGGTTACCTTACATACAACAGGAACACGATAACACTCGAGAGCAGTATTATTTGGTTGTTTTTGAAGTGAAACTTTAATGGAGGAATGAGGGTAAAATTTTAGAGAAAGGCAACGCGGCAACGCGTCATGTGTCAGTACTTGGATGGGTGACCGCTTGGGAACACCGCGTAACATTTTTTTCAATTAGTTTTTTAAGCGCACGCAATTTTTTTTCTGTTAAGTCGAGGTATTTCCCCGAATGAATGCTCCAGAACATTTCTAAGATATATTCCTGCTGTGGAATTTATCCATGCAAATTAACGATTCTCATTTTTGAACGGCGTCAATTTACAATTTATCTATTGCGAATTGGAAATTGCGAATTGCTCTTTTAGGGCAAAAAAGTGACGTAAGTTTTGCTTTAGTAGGCAATGCCATGGATTACATGTATATTAATAATATCGTTAGATAGATAATAAACAGACATTCACACTATTCACAGATAATTCCTTAGACGGTCGTATTTTAGGTAGGTATGTAACTTAAAGTGCCCGTGCTTAGGGCAATTAACGACTATTGTAACAAGATACGTCTTTCAGTAATAACTGTACACATAATTAATTCATATATAAATAGAAATTACACCCAGACTCAGGAAGTCAAGGCCATAACCCCTAGAACAGAAAGGAGGGTTACTGCCAACTGCGCTAACTGGCCAGTCCTATATTTCATGTGTTTTTTGAAAAAGATAATGACTTACCAGGTTTCCTATACTCTTTGCATAGTCTTAAAATATATTCCATGGTAGTCAAAGGTAAGTTGCCATCGATTACTACGAGCGGTGCATTCTTTAAAACGTTTAAGTGTTTATTCACCTGTAATAAATATCAAGTTGATAAATTTCGCTAAACTAGAAAAAAAGAATATGTAATATGATAAAGTTTTAATCGTTTTTTTATGGTTGAGATTTTTCTTTGTTTAAACAATAAAAAAGCAAACGCCATCAAACTACCCATTGTCTTACTATACTCAATAAATAAATAAACGTCTCACGCTACTCGGCCCCACCACCACCATCCCACTGGAGGCCGTGTGGCTCTGTCGGGGGTCCAAAAACTCAAAATATACACAAGGACAAATAATTAATCAATCACCTGTATGACCTATAGGAGTATTTGTCATGTGCGGGGATCGAACCCGTAACCGCTAACGCTTCCATCAATTGCTTTAACGACTGAGACCTCATTTACGGAGACGCGGCGCGTCGCGATAGGCTGCGCGGCCCGCACATAATTCAAATGTAGGACGTCGGATGAGTGCGTTTCTGTAGAAGCGATTTTACACGCGTTCATTCTCATAAGTTACTCGTCGTGATTTCACACGCGCGACGCCACGCTACACGCGACGCGCGACGTCCCGCGTCTCCGTAAATGAGGCCTAAGCCAGCGCAATGTCGAAATTAATGAAGTATCTACGATTCCACGTTATGATTATGTTCCAACACATTCAACTACAAATAGAAGACAGATCTCCGCGCAGAACATTTGAATTAAAATAGATTTATTAGAATAATATTAAGAAAAACTTCCTGCTTAAAATTCCAAATCAAACGATTGGTTTGTATCGGAAGTTATTGTAAACTATTGTGTGTTTGAAACAGGGATTCTAAAATTTTCACACAATTTTCATACAATTTTTATCTGTTTTTATCTTGGCTATCTGGATTCCAGATAGATAGATCTATCCAGACTTATGTGGATCCAGATTAGGGTTGCCACCTTTTTTTCTCTCAATTAAAGTACATTGGGTATTATAGGTAAGAAAAAAAAAGTACATAGTCTTAACATAAAGTAGGTACAATATATTTTTATTTTTTATTAAATTTGAAAACATATTTTTTATTGCTTTTTGCAGCTTGTATCAAATTAGTATCTCTACTAAACAATTGCACAACCTCTTTACACACACTTCAGCTTATCGCAGTCCACTGCTGGACATAGGTCTCCACAAATTCGCGCCAACAATGGCGCGAACTCATGTGTTTCGCCCATAGTCACCATGCTGGGCAGGCAGGTTGGTGACCGCAGGGCTGGCTTTGTCGTACCGAAGACGGTGCTGCCCGTCTTCGGCCTGTATATTTCAAAGCCAGGAGTTGGATGATTATCCCGCCATCGGTCGACTTTTTAAGTTCCAAGGCGGTAGTGCAGGAACTGTGTTATCCCTTAGCCGCCTCTTAAGACAACCACGGGAAGAGAGGGGGAGGCTATACTCTTTACTGCCGCAACCACACAGCAGCCCACGCCACATCTTTACAGTCTTTATTTAAATTAAATAAGTAACTCATTTTTTATCGAATTCAGAGACGCTTTGTTTCGTTCGTCTCGACATTTTTATTCATCACAACAAAAAATCTTTGAATGCTGACGTAGTGGGAATAGGTAATAAAAATGAAATTACTTTATACACGATTCAGCCTGTAATATCCCACTGTTGGGCATAGGCCTCTTCCCAACGTAGGAGAAGGATCAGAGCTTAATCCACCACGCTGCTCCAATGCGGGTTGGCGGATATATTTCCTATTATGAGTAACGATCGCTATCAGGTGTACATGATAACAACCGGGACCGACGGCTTAACGTGCTCTCCGAGGCACGGTGAGGAGACCCACAAGGACTGCACAAACACCCAGACCACGGCAAACATCTGTATGGACAATACAAATGCTGTCGTGTGCGGGGATCGAACCCGCAACCGCTCGCGCAACAGCCAATCGCAATCCAATGCTGTGACCGCTGCGCCAACGCGGCGTCGTCGTACTTTATACAAGTTTATTAAATTGTCATCACTCTTATTATATACTACTTGCTGCCATTTTTGTGCAGTTGAAAGTTCTGCGAAACCCTTAGAAGTACATATATAATATTAATGTAAAGCAATTTCTCCATAAAGATCATCGATATTTAAATTAAGTTTTCGCAGATTTAAATTTTCAATTATGTTAACAATATTATCTCTAAGACTAACCATAATCCCATAAATATCGTAAATTGTTATGCAGTTGCCTTCTAGACATTAAACAGCTTTATTAAATACTAGCCGACCTGTGCCCACTTCGTTGGGCGTTAATTATTTTTGTGAAGCAAATATAGTAAAGTTTTCATCTCGCTCGCATTTCTCCGACTTGATTTACATATACTATTATTTTTCACTGAATTTTTTGTTCAATAACAATAAAATATAGCCTATATCAGTCCTGAATAGTGTAGCTTTTAATTAATGAAAGAATTTTCATGATCGGATCAGTATTTGCGAAGATTACCTCTTACAAACAAACAAAGTTAGAAACTTTAACTCTTTATAATATTCGTATAGAAAATTAATAAGTGACTACAAAAATGCAAATAAATTTCAATCATAATTATCATCAGATATGATCAGAAATTGTTAAAAATGAGTGTTTAGGTGATGTGGCGTTGGTGAGAAGAGGCATCTATGACAGCAAAATTTTTTAAAATCCTAAAGAAATCAAATCATGCATAATAAAGTATTTTCGTGTACTTTATTGCTCTCATAAAGTATAGAGTACATTTACCTAAAATAACGTACAATACTTTATTATAAAGTACGGGTGGCAACCCTAATCCAGATAGCCCAGATGAAAACAGATGAAAATTGTATTAAAATTTTTGAATCCCTGTTTCAAACACACAATAGTTTACAATAACATCCCATACAAACCATCGTTTTTATTTTGAATTTTCAGCAGGGTTGGGCGGTTTTTTTTACCGATGTAATGTAACAATAAAATATATTTTACACACATTACTAATAAATTAATGAAAACACTACTCACAAGATCTACAGTAATTTGATTGTGAACATCCATATCTCCGAGGCCCAATGTACATTCGCCTTTTTTGTCGAATATGGCCGCGTAAACTGCTGTTCGTGCGTTTTGTACTACGCAACCTATAAGTTAAAAGTGTAAAAGTAGTTATTCACTTTTATTGGCATAACTTTCAAAGTATACTTTCTCGTAAGTATATGTAATATGTAAAATAATAACAACAGGCCGAAGACGGCCAGCGGCGTCTTCGGTGCGACAAAGCCAGCGCTGCGGTCACCAACCCGCCTGCCCAGCGTGGTGTCTATGGGCAACACAAATGAGTTCACGACATTTTTGGCGCGAACTTGTGGAGACCTATATAATACTCGTAACAAGCAGTCAAGCAGTGGACTGCGATAGGCTGAATTGATAAAGTGCGATGTAAAATAATTATAGCGAGTGGTCGCCCACTGATAGAGATTGCAACCCGGTATGTTTTTCAACGCGGCCGGGCCCGGTTGCATTCGGCGCCAACCCGGCCGGGCCCGGCGGGCCCGGCCGGGTTATGTGTTAGCAATGAAACCTAAGTATTTTATGAAAATTTTCTCTATATGAATGAAAAAACACAATGATTCATGGTTAATATTTATTACAAACTGGCTTATGAACAATTATCACAATAATCAGCCTCACTCAAGTCTCAAAATCGCACTTAATACAGAATTTATTACTTTTACTTATGGACGGAAAAGTAACATTAGTATTAGTAATTATTCATTTTAATAAGTTTAAATAAGCAGGTTTTTCTCTTTACTCCTTAAATAGTGTCTATTTGAAAACATAGTAGGTATTTAAATAATTGTGTGTGCTCGCAAACAAAAAAAAACCGACTTCAATTACATCGACAAGTAATACAACGTAATAAGACGAAAAAATAGTCAAATAAATACGCGCTAACAAAGATTACTCAAAAAGTAGTAATCAGATCTCGATCAAATTTAAACAAGGCTACATGACAAGTATTGGCCTTCGATTAAAGTAAGAATCATGAAAATAGATAAACCTAGTGAAAAGTTATGCGGTTTAATACGAGATACGATATAACGATACGATATACGGTCGACGAAAAAGTAGTCAAGTAAATACGCATTATTAGATAACTCTAAGTACTTGTCAAATTTTAATTAAATTTAAATGGGACCACATGACACGCAACACCTTTCAGTTAAAATAAAGTTCATCGAAATCGGTCCACCAAGTCAAAAGTTCTGATCTAACATACATTTAAAATAATTCAATCAAATTGAGAACCTCCTCCTTTTTGGACGTCGGTTAATAATAAACTAATAACGCAGCTTAAGGTACTAAACGTGTCATAAAGACTTAGATTAGATAGATACATAAACTTTGGTAGCATTGTTAATTGTTATAAACAAAACAAATTCTTGTTTGCTAAAAGTAAAGTATGTTTTTTCTTAAACTTTGGCTATTAAGAGTTTAGATTAGTGAGTGTTACTATTACTAATTGACTAAATAGCGAAATCTTATATGATAGGTGTACTGTAACTGTAAAAAACTAAACTTGTATAGTCGCGGTTTACGTACCGGGTCCGGTGACCGGGCTCAGTAAAAATGGCCGGGCCCGGTGGGTGTCTAAAAGGGCACCGGGCCCGGGCGGGCCCGGCCCGGCCGGGCCCGGTTTGCAATCTCTATCGCCCAGTGGTTGAAATTTGACCATTATTATTTTAAATTATAAGTTTAAACATTATTAAAAAGGTTCTGTTTTCAAAGACTTGGTATACTTCCGAAAATAACTGGCTTGCTTTCTATGAGAGAGAGAGAGAGAGAGAGACAGACAGAGAAACACGCGCACGCCGCACGGCAAAACTGTCGTTACAACTTTTGGTCTTAATTTTTTCCGTCTAGCCTCTAGCCCCCTTTCGCAATGCGCGATAAGGAATTTCGTTCCAATTATCGTATTTCTTTAGTAACGAATAACGAACGAACGATAGAATGCAGTTTGAGAAAGTTGCACGTCTCGGGTTCGGCAAATTAAGATATCAACTACCTACTTAATGAAAACTTTATATCCCGGATCCACGGGAGTGTCTAGATACATAGAAGAAAACTGAAAATGCTTTTTTATTTACCTTCGCTATTTAAACTATTCCAATAATATCTTGCGGATGTTTTGGCTAATCTAAAACTTAAATTATAAATCTAAAAATTCTGATATTAGCTTCGAGTCAGGGTGGGGTAAATGCCCCATCTTGCCCCACTGTGGGTATGCCTATGAGCCGAGGAAATATGTGGATTCTTTAACGTTACTTTTCACCATTTGGGTTTGAACGAGCGTCTTTGTAAGCTAGTGGACTTTTATATTCAAGTATTTTAAATTGTTTGAGAGCGAATTTATCGACGACAATTAGCAGTTCTAGAAAATATTAACAGTATATAGTTGTTGTGATTACTCGGAACCATAACACTTAAGTGTACTGTAGTTTGTATGGTTGACATTTTTATCGTCAGGTAGGAGAGTAGGTGACGTCATTCTAAATCTAACATGGCGTCGACACCCATCAAGATGTCGAAGTAGTTATTTTTAATGCACTCCTACAATATGGGTATCAAATGAAAGAACTAGCGTAGAGTAACTCGAAAAAACAAAGTGACGTTACTATAAATCGAACATGGCGGACTTTAAAAATTGATGATAGTAAAACTTTTCATTTAAAACTTTTACTATCAACATATAAAGTCATTACATAATTTAAATGATAGATGTATGGATGTATGGCCAATACAAACGTTTGTTATTTGCGGGGATTAAACCCGCGTCCACTTGGGCAACAGCCCGTACTGTGACCGCTGCGCCAACACGTCATCTTTAATCAAATAAACGTATTTTTACCATCCAGTAATAATCCTGGTGCAATATTCTGTAAATACTGTCCATCTGAGTCGTCACCGATGGCCGTAAGTAGTCGCACGCGTCCATCTCGTAGGCGCCACAAAGCCTCCGCCATATTTCTCGCTACGCCGCCTGCGCACTGCTCCGTCTTGCAAGCATGAGTGCTACCATCCAGCTGAAATACCAGCCACATAAAGTCAAATGCATAATAGCGGTAATCTATAAATATATAAGAGATTTCCACCTATATATTGACTTATCACGATATTTCTGGAACCAAAAGGCGTAGAGACATGAAATTTGGTAGGAATACTTATTCCTTTCGCCGAGTAGAGGCTAGCTAAGAACGGATTTTACGAAATTCCACCCACAAGAGGGAGTTGCGGGGGTTTGTAACGTATATGGCAAAACAACGTTTGCGGGGTCAGCTAGTACTTATAATATATAATATTACCCGTAGTATTGCATTTAAGCAGGTGAAAACTTTTTAAGTAATCTTATGGACAATTTTGTCACAAATGACTGTTCTACGGGGAATGTAATGAACATTCATTGAAATAAACGAATTCTGTTCAATTTACAAGTACTGAATTTTAATACGATAAATGAGGAGAAGCTTAATCTATTTTGCCGTTTCAATGTAGGTTAGAAAATAACTTCCTTTCCTATGTGGAAGCGGTCCGACTAGGTGCATCGATTTGTTAGCAATTTCTTACAAATGTATAGTTATGTAAAATATTAAAATAAATTCCTGTAGTAGAATAATGTTTAACGCTAAAAATATTTATACGAATATATTTTTACTAGCTTCTGCGCGCGACTTCGTCCCCGTGGAATAGGTCTAATTCTGTCAAACATGATTTAAGCGAAACTTTAACCGTTTACGCCGCGGAAGCTCTCAAAAGGAAAAAACCCCGATATTGAAACATTCTTCATTGGTGCTACGCTCCTATTGGTCTTAGCGTGATGATATATAGCCTATTGCCTTCCTCGATAAATGGGCTATCTAACACTGAAAGAATTTTTCAAATCGGACCAGTAGATCCTGAGATTAGCGCGTTCAAACAAACAAACAAACAAACTCTTCAGCTTTATTATTGTTACGAGTACACAAATTAAAGGAGCTTGCGCCATCTAGCGGGGAGCGGAGGAACCACGTTGTGTGCTGTACAAACCACTTTGTTACAAAGACAACGTGAAACATCCACTCAATACTAGATGGCGCTAGAGGACTTATATAGGGTGAATGAACTCAAGATCGAGTACACGCACGAACATTCTAGAATTGTCTGGGTGTAGGCTCGGCCCGGTATAAAAAGGCCGCTTGAGGCCAAGCGGAGTCAGTTCAGTTTGAGCTAACGACGAAGTGACTTCGAAGTGAAGACTAGTGATCAAGAAGTGTTACCAGCGGAAACCTACGACATTGGCTACGACCTCGGACATTGTTAGTGCTTAGTGAGTGTACCTAGTGCTTAGTAAGTGTACCTAGTGCTTAGTAAGTGTACTTAGTGCGTAGCGTTTGTACCTAGTGCTTTGTGTCGGACCTAGTGCTAGTGAATAAAGTCTCTAAAAGAGTCAGCAGGTCTTTCTCTCCAAATCTTTCGAACCCTAACACGTAACAACTGGTGTCGGAAGTGAGATTTGGAGATGCCATTGACTCCGAGAGAGAACCCCAAGGAGGGGGTCAGGACGAGGGCACAACGAACTGCGGATGCCACTGGGGGCCAAGCTCCGCCCACTGTGGGCCAAGCCCCGCCCACTGGCCCCGCCTACCAGGCCACGCCCACTGGCAACGCCCCTCAGGCCCCGCCCACCAGGCCCCACCCACTGACCACGCCCCTCAGGCTCCGCCCACTTTGGCTCAAGCCCCGCCCACTGGCTTCACCCACCTTGCCACGCCCACAGGACAGGCCACGCCCACCAGTGGTACCATAGCTTCTAACGACCCTCAAGTGGCACTTCAATTAGGAAGTTTATTTGAATTAATGAAGGCAATGCAAGAATCACAAGAACGCAAGCTCAGCGCTTTGCAAGAATCACATAAGGCAATGCAAGAATCACAAGAACGCAAGCTCAGCGCTTTGCAAGAATCACAAAAGGCAATGAAGGAATCACAAGAGGCAATGAAAGAATCACAAGAGCACCAAAAAGACCTCCAAGAAAAAGCGCTTTTGGCTATAAAAGATGTTAGTGATACGGTGGGTAAGCTCCGAAAAGATGTCGACGAAGTGGAAGAACGAGTTACCGGGTTAGGGCTGGATGTCGAAAATGTGAAAACCGGCCTCGTGGAACTACAGAAGAAAGTAGTGCGCCTTGAAACCACGGGAGTTGCGATGTCTAGTGGAACTACCGGAGTGGCGCAAGGACCAAGGGTGAAAGTGCCGCCATACGACGGCACTACTTCGTGGAACGCTTATCGTCAACAATTCCAGACTGTTGCTACTGCCAACGGATGGACGGAAGAGCAATGCCTGACCGCTCTCACTGTTGCGCTCAGAGGGCCAGCTTTGTCTGTCTTGGAAGCACTGCCACATACAGGAAATGGGTTCCAAGACCTGATGGAGGCACTTGAATCCAGATACGGGGAGCAACACCTGGAGCACGTGTTCCGTGCCCAACTGCGTGACAGAGTCCAACGCTCAGGAGAAGGACTACAACAATGGGCGTTGGAAATTGAAAAACTCGTCAGGAAGGCACACCCAGGAGCCGACACCAAGATGGTAGACACGAATATTGTTCAAGCATTGTCGACGGAATCAAAGATCTGGAAGTCAGAGCTGCAGTGAGGCTTCGTCACCATAGCTCGCTAAAGGAAGCATTGGCGCATGCTTTGGAGGTCGAGGCAGTTCGCCATGACATACGGCAGACTCATAGGATCCGCGAGGTCTCTGAGGAAGTCAAGGAGGTTAAGGCTCCTACGAAGAAAAGATATGGAGTCATGTGCTACAAGTGTGGTGAGAGGGGCCATCTCCAGCTCAACTGCCCGCAGAAGGAGACCCATCTGGCAAGGATGAAAAGGATCGAGGACCAAATGGAAGAGCTGAAGAAGCAAGGGGGTTCGTCCCCTGCCCGGGATCAGGGTAACGAATAGAAGCCAGGACTAAGGGGCGAGTACTGGCTGACGCGGAGGAAGCCCCGATAACCGTTATCTCCCAGGCATGCAGCGGGAATAGTCTTGCGATTCAGGGGACTATAAACGGGACGGATTGCAAAATAACTCTAGACACAGGAGCCTCTAGAACAATAGTGAACCCAGATCTGGTAAAAGCCGCAAGGGGACACAAGAGGAGAATTAACTGTCGGCTTCTTACGGCCTCCGGTCAGCCAATACCCGTCCTGGGAGAAATGTCAGTTACGATGGATGTAGGGGGGTCCTCATACTCCCATAACGTTATCGTGGCTGAGATTATGGATGATTGCATCTTGGGTTTGGATTTCATGAAGAAACACAACTGCAGAATTAATGTCGCTGACGGAGTTTTCAGGTGTGGTGAAGAAGAAATCTTCATTCTCGGAGGTGCCTGCGGGAAAGTCGCATGTATAAGGAAAGTTTATACCTGGACGAGCGGAAGCTCAGGTGCTGGTGGAACTGCCGCCAGCTGGAAAGCAGAAGTCAAACAGATGTGTGTTGATCGAAGACACACCTAACAAGACGTCGGCGCAAAAACTGATGACGGCGAGAACCCTTGTTAGTGGAAGCAGTAACACTGTGGTCAAGGTTGTTAATCTTGGTGATCGCGAGATCTGCTTGAACAAAGGTGACGTCATTGGAAAGTGCGAGGAAGTCGTCTGGATGAAAAAGTGTAGTTCGATAACAGGCGCGGACTCAGCAAACAGCAACAACTACGGAATAGTGACTGAGCTGCTTGATGACTGCAAGAGTAACCTAACGTATTCGCAGGGCATGAGAGCTAAGAAGTTTTTACAGCGCTACGCGAATATCTTCTCCAGTCACGATGGGGACCTTGGAAGGACGTTGGTGGTTCAACACAGGATAGATACCGGAAGCGAGAGACCAATTCGTCAACGAGCAAGACGGATACCAATTGCTAAGAGAAAAAATTCGCTACATACACGCCTTGGTCCGGGAAAATGGGTTACAGTCAAGCGAGAACATGAAAACCAGATATGACCGGAAATCGAACACGAGAGGCTTCGAAGAAGGGTCACTAGTGTGGCTGCATAACCCAACCCGCCGGAAAGGGAAATCTCCAAAGTTGCAGACCAAGTGGGACGGTCCATACAAAGTGGTTACCCGAATGAATGATGTGACTTATAGAATTCAAAAGCAACCAAGAGGGACTTTCAAAGTGGTACACATAGACCGTCTGGCGCGTTACCATGGCAGTAACAACGATGCTCGGGACGAGCATCTCTAAGAGGGGAGTAGTGTTACGAGTACACAAATTAAAGGAGCTTGCGCCATCTAGCGGGGAGCGTAATAACCACGTTGTGTGCTGTACAAACCACTTTGTTACAAAGACAACGTGAAACATCCACTCAATACTAGATGGCGCTAGAGGACTTATATAGGGTGAATGAACTCAAGATCGAGTACACGCACGAACATTCTAGAATTGTCTGGGTGTAGGCTCGGCCCGGTATAAAAAGGCCGCTTGAGGCCAAGCGGAGTCAGTTCAATTTGAGCTAACGACGAAGTGACTTCGAAGTGAAGACTAGTGATCAAGAAGTGTTACCAGCGGAAACCTACGACATTGGCTACGACCTCGGACATTGTTAGTGCTTAGTGAGTGTACCTAGTGCTTAGTAAGTGTACCTAGTGCTTAGTAAGTGTACTTAGTGCGTAGCGTTTGTACCTAGTGCTTTGTGTCGGACCTAGTGCTAGTGAATAAAGTCTCTAAAAGAGTCAGCAGGTCTTTCTCTCCAAATCGTTCGAACCCTAACACGTAACATTATATTAGTATAGAATTATAGATAAATACACGAATTCCACTAGCAACATTCAGTGTTGTATTTACATAAAATATTTATTATATAAGAAATATTTTTGCTATTTGCGTTTGAAGGCTACCCTAACGAGTGCGATAACACAATGAAATATACAAACGTAGTCTTTCCCGTTTCGAAATGAAAATCGCATGCAAATATAGGATTTTATTTAAAACAATCTAGGTCCACTCGTGTTTAGGAACCATTTTGTTATGCCTAGTACCGCGCTAGCATGTGGCGTTGACCGCAGCAATGGTATCAACCCCTGCACGCGATGCTGAAGTGCGCTAGTGAATTATGCAATCTAAGTATTTTTTCCTCCGTAATAAATAAGTATAATTTATGTTACGTTAAAACGTAACTTACTTTACTTTACGAATAAGGGTTAAGTCGTTAGTCTCTTTAAGTGCAGTTAAATGAGTCTATGTAAATTAAGTGATGACTTGTAAAACTATTAAATGGTATTAGCTGCCCATAGACTATTTGTTAGCATAAAATTTTCATTACAAGCATTCTTGTTGACGCTGTCCTGTTAAAGCTTTGGACCTTTTTAACCAGCTGCCTATTTTAAACTAACGTGTTGTAACCAATTAACTGATTGTTAGCATTTAAATTTTTAATTCTGACAATTATTAAAATATTGGATTTTGTATTGATATTACTTCTACTATTTATTCGTTTAATACCGGAATAGTAGAAAGATGTCGACACCGTTTTCCGAATGGTTTATATTTATTTACTGTTAGTCAGTTGCTCATCTCTAATTCTGACGTGTATCGGGTACCTGCGCTGTTGACGATATTTCATCTACCCTCACTTATTCTATTATTCGAGTCATTCTGTCATGCATAAAACGAACGGTGCAACCGCGGCTCAAGCAGTCTTGGCTCTGGCGTGGCACGGTGCACTTGTGTATCCTGCTAGTAGCTTAACCTCGACTCTTCTAATGGTTAGTTTGTGTACACGAATTAATTGTTACTTATTTAGTTAGCGTGGGCAGCTCGAGCAGTGGATGGGGAGCGTTTGATACGTATCTTTGGAGGGCCCTCCTTAACCCTACACTTGGGTCGCAAGTCCCAGGCACTGACTCTGAGCTGTCCCTCTACCACACGACACGGTACCCGCTCGGTGAGTCCATTTAATACGTAGTAGTACGGCCTCCTCACTTCTTTCTGTTTCCGACAGTGTTTATATGATTCAACATCGCCGAGCCGAAACTATTGAATTTAGATGAAAATTAAAAAAAAAATATAGGGGAAAGAAATTCATTTATTTTTGCAGGTTTCAAAAAGGAGGAGATTTTATGTCTGTCGGTAAAATTGAGCAATGGGATATTTTGGAGAAACTTTTAATTTCGTGAAAGCGCGCATTTTTGAAGTTAATTAAAGTTGCTAGAAATTTCAAAGTTTCAGTCTCAAATTTTACAATTAGAGAATTGAAGAAAGAAAATAACGAATATCTCTTAACCCAATTTATATTATAAAAAAATACCTGTACGTACACGTAAATGTTTTTATAGTTCGGGAAGGATATTTGTATTTGTACATATATTTCTATCCGGTTTAGGTGTCTCTTCGGCGTGTCTCCCCACCGTGCCTTGGAGAGAAAGTTAAGCTTAAAGTTTGTCGGTCTCGGTTGATATTATATACGTACACCTGATAGCCACCATTATTCATAGTAGGGAATACTTGTATATCTGTCAACCTATTATAGTATTAAGCTCTCATCCTTCTCCTACATGGAGAAAGATACCTATACGCAGCAGTGGGATGTAAGGACTAGTTGAATTGACAGTTTGTTTTGACAAGTTGAATCATCATCGTACACGTAAATGTGTACACAAAAAATACAATTTTATCTAAAATAAATAATCAAGTTTCTTAAGATTAGCTACAGCTCGCTTCAGCCTATAATACACCACGCCATACGCCACTGCTGGGCATAGCCCTCTTTCCCCATGTAGGACAAGGATCAGAGCTTAATCTACCATGCTGCTCCAATGCGGGTTGGCGAATATATTCCCCACTATGAGTAACGATCGCTATCAGGTGTACCTACATGATAACCACCGGGACCGACAGCTTAACGTGGTCTCCAAGGCACAGTGGGGAGACCCACAAGCACTAATAGACCGGAAATAAATATTTGTATAATAAACACAATACGCCGCGTTGGCGCAGCGGTCACAGCACTGGATTGCGAGTGGCTGTTGCGCGGGCGGTTGCGGGTTCGATCCCCGCACACGACAACATTTGTATTGGCCATACAGATGTTTGCCGTGGTCTGGGTGTTTGTGCAGTCCTTGTGGGTCTCCCCACCGTGCCTCGAAGAGCACGTTAAGCCGTCGGTCGAGGTTGTTATCATGTACACCTGATAGCGATCGTTACTCATAGTAGGGAATATATCCGCATACCCGCATTGGAGCAGCGTGGTGGATTAAGCTCCGATCCTTCTCCTACATGGGGAAGAGGCCTATGCCCAACAGTGGGATATTACAGGCTGAATCGTATCGTAACCAAATCAGAACAATCTTATCATAATATCGAAAAACTGTTAGTTAGTTAGTTAGTTAGTTAGTGGGCTCGATTTTCCGCATTTAGACCCAACATTGGTCCATTATGCGTGAAAAATGGGCTGACTAGTTCAGCCAGCCTAGCTCCTTCCAGCCCAGAAGCCTCCTGGGGCGTTCACAGGCTTCTCGGAGCGTCCTTATACCTTTAAGTAAAAACTCGAAAAACTGTTATGACGATATAAAAAAAAACAAGATTTATAATAATAAAAATAAAAATAAGATTATCACTAATAAAACAATTAGGTTCTAGTTAATGCTTCGTTTGCTGGAACTGGTGTGCTATATCTAATAAAGCGTTTTCACGAAGGTATCAAATAACAAATTAATGAGGCCAATTGATGAGCAAGTAACACGCTTTAAAGAGTGATTAATGTGCTCAACTGCTCATGTTAATGTCATTATAAACATTAGTTTCTATTACTTTATTTGTTTTTCACGCAAACATTATTCTGGTGATGTTTTATAAAATAACATTAAAATACTGATCCACGACATAATTCACGAAAAATTCAAATTAAAAATAAACAAGTCCCTACATAATTTTTAGTGTATTTATAGTATTGTTACTTGGTCGTCTGTTCCTAAGGTAAGCAACTTAACGTTTGTGGTATATCTAACAGCCGAGTGATATACCTATACCTACGTAGATAAATATTGTTTTGACAAATATACTAATAAGAAATAGCAAATAAGTGTAAGTATAAACATAAAAATACGCTAAAGAGATGATGTGTATACTGTTTCCATATTAATTAATTATTGTAAGGGAAAAGAAACCGTCAGCGTCGGACCACGTCCTAGGTTTACTACGCAGTCACAGGACTGTCGATCTGTAGTCTTAATGTAAAATCGCCTGTGGTAATGATAATAATGCATGCATGTTTATTGTTTAACAAAAGGCATGGGCATTTTGAGCTCATGGATGTTTATTTAAATAAAAAAAAAAACAAAATAAGAAATAAGACATAATATATTCGGACGAAGGCTGAAATGGAATCCATGATTACAATGTAAGTTTCTATTTTTCAATGTTACACTGCTCAAGTGACTTAGAGTAGTGCAATCTCGGCTTTGCGTGGATAAGGCCGATTCTAGTGAGTGAAAAAGTTAATTGAATTAATGTTACTCTTGTTGTTTTTATGTGTGTTAAAAACAACTACACTTCTACATCATATTTTTAAATTGAGATATACTTTTGATTTCTCTGATATCAGTTTATGTCAGTAATATAATCTATAACAGCCTTTCCCAAAGTGGGCGATAACGCCCCCTTGTGGGCGCTGCATGCGTAAAGGGGGGCGGTAAGAGACCCAGAAAAGAAATAGGGGCGTTGTGTAGGCTTGGGGTTTATTAGAATGAATGTTTAATCTCCGCTAATATAGCTCGCAATAATTAATTTAATTTGAAGTTATAGTGGTTTTTATTATTATTATTATTATTTAAGTAGGTAAAAAAGGCACTAAAATAATTTATTGTGAAAGTGGACAGTAGACAAAATAACTTTGGGAACCCCTGAATTCTATACAAGTAAAATGAATCTTCGAAATGTACATGCAAAACTTCCGAGCGACTGCACTAAATTGAATAATTCTTTTTTTGTGTTCAATATATTGTCAGGACAAGATTCAGTCAGATTATGAGGATTCGAAAGAATAAAATATGGATATGTAAAGGTTGTTATTGAATAATAATTGCGTGTTTAGTTTTTTTATCATAAAATTAGCGAAACTAGAAATATGACCAGTAAAATATAGTCGTCGTTGGACATTTATTTCAACTACATTTTACTAACATCATAAAATAATGTCGGAACATGAAATTATTATCTATACCAGAAGTTATTGACATACTCTTAAATAGTGTCAAAAATGAAAATTATGAGCAATGTTATGTGCAAAACAAAAATAAAGAAATTTAAAACAAAAATTCTGTTTGCGTTTTATTAATGTTAAAAATGGTAACTAAGGCTTCTAATCAATTGTAGGTATATATGTAGATTGTAGATGCATAAAGCAAATTTATCATATTCCACTGTGTAACGTAAAGTACTCTATAAAGGTTCCAAAGCTAGTCCAAATCTCATCTCCTATTTCGATACGATATGATTCAGCCTGTAAAATTCCACTGTTGGGCCTCTTTTTCCATGTAGGAGAAGGGTTGGCTTAATCCACCAATGTGGTTTAGCGGATATATTCCCCATAAAATGAGTAACGATCGCCAGTGGCGGCCTTAGGGGGTGGTGAACGGGGCAATCGCCCGGGGCCTCGCGCTTGCAGGGGCCTCGCGCAACAACCCAATACAAATTTAAAATACTATAGATTTTTAACTGTATTTTTTTATTAAAATTGTTAAAACATATTTGAGTAATTCGATGACACAAGATCGGCTTTCAGTCCTTGCTATTCTTTCAATCAAAAATGACCTATTATAGACCATCAGTGCTCTTAGCTTTTGAAAGTAAATTTTTTTTATAGTAAGATGAAACCCATTGTAAAAGAAAGAGAATACAACGAAAATGAAAGGAGAAATAAATTACGGGCGATCTGAGGTCGGGAAGTGGTAAGGAGGGGGTTTAAGGGGAAAAACGATTTATCTTGATTACCGGCTAAACTACAAATCTTAGGGAAAAAACCTCAATGGCAAAGTTACAACTTAGTAGGTTAGTTAGTAGGTAGTAAGAAGATCTACAACTTTTGTATTCGCACTTTTTTCACATAACAATTTTTGAAAAATTCAATAACAAGTTTTTGGTTTTTTATATTTATCTTTTACAAAATTCTTTTTTTTACAAAATTTGGTGAAAACTCACCTTTTTATTTTACAAACGCATTGTAATTTTTTTGATTTAAAATATTAATTTGTCACCTCATTTTGACCTCAATATCGAAAAAGTACCCTCATTTTCAATCGAAATTTCTCACGTCAAAATATCAGCTTTTTAAAAAAGTCGGTGGGATTTTTGTTCGTTAAAATCTCTATTTTCTGATGGTGTAAAAAAGTATACATTATTATGGTAAATGTTCTCAGAAAATGCAAAAAAATAACAGGTAGGAAGACCCAGACTCTCCTAGCCCCTTCCCCTCTTCTCTATGAAATTCTCAAAATATTGAAGATGTCTTATTAAATATTCTTTTCATTTTCTAAACATTTATTTTAAGCTGCTGATAAGCTGATATTTTGACGTAAGAATTTTTGATTGAAAATAAGGGTGCTTTTTCGATATAGAGGTCAAAATAAGGTGAAAAAAATATATTTTAAATAAAAAAAAATTACAGTGCGTTTGGGAAATAAAAAGGTAAGTTTATATTAAATTACGTAAAGAATTTTTTTTTCTTGCAAACGAACAATACAAAACCAAATAGGTAGGTACTTAGTTTTTGAATTTTTCACATGAATTTTGAGGTTAAGCGAAAAAAGTGTAGATACAAAAGTTGTAGATTTTTTTATTACCTACAACTTTGCCATTTGACTTTTTTCCACAGGACTTGTAGTTTACCCGCAATCGGGATAAACCGTTTTTTACCCTTAAACCCCCTTCCCTCCCACTTCCCGACCTCAGATCGATTCAGCCTGTAATATCCCACTGTTGGGCATAGGCCTCTTCCCCATGTAAGAGAAGGATCGGAGCTTAATCCACCACGTTGCTACAATGCGGGTTGGCGGATATATTCCCTACTATGAGTATATGAGGTAACGATCGTTATCAGGTGTACATGATAACAACCGGGACCGACGGCTTAACGTGCTCTCCGAGGCACGGTGGGGAGACCCACAAGGACTGCACAAACACCCAGACCACGGCAAACATCTGTATGGCCAATACAAATGTTGTCGTGTGCTGGGATCGAACCCGCAACCGCCCGCAACAGCCAATCGCAATTCAGTGCTGTGACCGCTGCGCCAACGCGGTGTCACAGCACTGGATTGCGACCGCAGATCGCCCGTAATTTATTTTTCCTTTCATTTTCGTTGTATTCTCTTCCTTTTTCAATGGGTTTCATTCTACTATAATTCTTTTCACTTTTTACCATTTCAAAGGCTAAAAGCACTAAACTTGTCTAGTATTGGTCATTCGTTAGATTATTGTGCTTTAATTAAAGATTTTAGTCGTTGCAAAAGCCGCAAACATCAATTTTAAAATTTATCATCTCTATATTTGTTAATTTTGTAAATTTTTCAATGTAAAATATTTTTAAAACTCAAATTCTAGTTATTTTTAGAACTTTAGCATTTCACGAAGGACAAAGGGCCTCGCAAAGACTTTCCGCCCGGGGCCTCGCAATGGGTAAGGCCGCCTCTGACGATCGCCATCAGGTCTTTACGACAATCCCTATTGAAAAATTACATTAGGATCCCATCAAAAGCGACAAAAGCCACTTAGAAACCAATAAAATAAATATACATAATTTGTATTGGTTTCTAAGTGACTTTTGTCGCTTTTTATGGCATCCTAATGGAATTTTTCAATAGGGACAATTGGGACAGGCGTGCTCTCCAAGGCACGGTGGCGAGACCCACAAGGATATACATACATCCTAACCGGAAATAAATATTTGTACGTATACAAATATGCATCCTGAGCGGGAATCGAACCCGGAAACCGTCGGTGTTTTAGGCGCCTACGTGCACCACTACACCAGAGCGGTTATTCCTTATGTATTGTCCTGTTTCTTTGCAGTTTAATCTCAAGCGATCGCCCACAAGTTTTCACATAAAATTAAATTTCAGAAGCTATTCTACATTAAATTTGCTTCATCACATGCATGAAGTGAAGCGTTCAATGTTCAGTAAACGGTGCATAAATTAAAAGGCTTAAAATAACCTGCGCTTTGCGAGGAGTTTAATGTTAGCAGTTCGTCTCGCTTTCACAATAAAGATAGTCGTTAATTCTCTCTAAAGCCTACTCCAGTATGTTTCAGCGATCACTTGACAATAAGTGATCTTTAAAGACAGTTTTCTTCAATTTAGCTGATTGTAAGGACATTGTACGTTTTTAATTGATTTTTTATAATATATATTTTTATGAACGTGATTTACTATTTGTGATTTCTATTAAACAGTAATATATATAGGTACGTGTAAGAAATCTATCATTATCCCCAGTATTTAGACAAAAGAAATGTTACATACTATACTTATCAAAACTTACATTGTATCTGATAATTAAAAGAGTATATTGGATACTATTTTGGCAGCAAACAGTTGGTTTTTCAATGGTTTTTGCAATGTGGGAGGGCGCTAGGAGGCGGCGGTATCGAGCGTGGGCGCGCCGCCCCGCGCCACTGAAGCCCTAGAGTGTAAAGCCAGTCCGCCGAGAGGCATCACGCGCGCCCGCCGTTCTTCTCCGCGCTCTCAAAACTTGTTTTAGCCAACCAAAAATAGTGCACATGACAATACAACTTTCATTTATTATTCAAGCGATATTTACGTTCAACTGTCTCACGGCAGCGCCGCTGTTTTAATAGACTATATCTTTCCAGTTGTCAGTAGTTTCGTCTTTTTGACAGAAGTCGGCAAATCTTAAGCGATTGAGATAAATAGTGCTATATAAATTGAAATGATTTGTGACAGCAGATTAGTGGTTATCGAATAAAATTGGGTGGTGGCGGCTTTGCGTCTACGTCATGCTACGAGGTACGTTTCCTTTAAGAATATAGTGAGATGTCTTTTCGGACGAGTCGTGAACCTTAAATAATGAATCTTAACCTAATATTAAAAAGGAACAAAAACGAGAATTCGACTTATTGTAAAAATATTCGGTCAATTTATATCTTTCTTAAAAATCTTTTCTTTACAGATTTTATAAATTTTACATAAAGCAAAATATTACCGAGTGTTCTTAGACAATATTTTAGTTTTAAAAATTAGTTAAAAATACAGCGTTTTGTTTCTGTAGACATTTCTTAGAATTAAAATAAATTCCTAAACATTTTTTCAATTTCGATTATTTCAACTTAAAGTATATAATTGCAATTTATAACATTTTATAGAGATTGATTGATGATTTTTCAAATATTATTTTTGTAAATATAATATAATTGATCAAGGATTAAGATGTTACGAACTTTAATGGAGCCGATTCGAGTATTTTACTTGTTATAACTCAAATTAACCCTGTCCCGGAGGTCTACCCAAGGGCGGAAATGCGATCAAAGCGAGGCTTTATTAGACTTGTAAAATTTTCAACAGCTTGTCAGGACACTATCGTTAATTATAATATAGTGTAACAAGAGAAGTTCTCTGGATCTCAGTCGGTAGGTAATAATTGGCCCTCGAATATATTTTTAGAATGCTTTAATTTAATGTACATTACAATCATTTACATCGTTTTTAAAAGACGAGTTAAATTATTTAAAATATATCCTGATTAAACTATTTTTCTCAAATCAGAATTTTTTGAATGTTTTAAAGGTCACTTTCATAAAGTATATTGGGGCATTGATTGTAAGTATATCGATATACCTAAGCTTGGAAGAAAAGTGCAATTTCTTCTAGTAAAAAAAGAATAAAAAATTTAAATGTCCTAGGAATGTTGAGTACAATGAACTAGAGTTTTCAGTTAGGTACATACGTATTTTAGAAAATACAGAAAGCCCGAAGTAACTGTGTAGAATTAAAATTTACAGTTTTACGTGTTTTTGCATTATTAGAAGTATTTGTAAAATAATTATATTAACCTAATGAGTAAAAAGTTAGTTGAGAGAGCGAAGAACCATCAAAAAATTATGTCTATAAAAACTATACTTCTTTAGCAATTTGCAATTAGACAAATTGTATTTATAGCACATATAGTTTATAATTATATATATTTGTGCAGTCTTCTTGGGACTCCCCACCGTGCCTCGGAGAGCACGTTAGGCCATCGTCGTTCCCGGTTGTTATCATGTAAACCTGATAGCTATTGTTACTCATAGTAGCCTAGTAGGGAATATCTGCCAACCAGCATTGGAGCAGCGTAGTGGATTAAGCTCTTATCCTTCTTCTACATGGGGAAAGAGGCCTATGCCCATCAGTGGTATATAACAGGCTGAAGCGTATAGTTTGTAATTAAATAGCACACCAGCAAACTTCGATTTTTAAAAAAACTTATATACAAACCTTGTTCTTACAATAGCTAACACAAAAAAGAATTATCTAATTCGGTGCAGTCGTTCGGAAGTTCTGCGCAATTTTGGATATTCATTTTTATATATCTCATGTACGTAGATTACAGTAAAAATTATCTGGTATTAAGTCTATTGTATTTAAGCAGTCATAATTATACATACACAAGTCTTGAAATAAAAGTATAGGAGCAGATTTTATTTAACCTAATTTTGAACGAGTAGCTAAAACTGCATTAGTGATATGAAAATTACTTTAGTACAATATGCGGTAGATACTTGACTTCTACATAGTAGAGCGAGATGATAACAATATCAATATATTGACCAGTGACCACTAACAAAAACAAATAAGTGACAACTGATAATGTACCTACAATTAAAAAGAATTATCTGAAGAAGTAGCAATCGTAAAATTTTCTAAAAGTAGTAATTTTTTATATTATTTGTTATTCTAACATTTTGTTTTCATTGTCTATATTGAGCTTTTATAATGCACTTGATTTATTTACGTAGCCAATAATACCTTTAACTCGGATTTCAGAATTTACTGTTGCAATTTCTGAACAATTTCAATTTGAAAGTTATTTATAAAGTAAATATTTTTTAACCTTTCTCATTATATTTTGCAGTTTCTAATACTTCTTTAGAAGATTATCCATCAATGATTATATTTTTCGCTTCAGCCTGTAATATACCACAGTTGGGCATAGGCCTCTTAACCCATGTAGGAGAATGATCAGAGCTTAATCTACCACGCTGCTCCAATGCGGGTTGGCGGATATATTCTCTACTATGAGTAACGATCGCTATCAGGTGTACATGATAACAACCGGGACCGACGCACAGTGGGAGGAAACGATCAAAACTACATGCGAGGCAGTAAATCTAATGCAAATGAAATCTTTTTTTTTTTAAGTACTCGTAATGATGTCTGCTTTCTTGTACCAATGCGGAAATTCACTTTTTAGGGGTAGAAACCACCTCTATCCACCCTTAAATTTTCTTAATTTTCATAGAGAAAAGAGTTGATTAAACTCGCTCTTTCCAGAGCTAAGTGTGTTAGCCTGCTTGGGGGTTGTTAGGGGTGGTTCATGAGGTTGTAAGTGTATGTGGAAACGAAGTATGTGAGGGTTAAGGTGGTTAGCCCATCTGTAGTTGAAATCTCAATTTATTTACAGAAAAGTAGTTGATTAAATTCGCGAGCTAGGTATGTTAGCCTGCTTAGGGGTTGTTAGGGGTAGTTTATGAGGTTGTAAGGGTATGTGGGAATAACGTGTATCGAGGTTGAGGTTATAAATATGTAGTTGATCGAACTCATTTTACCCAGAATCTGGCGGTTTAGCCTGCTTAGGGGTTGATAAGGGTGGTTTCTAGCCCTAAAAAGTGAATTTCCGCAGTATTACAAGAAAGCAGATAATATAATTACGAATATTAAAAAAAAATGATTTCATTTGTATTAGATTTACTACCTCGCACGTAGTTTTGATCGTTTCCTCCCACTGTGCGACGGTTTAACGTGCTCTCCGAGGCACGGTGGGGACACTCAAGGACTGCTCAAACATCCAGACCACGGCAAACATCTGTATGGCCAATACAAATGTTTGTCATGTGCGATTATATTTTTACACTTTGTGATATACATATATAGAAAATATTTTATGAAGATCCATTTTAGGCAAAAGATTTTTAGAAGTTTCAGGTAAATGGGGAGCTGAGAATCAGTTTTAATCTTATGTTAGCTAATCTCATGAGAGTTTAATTTCCTAAAACTCTTACGTATTCCGGAAAGAGGCTCTCTTCTAACTACTACGGTTCGCTACCGTTCTTATTCGAGTTTTCTATTTTGTCCGAGACTGTCTATATTAGGATGGAACACAAAAATCAGGAGTGAGTAAAAAGTCTGTACAATATTTTTGTTAGGAAAATGAATGAAGTATTTCAATACACGAACTCTTAATGTTGTGAAAATTAATGCAGTTTTGAATAATTTGATCGATGTATGAAGTTTATAAAATACACTAAATAAATAATAACGAAAGCAAATATAAAGCCTTAATATATATTAATGCTTATAATATAATTAAATGCAACATATCCAGTTCCAGTAAAATTTTATGATTTGTTAGTATACCTACTTAAAAAAAAAACGATTTAAAGTGGGTTGTAATACGGTTGCTATATAAATATTATAAGTACAAAGAAGATTAAAATGTTTCAGTCGTGAAAGCAGCTATATACCGGTTTTTATTGAAAAGGCACCACCGTTCGATATGTTGGATGATCGGAATATCCGGTTATCCATTTTAAATTGAACAATCAGTTCTACTTGACAGTTGAACTTGAAAGCATATTCTTATATCTTTACTGACATTTGTGGCTATTTGCTCATCTATGACTTCAAAAATTTCGATAGAAATTTTGTGGAAATGAAATAAAATTCGTATTGTGTTGTTATTATTAATTGAGGCACTCGCGTATATATTATCCTTTAAAAACTAAATAATATAAACATTTTAAATCATATCAAAAATTTTCGACCCAGCGGGATTTGAACCCGCGCGCTCTGACGTGCCGCGTCAGTGCTCTGCCAACTGAGCTATGGATCCTCATCTAGCCGTGTCGAAATTCTTGATATGAGTCGAAAATCTTTGAGTAGTCGGGGTCTGTGAAGAACTCGCTATAGACGGCGCCAAGGTTTGCTTAAAACCTAAAATCATCATATCAAGAATTTCGACACGGCTAGATGAGGATCCATAGCTCAGTTGGCAGAGCGCTGACACGGCACGTCAGAGGGCGTGGGTTCAAATCCCGCTGGGTCGAAAAATTTTGATATGATTTAAAATGTTTATAATTTCCTCATGTGTGGGTAACACAAAAATAAAAATAAAAACGAATAAATAATATAAATTAAAAACATTTATAATTTACGAGGATAAGGTAAACGACTTTTTAAAAAAGAAATTTTGAAACACGAATTGTACCTACTACGGCCTCTTATTGAAAAGTAACGTGACTTATTGCAGAGGTGAAAATAAATAAAATTGTAATGTATTTTTTGTTATATTCAATATAAACGAAAGTTGCGAAGTAAATAACGATGTCGAGGGTAAAGTTGAATCGCACCATTGTTAAATTGCAGTTGTTATAACTGACGTTGTATTATTAATAGGTAGGTAAGTAATGGCGAACACATCAATCGCGTGATGTCGAAGAATGATAAGTTGTTGAAGTTTTATTGCCTGGAAATGCATTGGCTTATAAATGAAAGATTTAATATTTATAGCTGCATTTTTAGATAAATACTAATATCGTTTTTACGTGAAATATCGTGTTAATAACTAAATGTGTATTAAGTTTTTTTCATCAAAAAATCAATTCCTAAAACGTAATGGAAAACTAGGATATTTTTAATTGAGACTCATTATTTTCTATAACTGTTAAATATATATGATCGTACCCGTTTTTAGATTTCTTTTCACACTTACATAAATATGGTTAAAATGTACTTAGTAGATATAACATTATTATATTTTATGTCTGTTAGCAACAACGAAGTCACGATAAAAAATACTCAATAAATAATTCATGGTAAGGGAATTAAAAAGTTTCAGCTACACGTGTATTGTCATTATGAGTTGAAATGTATTGATAGATAAAGGTTATAATATATATAAATAATATAATATATATATATAAAAAATAATATAGATAATAAAACAAATTGAATCAAATGTATACAATATCAGTGCTGAATACTGTAACTGTTAATGAAATTCAATAAAAACATGTATTTACATATATGTATCGTGTTGCGCAGCTGACGGCTCCCTAGGGTGAACAATTTCCGCCTTAGCATCTTTGTCAGTACCTATATCGCGTTTCTGATGCGATAGGCTGTAAATAATTTATTGTGTGCATTTTCTATATTTCCGAAATATTTGTTACAAGCTTTATTAAAGGTTATTTGGGTATAATATAGTAAGTAAGCAAATCGTATTGAAATTTTACAAGGGTTTCTATATCTTCATTTTTTCAAAAAAAAAAAAAAAACAAAAAAACAAAAGCGTTATATACTTAATTCCTTTTTCCTTTGGAAAATAAAAGTGTCACTGTTTAAACGTAATATTTCACAGAAATTAGAATTTAATACGATGTATAATCTTTTTTTCGTATCTAAGTTGAGTAAATATTACTTATATAATTCTTATATGTTTAGTATATTTATGTAATACGTATCTAATTTCCTTAAGATGTCATTGACATTTAATTAAAAAAATGTGACACAGGGATCTACTAAAATAAATAATCAAGGTTATTCACGTCTATAGTAAAATTGTGTTTGCTCGCAAACGTAAAAAAACCGACTTCAATTACATCGACAAGTAATACAACGTAGTACGTCCATCCGTGCGTAAAACGTATTATTAGATATAACTCGAAAAGTACTCGTTAGATCTCAAATAAATTTAAATAGGTAGAAATAATACATAAAACCTTTCGATTAAAGAAAAAATTATCAAAATCGGTACACCCAGTCAAAAGTTCTGAAGTAACTTAATACATTTAAAAAAAATACAATCGAATTGAGAACCTCCTCCTTTTTAGAAGTCGGTTAAAACAGTTAAGAACTAAAAAAATTGGTATTCCTGTTCAAAATCTCAAAAATATTGAATAGTTTATACATCAGCAAAGCATTTTCTATGATAAAAATATAAAGATACAAATATTTTGTAAAATAGGTATAGCATTTACATAGGTATCTACTGTACATAAGCATTATATATTATTATGTTTTTTGTTGTTATGGTTTACAAGTACTACGTTTTACTAATTCAATTTTATTTAATAAATTGGATTACATTCATAAAGATTTGTATTTGCTTTATTTTTCTATCTGTAGTGCTATGTCTATTATTTAGCTAAAGTTATTTAAGGTACTTTTTCATATTGTGAAAAAATTACTTAAATCACTGATTTTATAAACAAAACGCACTATTGGTAATAAAACGTGGAAATGAAATTAAAAAATCCATTTAAATTGATTCCTGACTTTGTATCCGACGTAATTGGAAGATATCTTTGTTTGTCGTTGGAACTATTATTTGCATTTCCGTAAATAAAAAGCGATCGATCAAAAATGTTTACAGTTTACTTTCTAAGGATGTATCTCAACATTTTACATCTTTAACTTCCCAACATAAACAGATGAGGTTTGGTTTTGGTATTACCAGAAGCTGTTTATGTGCTCTGTTGTGTCAAGAGTTAGCAGTTAATGTTACCTGTTATAAGGTAAAACTTTAAGCAGACTTGATCTAGTGCACAACATTTTATAGTTGCTTATGTATTATGCGTACCTATTCTACTACTTTGAGTACTGGCCGGACATTTAGGGCTACGTTATTTCCTAATAAAATAGCTTCCCAGAGGAGATTATTACAGAAGTAAAGAATTTTATTAATTATTGTAATAAATAAGGTAAATTTTTCACAGATTATGGTAAATAACATTATTTAAGTCTGTATAATTATGTAAATGTTAAAAAATGATATAAAAAGAGGTCACCGTTCGAGTAAAAGAATATTCTTACACATCTATACTATCTATACTAATATTATAAAGAGGAAAAGTTTATAACTTTGTTTGTATATACGGGGTAATCTTCGCAAATACTCATCCGATCATGAAAATTCTTTCACTAACAGAAAGCTACACTATTCAGGAGTGACATAGGCTATATTTTATTGTAATTGAACAAAAAATTCTGTAAATAAGAAAAAGATAAAAATATAACTCCAAAATAGTATGTAATTATATTATAATAACGCCATCTCTCGCCGTCATCTATCGCTATTAGAAGACTTTATTAGCCTATCGACGTCGTTTTCAGAATTTTGATAGATGGCATTGGAGTAATTATAATTAATTTTATTTATTTAAGTGCTATAAAATTTAGTATGTTATTTGGTTCTGTAATTTAAAATAATAAATACACGATATTATTACGATTTTACGCCCAACGAAGTGGGCACGGGTCTGCTAGTCTGATTTAAAGCGAAAAAAGTGTAATGAAAGAAGTTTTGTACAATTATATTACACCTTTTTGTCACTTTCTAAATAATAGAGTAGAGTATTATTAGATAGTGTACATTTGTGCAAATGAACTTTAATGTTTTATTAAGTAATAATTTTTTTTATTCCGAAATTTTTCCAAATTATACATATTTACCATTCACAACTTAAGAACTAAGTATTATTTGTGTTATAATAGTTGTAAATGATTTTCAAAATTGAATGCACATATTTTTCATTTCTATTTTAAGTCATACATAAAAAATATATAAACTAAATGTAAATTTATTAAGTAATCTCAAATTCTGCCGATGCGAATAGGTTTTAGCTGATGTAAAACAAAATTTGGAGAATTATTTCTTTGACGATCACGATCAGGATTCAGCCTGTAATATCCCACTGTTGGGCATAGGCCTCTTCCCCATGTAAGGAGAAGAATCGGAGCTTAATCCCCCACGCTGCTCCAACTCCAATGCGGGTTGGCGGAATTATTTCTTTATTATCTTGGAATTCTTGGATGACGGTTTCAGAGATTTTTTTTATAACTTAAAAAACTACCAGGTTGATTTCCAATGAGTACGTTGGATAGAGCTAGAACTTGTGAGATTTGTAAAATAATAGCATTCCCTGTGGTTGGATTTGTTAGGCTATCAACTCCAGTCAGATTGTCATATAAAATGTACACTGACCGTGTACATTTTATGAGTAGGTATACGGTAAAACTATTAAATATCAAGCGAAATGAATGAAATTGTTGATTAGTAATTATATAACTAACAAATCCTAATAAATTTTCACTTGAACAACCTCAAATCGAGTACTTTACACCAATAACTATTTACAGAGATGTAAAATCAATAACGCAACCTCTGCCAAAACGAACGGGCAACTCAGACAAGAGACAACTTAAACTGAATGTTAACTTCGTGTTTATTACTTGATTGAGTTGATTGTTCAAAACTTCGAGTAATTATAGTTTCATGTTATTTAATTAAGTTTTCTAGTTTTTTTTACGAGTTTTAATTTAACTAAAATTAGCTGTAACCGCGGTTTAGTTCGTAAATGCAATTAATTTCTTTAAGCATATAAAATAAAGACACGTTAGCTTAAGAAGAAATGTACTTTCCAAGATTTCTGTAAATTACGGGTTTAAGATTAATTGGAACCAATACTGGAGGATTGAATGTCTGGTCTGAACTCGAACCTAGCTCGAACAAGTCCTTGTAATATTAGTGCGATAATCTTTTCAATGCATTATTTTTACAACAATACCAAAAGAAAGATTAAGTGGAAATCAATTACATGTATGTACTTGTAATTACTCCATTCCCTATCTACCCTGTGTGCTGGTAGCTCATAGTGTCATAGTACATGGTAAGCAAACACACTAACAGACACTGGCTAAAATCATAAAAAAATAATAATACAGTTTTCGTTTTAGTATCGACAACAGAGTATACTCAATTCAAAGCTATTTCAAAATAGAGGTATTTACGACAACAACCGGGACAGACAGCTTAACGTGCTCTCCGAGTCAAACGCTATACATTTTTTTAAATAAAGATTTGAGACCAGAAAATTTTAATTTAAAAGACACACTTTCAGACTACTTTACAGACTTTCCTTCCATTGATAAAATAAAAACTACATTTTCTTTGAATAAATAAATTCATATGAACATATTTAGGTCTGGTGTAATTTTGGCACTCAGCCATAACAATGTTTTAAAGTATGAAAATAATTTCGAAACAATTACATAATTTTCATTTAACGCAGGTGAATCCGCGGGGCACAGCTAATAATTTTATAAGACTCCAGTCCAGTCCAGAACCAAGACTATTGTTATAAAGATTATTATGGCGTTGGCCATTGTGAGTGCCGCAATGAAGATAATATTATAGTAGCATTCTTCTCTATTAGGTAAATAAAGAACGACTCTTATAAGTTATTTTAAATTAAATATAAAAAGATATAAAACACGGAGTATATGGAGACGGCATCGAACGTTATTTGCTTCAGAACCAGCGTAGCCAACTTTTACACCCACACAATTATATTAAAGTTCGCACACAATTTACAACATTAAAATCTTAATCCTAATTGGCTACGAAGTAGTGTGCGTGTACGCATTGCTACACGTTACTACAATCATAGATGAGTCTCTAGGGCCGTGGGCATTTCGATAAACATTGCAGATTTATCGATAAATGATAACACGGACGAGTATTATTTCAATAAAATTCAATAATTATTATTATCTATGTTCACTGATTACACATTAAATACCTCACATTAATAGTCAACTGGTAGTTTCCTATTACTGTAGACTGTAGTTCTATAAAACTGTTGGGATACTAATCAAATGTCAGAAATTTATTAAAACCAATATGAAACTGAGGGTTCAAAAAAATATATACGAAAAACTATCGGGATGAAACAGTAGGAGCCAAGCATGAAATAAACTGAAAGACACGGTGAAGTGAATTTTAAAAATCATTCACTCATTAAAATTTGAAATCTAATAAAAATGGATATAAAAAATGAAATTCGAATTGTACATATAGTATACTTATGTCTTAAACGTGATAATAAACATCGAACGAAAAACCTTTTATAATAAAAAAAGATTCAATTTATCGATAAACTACGGATTAGGCATTCGTTGCTCAACTAGTAAAGTCGATAATATGGCGGGCCACTGACGCCTGGTACTCCAAGAATTAGTGCGTAGCGAGCGTAACTATAGCCGCGCAATAGATTGCGCATTACGCGCGTTGTTCCCAGACTATCGGTAATGGTTAGCCAGCAGTGTATATCGTTACTGTTACAATTATGAATTGTAAGTCAAAATCATTGTAGAGGACTGGCTTTTTTCCAAATATTAATAATTACAGTAAATTACTACTTATATGTGAAAGGAAATCATTCCTGGGGTAACTTTTAGACCTTAGCTCCCTTGTCGACACGACAATACTACACAACACGGCATTTTAATATTTTTTAAGTCACTAAATACGTCACCCGCGTCTGTACTACGACTGAGATGCGTTTGTTAACAGTGTGATCGCCTGATCATAAGCTCGGTAACACGCGTCACGCCCCTTACCATGTCTATAGTATTTCTGTGGTCTGTGATATAAAACAATTGTTTGTGTTGCATTTAAATGTTAAAATCACATATAATTTTATACTAGCTTCTGCGCGCGACTTCGTCGGCGTGGACTCCGCTCTTATTGGTCTTAGCGTGATGATATATAGCCTATAGCCTTCCGCGATAAATGGGCTATCTAACACTGAAAGAATTTTTCAAATCGGACCAGTAGATCCTGAGATTAGCGCGTTCAAACAAACAAACAATCAAACAAACAAACAAACTCTTCAGCTTTATTATATTAGTATAGATTTACTCTATTGTTTTTCTTAATTTGCTATTAATAAATTACCTAACAAAAGTTAAAAAAATTTGGTCCTCATGGGGCACCTAATTATGTTGGGGGGTCTATTACTGGGATTGCATTCTGTTTTTACCGAGCTCATCGAGACTATATAGGAGTACAGGGAAATTACGGTACCGAAAGAACCGGGAGTTCTTTGTTCAGTCAAAAAGAACCGGGAGTTCTTTGTTCAGTCAAAAAGAACCGGGAGTTCTTTGTTCAGTCAAAAAGAACCGGGAGTTCTTTGTTCAGTCAAAAAGAACCGGGAGTTCTTTGTTCAGTCAAAAAGAACCGGGAGTTCTTTGTTCAGTCAAAAAGAACCGGGAGTTCTTTGTTCAGTCAAAAAGAACCGGGAGTTCTTTGTTCAGTCAAAAAGAACCGGGAGTTCTTTGTTCAGTCAAAAAGAACCGGGAGTTCTTTGTTCAGTCAAAAAGAATCGGGAGTTCTTTGTTCAGTCAAAAAGAACCGGGAGTTCTTTGTTCAGTCAAAAAGAATCGGGAGTTCTTTGTTCAGTCAAAAAGAACCGGGAGTTCTTTGTTCAGTCAAATAGAACCGGGAGTTCTTTGTTCAGTCAAAAAGAATCGGGAGTTCTTTGTTCAGTCAAAAAGAACCGGGAGTTCTTTGTTCAGTCAAAAAGAATCGGGAGTTCTTTGTTCAGTCAAAAAGAACCGGGAGTTCTTTGTTCAGTCAAAAAGAACCGGGAGTTCTTTGTTCAGTCAAAAAGAATCGGGAGTTCTTTGTTCAGTCAAAAAGAACCGGGAAATCGAATTTCAGTTCTGGTTCTTTCGGTACTTTCGGCAATTTTATTTTAATTACTCAATTCATTCAAAAGCGAACTAGTGATACAAACAAGGTATCCAAGTGATGATATTACTATCGTGTCCTGAAAAGAAGGCTGCTATGTTAAAAATACGAATGCTGAATCGTGTCTCGCTCTTCACACTCTACTTCTCTCTCTACTTGTATATCTCAGCAGTTTACTTAATTGCAAAACTTAGAGGTAACATTACTTCTCTTTTTAGAATCTCTCTATTTCAGGATAATAAATCTCTTGTAACCAATGCCGCTGCCTTAAAAAGATAGACATGGACATCTCGTGACGGTAGCTATGCAGATGATGTTTACTAATTTTTGGCTTATTTATAAGTAGGTACTAAACACTAGAATAGACTAAATTCTGTCTGTAACTTTTTTTGAAAAATTAAAATTCAATGACAACTTTTTAAATGTTAATTACAGTCGACACACACATTATAGTAGACAAACACACAGTTTTGAAGAATAAAATTTTATAATAAAAACTTAAGAGCCGAAAATACCGAAAGAACCAGGAAATCCCGTTTCCGTTAAGGCAAAGTACCGAAAATCCCGGTTCTCAAAAACAGACCGATTCTGGGCACCCTAATCGAGATCAAAAAGATTACTTTTTTTAATTATGCAGTATTCATAATGCCATTGCTTTAAAAATAATACAACAAACATCTCTATCCCCTTGTGTAAATAATCAACAAAACGTAAACAACGTTTTAATCATTTATAAAAATTACAATAATTTAGCGTTGGTAACGATCAAGGACAAGTATAAAGTACATAGTTATTAATTTCTCATCTTAAGGTTTGTATATGGATAAATATTACAACGTGGGTGTACAAGACATTTATTGTAATGTGTTACCATCAGCAAGCAAAGTGCCGCATCACTGGAGCGACTGAGATGTGGTTTGGCTATCCGCCAAGCCGCCTCGTTGATCGCAAGCTGTGTCTAACCACCGTTTTGAGTCTTCATATAACAATTATCATCAAGAATCTTCAAACAAATCCCTTAGAAAAAGAGAGTATTCATAAAAGATTTACCGTAAATATCATTAAGTCTAAACATCTGAGTTCAGATACACACAGTGCCCGACAAGTGATGGCATGATATGGCGCACAATTGTGATTAGTAATAGTTCAACATTTACAAAAAAATTATCATGATTCATATGAAGTACCTATTCAAAATTATCGAGATTTTTAAATACAAGAAATTTTCTCATGATAGATTGACCATTATAAAGCACCACAAATCTTTTATGTATAGGTAACTAAAGTGGCTGTCTTATATGAATAGGATTTTAAAATGAAAAAAATTGTTTCCGTGAATTTTCATATACTTATCTATATATCACTTATTATTTTAGATGACCCAATTAGTTCAGGTAAGAATTTGACTAAAGACATTAATGAGTTTAATATGAAAATTAATGCTAGTGCAAGAAACAAAAGACAATCGCAGCGTTTTGAAACCCATAAATTACTACAGATAATAATAATAGAAAATAGATATATAAGATAATAGATATTAATATTAGATAGATACATTGATGTATAAAAAACCATGGTTTTTTTATACATCAATGGATAGATTATTAATTGAGTTCAAAAAATTGTATATTTTTAGTTAATTTATATTCTTGAAATGAATTTAAATTCAACAATGTATACTAGTATACAAAAAAATATAAAAAACACTTTGTTCTTTGTATATGTATACTATATTATATAATGATAAAATAAATCTATCTAAGTTCATTAAAATAAATTAAGGTGTAATTTTTTACAAAATTTAAAAATTTACACGCAAATATTTTTATTATAATCAATTATCCAAGGTAAAACTGAAAATCTGAGTCAAATGGTTGATAAGAAAATTGTAGGGTTTGAGCGTGTCGGTATCCAAAACGCGTAATCGGTAATTTCATTAATAAACCAGTAATTTAGTACAATGATTTATCGTTGAAAGGAAAGATTTTCATAATTATATTTTTTTCAATAGTTATAATCATCCTAAGTACTAATATTATAAATATGAAAATTTATAAGAAAGAGCTGAATGGATGGATGGATCTTTGTTACTTTTTCATGTAAAAACTACTAAACTGATTAATGAATATTGACACATAGATAACTGGAGATCCAGAATTTTTTGTCCCGATTAGAGATCTGAAATTACGCGTGTGAATCGGCTTATAAAACTTACAAGTTTCGACATATTTACACGAAGACTATTTCCGAAGATTGGTACGTTCTATTATCATCGTCATAGAGGGGCGCTTAAGAGGCTGCTAACCCATGCTACCGTGATGCCCTGACGTTTGGCCAAAATGTTCGGGCTATCTTCGCTGAACGAGCACTCACGGGCACCGTGAGCGGTCTATTACCTCGGTGTCTAGTGAGAGGGAGGGTCTCATTGTATTGCGGAGGGTGAAGAAGCGCATATCGGCTTCTCCTTCTCCACATGGATATCGTGACGTGTGATGTGTGAAGGTCGACAGTGAGAGGTCTCTGTCTACGATGGCCACCAGGGCCTGGCGCTGAGGTCCCCAAGCTTAATAGGAAACTTGTTACGTAAAACAGACCAAAATTACCATACATCTAGGATAAAGTAAGAGTACGTAGAAAACATAATGAGAAAGTAAATGCTTTCTTAGTATCTCATCGTCATGTTAAGCTTCTCTCAAGTTAATACTAATTACGCATAGCCTATAGCTGTTTTATCTTGAATCGTGTTAGTTTAGTTTTGTAACTTGGTACTGTGTACCGATTTTTGTAAATGTTCCTCTGCTAGTTTTTTGGACTCTTCTCTAATGAAAACGGAGGTAGTGTTAACTAATAATTATTTAAAATCTATCTAAATCTATGACTAATTACTTACCGATCCACGTATTAAATAAATAAAAAAAAATTCAAAAAAAAAAATTAATAGTTACCGTGAACGTTAAAAAACTTATATCGACATTGGTGAAGTTGACGTATAATAACAGAAGTTGCTATCTATGTTATGCCCAACTTTAACATACGTATATGCAAGGCTTTTGCATTCCATTCATGCCATAACAAAGCATTATAATGCTAACTGTTCCATGAGCGTGTCAACTGAAAGCCCACAAGATACCTACTCGTAAAAAAGTATTTTTTAATACAGAATGTATGTATGTATTTTTTTCCATTATAAAAGTGTCTTTCGTATTGGCTCTTTGACTAACAAATTTTTCAATCATCTTATGGCTATTCAAGTTACATTATTGTTTAGTAGTAAAGAAGAATGATAAAATACTGTCATACAATTGGTCCTATAACTCTACTACAAGAAAAACATTATCTGATCCAAGTAGTATCCTGAGAAAGCGCTCCGTCTATAATCTATCAATATCTCATTATCTCAATTGATTCAGGCTACGTCTATTCAGGGGTTTCGTATAAAAATAAGGTTGGCGAGTAATTGGCATTGACCCGATGTCAGTAAAGAAGTGGGTTAGGGGAGCGTCGATGAGCCTACGACGGTCCGCGCCTGCAACATTCATCGAATACATGAATTACAATGGTGTTGTAGTTTGTTTATCTGGACTAAATATCTCTTTAGTGTCATGTCGAGATGTTTGTGTAAATCTTATATTTAAAAAAATAAACCACATTTACACGAAGTTTTACTAATATCAAGCTAAAAACATCAAAAAACATGTTTAGTTAATTGGTTACAGGGAAGCCTCTTAAATATTTTTATCATATTATATCATAGTATTATAGCGGACGTGTTATACATTTTCTGTAAAAGATTGTAAAACGATTAGAATATAAAGTAGTTGTAAAGATAGGAAACTTTTTACTTAACAGCGTATTGCGTAAATGTTTAAAGAGTTTAAAAAGCAATTGCGGTGTATGTATGTCTCACATTTGCTTACGTCACTAAAGTGTAGGCATTAAGCATCCAGATAGGAGATGTGGAACGTGCTTTTAAAGAAACAGCCAACGCGAGCCGACTTTTTACATTAAACTTTCGTTCTTTATTGAATATGTGAAATTTCTTCTTAACATCAATACTAATATATAAAGCTGAAGAGTTTGTTTGTTTGGTTGTTTGTTTGTTTGTTTGTTTGTTTGTTTGTTTGTTTGTTTGTTTGAACGCGGTAATCTCTGGAACTACTGGGCCGATTTGAAAAATTCTTTCAGTGTTAGATAGCCCATTTATCGAGGAAGGCTATAGGCTATGTGTCATCACGCTAAGACCAATAGGAGTGGAGTCCACGCCGACGAAGTCGCGCGCAGAAGCTAGTTAGGTATAATGATAAAAGATAACTGTAGACAAATGCCAAGAATGAACGTAAATACATTTATTGATCATTATTATTATTATGTTATAATAATATTATTGTATTATGTAATCAACATACATATTATATAAATAGAGATTTAAATAATTTAGAATTTAAACAATTTCAGCGAAAGTAGTTCATTCAAAATGACGTCGACAATAATTTGCATTAACAATGAAAGACGTTCAATCAATAATCTCTGCAAGGTTTCGCTACAGTGACATCAAGGTTCGAATACACCAGAAATTATATTGGAATGATTTGTTTCAGGCAGATATTTGTACTAAAGCAAGTAAGTAGTGTACCTAATAGGTACTGATACATGGGACGTTGCGTCACAATACACAACTAATGGGTATCATTTAAACTTTATAGTAAAATTATTAATGAAAACATTGAATTAGTATCAAAGTTTATCGATTTCAAACATGTAGTAATTGTCGATGAGGATAAATGGTAGTTCTTATCAGTATCACAAATATACATTATATTGTCGTTGATAGCGCGTCCAATCTTTTTCAAAGAGCGCCATCAATGTTTTGTCATCTACGTATACGAATACGAAGACCGCGACGTCGAAGGTACTCGTACTTTGCTTCGTAATATTTGATTTGATACTGTTAAATAATGTATGCCTCATCACTCACGCCCTCATAAATGATTCAAATATGATTCAAGCTGAGTTTCTTAGCATTTTCTTCGTATTATACTTTTTATGTGACCTCATTTGCATTTTTTCTATTAAATGTATTTTTGTCATATTAAAAAAAGGTTTTATATAATATTTATTCGAAACAGTTAATTTTCAAGATAATTAACAGTTGTATTATAATTACTTACAATTTATTTCGTGATATCTTCTTATTCGTGACAATGATAGACTTAGATACGAAATAGATGTGATTACCCATCTGCTTAATAGATAAAAATTAAATAATTATCTTTTTTACTATGTTAAAGATAAATTGCGGCAACTGCTCTTGAAAGCAGACTTTTAGCAGACGACCCTATGTCGTCGTATTCGCAATGAAATAGCTCTCATTTTGAAGATTTTTTTATTAAACTATAGGTGACAGTAACTTGAACTATATATATTCATATACCTGTTTATACCTGCCAACCCTGTAGTAAATAGTAATACCAGAAAAATAATAGACTACTCCCCGTCATTACTTTAAACTGTCGGTAGGTACTCGCGTACTCGTATTATATTTTTATTCTTAAAACCCGTAGGTTCATTTTTGAATAATAAAAAAAATTGCGTGCGTACAAAGTACACATGTCAGAAGTGAAAATTCTTTGGCAAACTAATTAAGAAAAAAACTAATTAAAAAAAAACGAATTTAAAATGAAAAAAAACTAATTGAAAAAAAAAACAAACAAAAAGCCAACGTCACGCGGTGTTCCCAGGCGGCCACCCATCCAATTACTGACCGTCCCTGACGCTGCCGCGTTACCGGTCACTCAAATTTTACACCTCATGCGCCTAAAGATTTTCACTTCAATACATTTTTCAATTTTGAATTAAATGCTAGCCTTGCCAGGAATTTTTAGTCAACCCTTACGAGATTATTTTTCTAATAAACTAAAATAAATATAAAACAATTTTCATCAATAAAGCAGATGGGTGAAGTTCATCTTTAGTTCGGATCTTCAACAAGGAGACAGTTAAGGGAAGTTATATATTTACTAAATTGTAGCCAGCTTTCAGGTCGATGGAATAAGTTATCTATACAGTAACAATTTGTATTAGTACAGTTTATGTAAAATATGTACGGTAAGTACAACCTAGGCAAAAATATATTTTTTGCAGTTTAGACCTCAAGAAAAGATATATGGCACTCAGTCAGTCAGTCAGTCAGTTCAGCCTATTGCAGTCCACTGCTGGACATAGGCCTCCCCAAGTTCGCGCTAGACTTCCCGGTTTTAAGGTACTCGGTAAGAATAAAATACGCGGAATAAAATAGTGTCAAACAACAAAGTTTTTAGCTGTTATAACATACATGTACATAGTTATAATAGTATACCACCATTCACTTTAGTGATACGAATAGCCAAGCGTAAATTTATGATTAGATTTAAGAAATTTATTGTTTAATTAAATATAATATGAAATAATTAATTTTTATAATTATATCACGGTAATCGTTATTAATGTGTAAACTCCAGTTGCGTGTCGGAGCTGACATAAACACTTTTTTAAAGTATTATAGTTAGGCTAAGGCTATAAATATTTCAGTCGGCTTTAATAAAGAAATTACGAGGTCTAAAATAGGGGCGGAAAAGACGTTTTTTGGGTTAATTTCTATCTCGCAGCCGAACAAATGAGACGAGACACGCAACTTTCTTTGTTTATTTTGTGCTGTAATTTGAAATTTGCCGTGTCATGTCGCTTTTTCCGGAAGTTCTTCTTTGTTATACTACCAGTCGCCTTATCAACATGTTATAAGCTTAATTTGCGGAAGAATAAAAAAAAAACACTTATTTTGTCACTTAATAAAAATCAACAAGGTTTTTAACACTAAATGACAAACAGTAAATTTTTTTTTTATTAACTACAATGGCTTCTCACAGCCGCAATGTTTGATTTTTTTTAACGTCACTTATGTAAGGACAGTTGGGCTGCTAAGACGAATCTAACAATACCTCAGTTATGTAAATCCGTTCAGCAGTTCTGGAGATATGAGGTAATAAAGAAACAAGATACACGCGAAAAACATAACCATTCCTTGGCAGTCGGGTAGAGACGGACTGAATTAATTTGTACACCCAATATTATTATTTAAATACTTATTAAAAATGTGGATTAGCGTTATTTTATAATAAAGCTGTAACAAATCCAATTTTGTACCCTTAAGATATGATAAGTTTTTCTGAGAGCTCTGTATATAATCGATACTAAAGTTTGTCCGTATTTGGGTCGCGAACTACTCGGAAACTTACAACTTACTTACTTGAGGGTTTACTAAGAGCTAGGACAACGATCATCAATTCAATGTCAACGATGATATTAAAATCAATACGATTTCTTTGCTATAAATAGATGCTATTCAAAACGTTATTTTTGAGGTGAAAACGTCAAATAAATCGATGAACGCCGCCGCCGGCTGCATGCACGAAAATGGATGACTCGTTGTCCCGTTACGCTCGTTGTACGCTTGCGCCACATCTATCTCTCTTCCACTCGATTGGCCTATGCCACATCGAGGAGATGTTTTGTTACGACGTTGTTACGTTAAACTATCGTCCGTAAACCAACTTTACAGACAACCATTTTTTTTTATTATAACCTAACTTCAGTGCGTAGTTTCATTAGCGTAATTTCCAATCCCGTAAGAATTTCGGGATAAAAAGTAGCCTATATATTATTCTAGATCTCCAGCCATCCGTTTACAGAGTTTCACTACGATCAGTTCAGTAGTTGTTGCGTGAAAGAGCAACAAATCCATCATTCTTCACAAACTTTCGAATTTTTTTAAGCAGTAGGTTTATTAGTAGGCTATCGATTTAGATATATATCGATATAGTTATATAATCATTATTTGGTAATTCATAGTAATTTTATGACTTCTATTTACACAAATTAAATTAAAATATCTGAAAAGTGTCGGTTTATAAAGTATAGATATAGACCATTAAGGAACTGAAAATTTTGGACAGAATACACACTACAGAAATCACTAAAACATCATGGAGCCTAGACGTTAAGATAACAAATCTTATTCAAGAAGAAAGGCATGTAAAGAAGAAGTCAATGTTTCCTCTAATTTTTACATGCCTGAACAAAATTAAAAGTAAAAAACCTTTTTAAAAAACAAGCTTTTATTTTAATGCACTAAAACGAAAAAAATAAATTTTTACTTTAAAACTTTTACTATCTACTTATAAAGTCATTACACATAATCTATATGATAGAAAAGCTTGTCGCGAGATATGAGTACTCGTATTTCCTTAGTTTGAAAATTTTAATAGTTAAAATCAATCACATCAATTTATTTAATTTACTTGTTTACAAGCAAATCTCGCGACAAGCTTTTATATCATATAGATTATGTGTAATGACTTTATAAGTAGATAGTAAAAGTTTTAAAGTAAAAATTTATTTTTTTCGTTTTAGTGCATTAAAATAAAAGCTTGTTTTTTAAAAAGGTTTTTTATTTTTAATTTATTTTTGGCTTTTTAGTCGGTTGTCACGTCACTTTATTCAAATTATTCTTAGCAAGCCCTTTCATTTGATACACATATTGTAGAAGTGCTCTAAAAATAACTAGTCCGCACTCAAAAGTCTAAATCCAATATGACGTCACAAAGTTAACCATGCATTGTCATCCAAATTGAACCTGCATACAAAATTTCAGCTCAATTGGTTGAAGATATCTGCTTCAAAATTGAGTTGCAAGATTTCACCCGAACAAACATTCATTAAAGTTACATACATACATACATACATACATACATACATTGCAAGTTAAATAAAAGCTTGTAAAAAAGAGGGAAGAGGACGTTGGCTTAACAACTTGGCTTCATACAAGGTAAAAATATGCTTAATCGCTATAAAGCGACAATCGCATATATGTTACATCCTTAGTATACCCGTATTTATCAATTATATTTTATCTACACAAATAAATAAAATTAGTGTCTGTTTGTAATATTAAAATAACCGCTTTTTACTAAATGCATTTATGGATCTATATGTATATGGTACATATACCAAAACAACATTTTTTGCAATTTTTGTCTGTATATCTGTCTGTCTGTCTGTTTGTTCCGGCTAATCTCTGAAACGACTAGACCGATTTTGACGGGACTTTCACTGGCAGATAGCTGATGTGATAAGGAGTAACTTTGGTAACTTTTATTTTAGATTTATTTTGTAACTCTGCGAACTGAACAATATTAATTTTTAAATTCCACGCGGACGAAGTCGCGGGTACAGCTAGTTATATATAAAATATATAGATTTATAATTCGAACGTATAAGCAATCTGCATGTTTTTGAAGAAATTTTGAAACATGTGTAAGAAAAGTCCCGCGGTCAACAGCATAATATTATATACGTACAATACTATAAAATTATTGAACAAGTTAATACAAATGTTCTAAGTTGCGAAGTACAACTTATAATGAGACTCCTTATTGTTTTATTCGGACTCGAACATGAGCCCGGAACTTTACAAATTACTTTCGTGTTGTGAAAAATGACCGTCAATATGTCTTGGAAATGAGTTAATGTTTTTCGTGTTTGTTACTTCGTTGACTTAATTGAAATTTATTGATGCAAGTGATTTCTTTATATTACTTTAATGGCACATGAACATTCAAACATAGATTAGCATGTATATAAACATGCACCTTTTATCTTTAAAAAAGGTACATCATTTTTACATTCAATGTAACAATAATAAAATAAAAATGTTTAGCATATAAAAATGTAAGCAGCATTTGTTTTAGTTAAAGCCGGCTGATAGGTATAGATAGAGCATGTGCGTTTTTTTATAGATGGGGAATAGAGCATGTACCTAGTCCATTTCCACTTAGGTTACTTAACACATGACAGGATATCTTTTAATTAGTCTCAAACCTAGCATGCTACTTTACATGGCTCTTTAACGTCCTTCAAGTTCGATGGATCTTTAATATTATATAATACGACAAATAAATTACCTACGACGTGCTCCTAGAAAACATATTATATAATTGACAAAAAAAAAATACGAGCTGAAGTTAATACCTACAAGATTAATATCACGTTTCACCAGTGATACATCACAATAAAATGAAAGAAGCTGTCCCTACATGTATGATAAGTATAAAGACGTAGGTACATTATTTATAGTGAAAATTATATAAAACCGATATTGTTGTTAATTGTTACTTATACAACTAAAATGTACGTTATTAATTGTAAATGTATTTTTATCAGGGTGGATTTAGACCAAACGAACAAAGAGCTAGAGCTAGAACAAGAGCATTCTTTCTTGATCTTCGAACACTCGTATTCATATAAATAACAACGAAAAAATGCTCTACGCCTGTTTACACTAAAAGAATTTGATAAGAATTTGATGTAGTGGGGATAGAATGAGCATTCGCTCGTCTGATGTAAATCGACCATCATATAAGTGTCAGTAAGTTATTAACTAAGTTACCAATTGTCAAACACAACCACCACAGTCGTTGACCGATAATTGTAACATTTTTGTAACGTGGTTTATGTTATAAAATATGTATTTCTTTTGCTAAAAACTTTGCTACCTAACCATAGTGTAGAAGTCTTTTAAGAATTGTCTGTTTATTTTTAAAACACTAAAACTCCTGTTAATATGAATGTAACGCTTTTCTCTTTCGTGTATCTGAAACATTTTTTTGAAGTACCAAACGCGGCACGGCGCACAGTGGGGTATTTGACATGAAAAGTTGGACGAAACTCTTTTTTTGATTCGTTATGTCAGTAAAATCGTTATAAAACCAGAAACTAACACAAAACGGGATATTTATTAAAAAATTAGTCTAATTCACACGAGCTCTCATCAGTTGGTTCGTCGTCTTCACGGACACTTTTTGAACTTTCTTGAGTAAAAGTAATTGTAGCTTTTGGTCTGAAACGGCTGGACCGATTTTGACGGGTCTTTCACTAGCAGATAGCTGATTTAATAAGGAGTAACTTAGGTTACTTTCGTTTTACAATTTTTTTATTTTATAACCCTGTGAACTGAACAATAACTTTTTTGTTAAATTCCACGCGGACAACGTCGCGAGCACAGCTAGTAAATAAAACGCCAAACTTCCGTTACTTTTTTCTTTTAAGATTACTTCCTAAGATAACCTGTATTAATATAATATATAAATTTTTACTCGGACGAACTCGGAAACATTACTAATCTACTAATTTATAAAGAAAAAATTAGAAATAAACTAAAATTTTATTATTAACAATCATAAGTCATAGAAACCTAAATATGGAGTCATGAGTTACTGTATGCAGGTAATAATAAACTACATACCTTCACTTTCAATATCCATATCGAAATCTTCTTCTAAATCAAAGTATCACTGACTTATAGGAGAACTAAAAGTAGTTGCTTTAAAGCGCCGAGAACTGCAACTTGCAACGTAAACAAAGATGAGATTCCGACTGATGCTGTAAATGAACCACTTAAAAATGGCTGTCAAAATGGCTGCCGTTTTATGCCCTATCTATTGTACTACTATATAAACTCATTACAGTTGTCCTATTAAGTAGTTGATAAATTTGAGTTTTGTCCAACTTTTCATGTCAAATACCCCTATGTGCGGCGTCAGGAGTCATGAATTTTTAAACGTCCATACCACGTTGAATACACCGGTTCTCGTCCAATCACCGAAGTTAAGAAACGTCGGGCGCGGTCAGTACTTGGATGGGTGACCGCCTGGGAACACCGCATCACGTTGGCTTTTTGTTTCTTTTAAATTAGTTTTTTTTTAAATTAGTTTTTCTTTAAATTCGTTTGCCAAAGAAGTTTCACTTCTGACGTGTGTACTTTGTACGCACGCAATTTTTTAAAAATCTAAGTATCTGCTGTTTCATTATTCTACTAAAATTTGTACAAATATATTGGAAACATTACATTCGATAGAAGGAAACCGGATATATCTCTAAGAGCGGACAGACGGATATCCGGTCGGATTATGCTGTACATTGTTCGGTTATTTTTAGCGGACCCTTGTCGCTTACTCGCTTTTATCACATTACAATTTAAGCCCTTTACTCGAGTTGTATGTGGGTCCGTACCACAACTCAGCTGGAAACTTAAAGTAAGAATGTCGGTCGCTCAGGCAGTATTGAATTATTTTATATAAAATTTTACGTTAAATAATTATGGATTTTATATATTATAGTGTATGTACACATATACTAGCTGTCTCATATAGGGGTTTTCCTGTCTTGCGAACAGCCAAACAAACGCATTAGCTTTAAATAGAAAAAAATTGGGAAAAGGCCATCTTACTAACTTAGCGGCATGGATTGGTATACTTTACAACCTATTTTCATACCTACAAAATATATGTAAAAATTAATAAAAATCAATCGCACTGTTTCGGAGAAGAACGACCACAAACATTTGTGACGCGCGATTTTATATAAGTCTATTTGTTAAATGAAAATTTGGCGTGATATGACATATGAACACTTTTTTCTATTTTGCAATTAAAACAAGAGCCCATTATGTTGTTAAATTAATTTTTGAAGTTAGTTAAGCGTGCAAAAAGGTTGGATAATGTAATGTGGTTTGGTGGTTTGGCAAGCAATTCCGCCTGGCGCACCACTGGTACCGATCATATACTTTTGATTATTATTTTTCCAACATTTTTGGCAACTTTGATAGAAGGCGATTAAAGTGGGCTCAGTTTTAGTAGCCTAGCTTTAAAGTATTACGTACTGCGGTAAATTGAAGTATAGAGTATGTTTAGAGTTCTGTAGTACGACGCTTAACAATAGAGTTCTGTAAGCACTTAGAAGCCTGACAAGGCAATCCTATTGTTAAGACTCTGCAGTATTATTCATTCGTCCCCTGTCTGTTACAGGACTCCTATCGAGCTATAATAATTATGATAATATATGATTTAAATTATTAACTTGATAACTAAAGATGAACAGTTGCAGCTTAATCTACCACGCTGCACTACTTCAGGTTTGCTATAATATGCCAGGAGTAACGATCGCTTGTTTGATAATTTAAAAAGGGCCCTATTTAATGGACTGACTGAGGTATGATGAATGACTGAGGTAGGGCACAGCAGGAAATTTCCTGCTCAAAATATGGAGCAGCCCGACTGGGGTAGTACCTCGACCTTACAGAAGACCACAGCTAAATAATACTGTTTTCAAGCAGTATTGTGTTCCTGTTGGTGAGTAAGGTGACCAGAGCTCCTGGGGGGATTGGGGATAGGGTCGGCAACGCGCTTGCGATGCTCCTGGTGTTGCAGGCGTCTATAGGCTACGGTCTTACCATCAGGTGAGCCGTATGCTTGTTTGCCGTACTCGTAACATAAAAAAAAAAAAAAAAAAAAAAAAAAATTTAAGAAAAATGTTTATTAAGCAATTTTTGACGACCTTTTGAAAAAGTTGCAATAAATACTTTATGGTGGTAGATCACGAAGCCTTTCGTGTTGGAGCTCTACTCACATTTAACCATTTTTTTAATAATGGTCCGATAGAACTTCATGTCAAATGACAGCTCGCTGTCAGCGACTACAGCAGTCGACAGGATAGATTAAAAATGCACAATACGAATAATATTGCGTGCCAAGACCGCTTTTAAATACATTTTTTTTCTCTGCGCTCGTCTTTTGATTGTCTCCTGTGATTGCCTCTGTTTCGTATTTAGCCAAATAATAATAATAAAAAAACATAAAGCAACTCTATATTTTTATGATAGAGTAACAACATCTTTTCAAGTAAAAATTTTGCTTTATGGCTGATAGCCTGAAATTATTTTAAAGTAGGTGTCACGTATAACTTCGTACCGGTGTTTTTATATCATGAATATATCGATTTTTCCTAAATTTTCTTTTCTACAAATTATCAATAACGAACACTAAGAAAAGAGTTATGTTATTTGGTTGGTAGTCGTTCAAAAGTTATGCGCGTACATACACTTTGATGATTTATTTTTATTAATTTAGATATATTAACATGAATACCATGAGCCACTTGAGTACGTCAAACTTTAATAAAACTTGATTTTAATAATATTATTTCAACTCCTAAAAGCAACCAAATAGGAAACGGTAGATCCATAAAAACATTCACTGAACAGACTAGTTTTCCGACTCGTAAAATGAATGAGACTGTCATGAGCAAATGTCTCAAGATATTAAGGAAACGGGTAGCTCGAGGAACGTATTTCATAAAAGTGCACTCTGAAGGCTTCTCCAGCTTTGATTACGTGATTTATTAAAAATAAGTTTCGATCATATTTTACAATTATATGAATGAAGCTAAGTTAATAGATTCAGATAAGAATTTTAAATTACAGTCGAACTTAAGTAGTAATATTTTCGTTTCGCGATTAAATTATCGCGTATATAACAATAAGTAGAAGTTTTATCTACAGTTTTAGTACTTTTAAAGAAAAGTAGTTAAATTCTGGATAATATACAAAATATTATTTAAATAGTTGGTTAGTTGCATACTCCCATTGCTGGGTATATAATTTACTGTAATGTTTAAAAAAATATGTAGATATGTTGCAGACATAAGAAAATATTCAAATAAATACCAACGCTAGAATATATTCGACATTTATGTTTAAATACGGTTTAATAGGTATTTACAAAAAATACAAATGTAATACAAAAATTTGTAAATACAAAAATTTTAACAAAATTATAATGTATTTTCTCTGTTTCAGATTGGAGCTATAGTTTTCGGTTTATCGGTTCAAAATAATGAAGCTTACGTTACAACAAAAAGAAATAGTCAAGAATAAAGGTATTCCTGTATAATCTATTTAATTGCATGCTTAATACTACAACATGATTTTATTCCTGATTGTCGATATTATTTACATTATTTTGATAATTTTAATAAAGTAGGTACATATTTTATATACTTAATAGCCTGTTTGATCTAAAGATCTCGGAAAACCATAATCACCGTTTAGAGAACAGAGTTTGTTAGTGGAAAAAGAGCTTAAACATAAAACAGACAACAAACAACAAAACTGATGGTTTGAAACTTAAGATTATTGTATTATAATCTGTAAGCTTAAATACCATAAGTACCTGGGTGACCGAGCCTAGCTCGGTATTTTATTTTTGATGTTATTTAAATAATAAATCACGAGTGAAATTAAAAAAAAAAGAAAAAAAATTGATCTGGAGACTGAGATTGGAACCCGGGTCAACACGAATCGACACCCGCCGACTTCCTAATTACGCCATTACAGCTATAATGGCAACGGTGAAATTAAGCTTCGTATTCTAATGATATTTTTTCATTGCCTAAAAACAGGGATAAAACGACATTTTTTTTAAAATGAATCCTAGCTAGATCAATTTTTCGCCCCCGAAATCCCCTGCGGCCCTGCATACTAAATTTCACGAAAATCGTTGGAGCCGATTCCGAGATTCAGAAATACAAGAATTGCTCGTTTAATAGCTATACATTTTCGGAAGGTTATTTCGATTAATATAAGCATAAAATATGAGTACGGTAATTGATTACTATATATGTATTAAGCTAATAATATGTTATACCAAATATAACATTATAATCAATGAATGCTAATGAAATTAAAACATATTAAAAATATTTTAAACTACGTGAATATTGCTATTTCCCTATTGTATATATTATGGTTAAAATTATGAATTAAATATTATTAATTGAGTATTATTAATGATTATTAATAACTGAGGTAAGGCAAAGCAGGAAATTTTCTGCTCAAAATCTGGAATTGCCCGACTGGGGTAGTACCTCGACCTAATAATAGCTAAATAATACTGCTTTCGACCAGTGTTGTGTTTCTGTTGGTAAATAAGGTGACCAGAGCTCCTGGGGGGAATATGGGATAGGGTCAGCAACGCGCTTGCGATGCTTATGGTGTTGCAAACGTCTATAGGCCGCGGTAATCGCTTACTATCAGGTGATCCACGCTTCTTTGCCGACCTATTTGTATAAAATAATAATAGAAAAATCTATTAAAACTACAGTTTAATGTTAAAAATTTATTACTGTTTATTATTATCACATACTGACTACGTTTTATAATGGACTAGCAGTGAAACCCGGCGTAGCTCGGGTTAAAAATCCATCGCAGAAACTTTCTAGACCATTACAGAAATTTTGAGATTTTTTTAGATGTCCTAATGCGTTAAAAAAGGACAGAAATATATGTTTTAACATTTTCACCACCCACCACCACCCACTTTCACTAGCCGCGACCAAACTCCCTTACTACCACCTGGTGACCATGGAGTATTTACCACACCAACTGGAAGTTGATTGGGTTTTGTGTTGATAGAGAAAATTGTGTATTTACGTACAACAAAGCATTATATATATATATTTAGATTTTAAGGTATTGACAACAATTTATTATTAACATATTACGAATGAAATGGACATTGTTTCAGTCGAATATTTTTGAGTGATAAGACGTAGGTATGCATTTTTTCAGGCAGGCGAAGGCTATTTACCCACTACGCCTTCAGACAACAAAAACTCTCTAGAGTAAAAGACACCGAGTGGATTTGACGTTAACGGATTTGAAAATAAGCATACATTGTGGACACTATCAAAACAATCCTTGACACGATTAAACCCTCAAAAAACGTTATTTGAATAAAACTCGCTTCCAGTTCTCTTACTCTCTTAGTTCACTCATGACACCAGAAAAGTTTTGTCTGAAACTCGAATATATTTTTTTTGAGCAAAAGTTTGACTTTTATTAAGTCTTTGCTAAAAACTCGCATTACTTTCTTTTACTCTGTTATCACTATTACTTTGGTATAATTTCTTGTTAAAATTCTCCATAAACTACTGACAACGACTTATAAAGGCAAACTAAGTAGAGATGAAACAATGTTGTACTAGGATTTTAAAGTTAATTTTCTGACTGAAACATGAAAGCTTGGAGCGTATAACATTTAAGACAAGTACATTTTCCGTTGGCTAAATACTGTTATTTATAAAAATTTGTATAAAGTTTTCGTTGAGCGTAACGTTTATAATTAACTAGCTTCTGCGCGCGACTTCGTCGGCGTCGGCTCCGCTTCTATTGGTCTTAGCGTGATGATACATAGCCTATAGCCTTCCTCAATAAATGAGCTATCTAATACTGAAAGAATTTTTCAAATCGGACCAGTAGATCCTGAAATTAGCGCGTTCAAACAAACATAAAAACAAACAAAGAATCAAACAAACTCTTCAGCTTTATTATATTAGTATAGATTTCACATATAATTAGTATATGTATATTATTGGTTCATAGTCACATTTTACATTTTAAATTAGATATAAATACGTGAACACTATTTCTATCTTTTATAGTTTCTTTTGTGTAGTTGTTGGTATATATGCATAAAAATAAATCAGTATACCTATCACATGCGTACATGCCGCGATAAAAAATGTAAATATACATACATATCTCTTTTTCCCCCTCTCATGCTTACCTACTTTATATACATTTTATTCGGATGTACCTAATGTATGACATATTCACACGAATTGTGTAAAAAACTTTTTTTTTGTTTTATTTTAACAAGTATTTAACATTAGTATTATTTTTATTTTTGTTTTACCTACACATGAGGAAATTATAAAATGTTATTTATTATGTTATTGATATGATAATATTTGGCTAGAGCACCGACACGGTATGGTATAAATTTTGATATGATAATAAATAACATTTTAAGCATTTAACAGCTAACTTATGTGAACGTTTGTGTTACATAACTTTTCTACTCTTGCTTCAAATGTGTCAGTTTGTTAAGATAATAATAATTATTAAATTTTTACAAAATATAAAGTTAATTAGGGACGAACTAAAAGTGAAATTACTATACAAACCCAGTAGTATAAACAAATTTACGTTACATTTAATTTTTAAAGGCAAAAAAAAACTAATTTATCTACATCTTGTTACAAAATTTGTATAAGTTTTTAAATTAAGTGTTGACTTTGTTCAAATTAATATATTTAACATTGATACCGCCGCTGCTCATTATCTTTGCAATATTGTATCGCAAAGGTGAAGGCTGGAGATGTAAACAGGTGCTTATTATTTAGTGTGACAAAGCGCTATCACACGGAGACGAGACGGGCAGGTTGCGATAAGGCACGAGTTTCGCTATCAGAAGGCTTTTTATCTCCGAGATGCGACCTCGCTTCGAGCCTACTTTTATTCATCCCCCATTGAACTTAACATAAGTTTTTTTTTTCAATCGGAATACAGAGAAAAATAAAATGCGAAGGCCATGCTTATACACTATTTTAACAATTGAAGGCTACATTTTTTGAGGAATATAAATTAAACATTATAGAGTTTTGAAAGTTACTACTTTTTTAAATTAAAGGTGTCGAAGAAATTATAAAAATACGTTAGTGCGATAACTAAATACATAGGTACGTATATTCACGCTTCAGACTGTAATATCCCACTGTTGGGCATAGGCCTCTTTCCCATGTAGGATTAGAGTTTAATCCACCACGCTACTCCAATGCGGGTTGGCGGATACACCTCTACTATGAGTAACGATCGCTATCAGGACATGATAACAACCCGGCTTAATGTGCTCTTCGAGGCACGGTGGGAAGTATCACAAGGACTGGACACAACCAAGACTACGGCAAACATTTGTATGGCCAATAAAAATGTTTGTCATGTGCGGAGATCGAACCCGCAACCGCCAGCGAAACAGTCACGAACCAGTGCTGTGACCGTTGCGCCAATATATGTATATCCTAAAATTTTAAAATACTAAGTCATGCTAGTTCATAGATTTATTTAGACTAGCCTTTATTAATCATTATAAATTTAGTAAACATACATAAAATATGTTTTTAAAAAATGATCGAACATTTATGATGGTAGATAGATATAATATACATTTCTGTACACCACTCAGGAAAGATTCACATTGAACAGTCATTTAAACATAGAGTTTGTAACATACAAATGTTAGCATATTCATCATAATTTGTACATTTTTAAAATTTAAATATTAATTTTTAATATAACATGGATTATCTGGCAACACTGGTGTCATGTGTCAACACTTTTTCCGGGCAATCTTTACAATGTACTTGTGTTTGTCATGGTGCAATATTTTTATTATTGTAAATTAATGATTTTGTACACAGTTTATATATTATTTTCAAAAGAGTAACTATAGAGTTTCTTGCCGTTTCTTCTCTGTAGGATCTACATTCCGAATCGGTGGTAGCTTCGCTTTTGTAAACGGGAATAACTATTTGTAAAATGGCGACTCTTGGAGCCAATTTGAATAAGGTTCCTTCTGATCTTGATTTTAAGTTCGCTAATAAACAAAAGTTATTCACCAGTAAGTCTTTCATTTTAAGTGCTGTTAATAGTTCACAAGTGGTGGATCCGCCCACTCAGTGGTATGAATATTTTCTTTTACTTTATTTCAAAGACATTGAACAAATTGTTTTACTTCAAAATTGTATTGCAAATCTACCTACATCGTTTTATATAATATTTCTTATATTATCTTAATTTTGAAATAATGATGAAGTTTTTAATAACTATGTACCCTAAATACAGATATATATACATCACAGACTACATATAAGTACATATATTTCCTTTCTTTTTATAGTTCTGGTTTTAAATATTAGTATTATGCAAATATATAATTATATTGAAAATACTTACTTAATAATAATTGTATGAAACAGTAGAAACAAGAACGCAACTTACACGGTTTGTTTAAATAAAAGTAATAATACCTCCACCAGTTAGAAATATTAAAAGCAAATACATTTAAAAATCACTTATAAAAATTGTCTCTATAAAGGACAATATTGCAAATGTAACTCAGCATCATTAATTATCTTTTATAATGAAAACATGCTGCTATTGTTCCATGATGTTTAATTGATTTTACATGTTATTGTGTTCATCCAAATATTTTATGTCTAAGAAGCCATTTTATGCATTCTATAACTTACTACTACTATTAACACATATCTATTTATTTAATCGTCTACCTCTTATTATTTGTTTACACTATTATTCATAATAGACACTTTAAATATATATATATATATATATATATATACATATACAATATTACATCACAAACCAAGTATTGTGCTCTCTCTCACCGTAACAGGTAGTTAGTAACTGAAAATCAGTCGATCTTTCCTAGGATTTAGGATTTGATCTTTAGTACTGAGTTACATACCTTTTGCGATTCTGCACCACACACACATTCTGTATTTTAGTGTGATATTGTCAGTACTATTAAGATATTTTATTTGTTACTTTTTATTTTTATTTTTACTCTTTTAATTGTGTATATGGAATGTGGATTTATAAATAAAGTTTTATTTACCTAATCTATCTATTTACTATGCAAAATATAAGCTTTCATAATAGATAGAATACATGTTATACTATAACCCTCTCGAATATACACATTAGATGTTTTATCTCTAATTATGTAATTATGTATAGTACTAGTACTATACATAATTACTTAATTAATACTACTTAATTAATGATTATTTATGATTATTTTTGATTATTATTAGTAAAATGTCAGACACAGAACGAAGCTGTTATACACCGTTACTGATGCATGATATTATTTTTATCTATTTAAATTCTTTATTGTACAATAAATACACTAATACAATATAATAGGTACAACAAAACATAATACCTATAGTATATTGCCATCAAATATAAAAAGTAATAAAATAATATGACGTTACTCTAGCTCAGTCATTGTGGCCAATAATCTCCTGATTATTGATAAATATCAATTGCCAATATTCTTCTCTCTGCGATGCTTATGGTGTTGCAGGCATCTATAAGCTATACGGTAAAACACTTATTATTGGGTGATTCCTGATTCGCTTGTTTGCTGACCCAGTTGTAAAAACAAACAAACATATCATATTTCTATTTTGGCCTTATATGCACTGACTAATCCATTAGCGCAGTCTGCAGCGACAAGTTTTCTATTCTGGAGTTGTAAATTCATTATTCAATCTGATAATCTCGAGTCTGAGTGTAATATATGTATTTAGTTATATGAGTATTATTTTTTTACGTAGTTATTGAAAAATGTGTAGCAATACCAGTCATCTGTTGTCTATAACACAAGTATTAAGTTGCTTACCTTACTGAACACATGACCGTGTGTGTATGTTGTAGATATGTATTTGATGTTATATTAGTTTTTCTTGTAACAAACATATAGGCTTAAAGAATTTTATTCTCTAAAATATAATATTCTGTGATTTGAGACTTAGGTTCATTAACTGAGTTTACATTTTTTATATAGGATGGTAATTTGCTACAAAGTTGTCATAAGTTTATAATATTTGTTTGCTTATAAAGCGTAGTTGTTGGTGTCAAGGTGGATATCAAAGAGTTATAATTATTCTATTTTGAGAATTGTAGGTGTTATATTGTATTTTCTCACATATACATTTTGAAACATAAGTTACCCAATTAAAAAAAAAAAAGTACGTAGTCTACTCGATATCTAAAAGTTAAATTATTTTCTATTCGTAAACCTAAATATTTTTCACAAATTTTCTGCTCGATTGGAAAGTTATCAACAGTTAGTGGATCATGCGGTGCAATAATTTTATTTTCAGTTTTAAATAGAATGTAACAAGTTTTTCAAGCGTTAATAGTTAAAATATTGTGATTGAACCATTTCTGTAGAATAGACCATCTAGATCTTGTTGAGCTTGAGCAATTATGTAATTTATGTTACTACCAAAATAAAATAAGCAATATTAAGAAACGTATCTACGTGTCACTACGCCAGATTAACTGTCGAAATGTTGTAGTAAGGCTGGTTCCGAGAACCTTAAGACATTTCTAAAAAAATACATGAGTACAATTTACAAAAATATTGTTTCGAGGATACTCGTATGGAGCCAGCGTACTGTACAGTACAGTAACTGTAAAGTAACTGTAAAGTAACTTAACAATTAAACACAGAAGATAAACATTTAGAAACAATGCATCAACTTGAGCGGAACATTGAAATATTCATTAGGTAACAATAGGTGTTTTCAAACCTTTTACTGTTTCCTGAAACTGTATATTGTATTTTACAATTAAACTATCTATATGTAGTAATTTTTTTGTTCTTAAACATAAGTTCAATATGGAGAAAGATTCTATTCAACATACCTACTGTTAGAAAAAAAAAACATGGAGAAAGATTCTATTCAACGTACAATTAGAGATGGAAAATATGGAGAAAGATACTTTTCGACATACTGTTAGAGATAGAAAAGAAAATAAGTTCAACGATTTTTCTCCCGTGCTTAAAAAAAAAAGAAAATAAATAAATAAATAAAAGTACAATTTTGAATAATTAATAACTGTTCGCAATAAATAAGGCTTTGTAATTTTTATAATCATTTTTATTGATCTATTAGGTAGATCTGGATAATCTATTACATAGTACTATACTATACAAAGGCCAAAGTATATGATAATATACTTGAAAGTCACAAAGTATAGAAACATATCTATACTTTGTGTTGAAAGTTATCATTTTGTTGTTTAAATTGACATGGCTATAAAGTTTTAAAGTGACTAGATAGAAAATATCGTCAACTATGTACAAAAACGTTGAATTTAGTAAATTGCCAGCAGATGTACTGTGCGAAGTTGTTAACATTTTAGAAATTAATGCTGATTGAAAAAGATTTCTGTCAATTAACCTGAAACTTTTCAAAACGAATGTTCTAAACGAAAATACAATAATGACCACATAAGAACATAATTGAAGAGCATGCTGAGGTAAACAAGCAGAAATGCGCAGAGATATTGTTAGACAAATGGGCAACTTCGGGTAGAGCTCGTCCTACTAGAGTAGGTCTACGACGCGGAGAGTAGGTACTAGAGGAGGTACTCACCTAAAAGATATACCAACTCAGGCTCAGATATACAGAGCAGCAGATGAAATCTGCAAGTGATGTGATATTATTTTCTGAATCTGGGACTAAAGAAAATTATATATTTAACAAAACAACTGTTCATATGGCATCTGAGGGTGATCTAATTAAATTCTCAAAAGATTAACCAACACAGATCTCTTTTAATGTGCCATTTTAAGCGCTATGCTCAAATCAAAATTGATCAAATGTCATCTTACTCTGAATATAGGGAATACTCAACCTCTGATGTAAGTATGAGGTGAGCAAATGTAATGATATGGTTACACAAAATCCAATCACATACCAGAAATCATTTCCAAATATTGATGTTTTCAATGGGTATAGACAGCGCTATACCTATTACTTACCAATTTAATTCACTTCAAAGACAATGATTTAGAAGCCATCACTGATAACTTTTCTGAAACTCTATATAATCTTTTTAAAGCTAAAAGTAGAAAATTATTTGTTTAAATTAGTTAATTACCTTGGTGTTTTCCACTAACTCTAGACTATGACTTGTAATAACTAATCATATTTACTGTCCTTGTTTTGTTAATCCTTGTGTTTTTAGTGACATAAAGGGGACAATTTGTATCTATTTTTACTATTTTATGCTACGCTGTTATTCTTGTAATTGTTTCTGCACCGTTCTCCAAATAAATAAATAAACACCTCTGAGGGTTTAAAGGGGAAAATCAACAGTGGAGGATTTGGAGATGTTTTGTTGGCAACCATAAAAAGAACGGATTGCTTGCAGTTAAAAAAAAAAAAAAGCTCATAGTCACAAATACATAGTAAACGTGATATTACCATGAAAGTTTTTAATGCTGAAGTAAAGTATTTTTCAGAATTTAGGCATATTAATATTGTTCCTATAATAGGTAATAGGATTTTCTAAGGATGGACCAGCACCATGTAACGTATGCGAGTATATTAATGAAGAACCATTACAACAAAATATTGAAGCTAAGATTTTGAATGAATCCCAAAGAATTTAAATAATGATAGGAACAGCTGAGGGCTAGAAATATTTACACACTAGTGAAAAACCATTGCAAAGTAAAATAAGTAAACTTTTGGGAGCTGAATCAGATTCACAGAACTCCACAAAGAATTTTGTTCATGGGGATGTTAAAACTGCCAATATTCTTTTGACAAGAGAATTTGTGCCCAAGTTATGTGACTGGTTTGGCCAAGCAATTTGATTCAACATTTATGACAACGTGTCCAATGCGAACTTCAGCCTACGTGGCACCTGAGGGCCTACACGGTACTATAACACAAAAATTGGTGTATTATCATTCTTTACCATCCAGTTCCACTATGTTTGAGATATTTCTATTCGCAAATACGAATCTAAAATTGTAGTTTATTCATTGATAACAAACAAGTAAATTAAAAACTTGATCTATTATAGTTGACTTTAATTTTTATGATGTTCAAACTAATGTCAGCATTTAAATTTGTAATTCTAACAATTATTAAAATATTGGCTTTTTTGTATCGATATTACTCTTATTGTTTATTCGTTTAATACCGGAACAGTATAAAGATGGTGACACCATCTTCCGAATAGTTGAAACTAATTTGTAACAATACTAAAACTGATCACTGAATTATTTTATTTTATTTACATATTAATTTTGTAAACATTACAGATCTTATAGTCTAATGCGTTAACAAAATGTCTGCCTCTGCTGCTGCCGCTGTATGTGAGACATGCCGCTGTATGCGGTGAATCACTAAGAATAACTGCGAAATATGCCGCTGTATGCGGTCATCACTAAGAATAATTATGTGAAATATGCCGCTATATGCGGTGATCACTAAGTTAAATAATTATGTGAAATATGCCGCTTTATGCGGTGATCACTAAGAATAATTATGTGAAATATGCCACTGTATGCGATGATCACTAAGAATAACTATGTGAAATATGCCGCTGTATGCGATGATTACTAAGAATCACTATGTGAAATATGCCGCTGTATGCGATGATCACTAAGAATAACTATGTAAAATATGCCGCTGTATGCGATGATCACGAAGAATAAGTATGTGAAATATGCCGCTATATGCGGCGAACACTAAGTTAAATAATTATGTGAAATATGCCGCTTTATGCGGTGATCACTAAGAATAATTATGTGAAATATGCCGCTTTATGCGGTGATCACTAAGAATAATTATGTGAAATATGCCGCTTTATGCGGTGATCACTAAGAATAATTATGTGAAATATGCCGCTATATGCGGTGATCACTAAGTTAAATAATTATGTGAAATATGCCGCTTCATGCGGTGATCACTAAGAATAATTATGTGAAATATGCCGCTTTATGCGGTGATCACTAAGAATAATTATGTGAAATATGCTGCTGTATGCGGTGATCACCAAATTGCTAAGTATAAACAAGTGAAATATGCTGTTCTGTATCGCAGCAATCACTTTAAAACATGTATCAATAATCACTGAATATTACGATTAAAACTATTCTATTAAAAATTAAAACTATTTTATTAAATTCTATCTTGAGAAAACATAAATATTTATTATGAAAATACATAGTATAAAAAATTGTTGAACCAAGTGTAAATGTAAATATGATTATTATTATTTTTCTTTTTAAATATTATTTTTACCATTAATAGTACTTTTTTTTACCAGTATGAAATGTGAAATGTAGCATTGTACAAACCTTAGTGGTTTTCTTATGCTACTTATAACTATAAATTTTGTTCATATTGTTTCTTCATTTGATAATTAAATAAATAATTAAAAAATAAATAAATAAATAACTACTACTTATTGTTTTGTTATATAACTAGGAGTATTTCTTGGTTTCGTTTAGTCATTATTAAAATTACACTCTTGCTATTTGAAAATACTGAATATGATTTAAATACTTATATGTATACTTACTTATACGTACTCTACCTAATAAATAATAACAAAGTTATGACTTAATAAATTAAGTACATCTAATCTCTATCTACAGAATTGGCAAGTTGGAGTGCCAGTGGGCCGGTCATCTGTGTCGCAGGACCGGTAGCCGCTGGAGCAAACGTGTCACATCATCTACCTAATAAATAATAACAAAGTTATAACTTAATAATTTACATCTAATCTTTACCTACAGAACTAGAAAACTGAAGCATGTGAGCATGGCATCCGTATCGCAGGACCGATGGCCGTTGGAGCAAACGTGTTCATCTAAGTGTGCATCAAGATCACAATTCTAGATAATGATTTAAATTTTACTAATGAGAAAGGAGGAATTGTTACCTAATTTTAGTAATTCTTATATAGTTATTTTATATACTTAATGTTTAGATTGCTTCTCTTATTGAGTTATATAATGTTGTTTTATTTGAAAATCTTGGGCTTGTCGAATGGCCGAGCCGGAATAGGGACATTCCGCTCACAGGACGGCCGTCTGTTAGCATATTCATCATAATTTGTACATTTTTAAAATTTAAATATTAATTTTTAATATAACATGGATTATCTGGCAACACTGGTGTCATGTGTCAACACTTTTTCCGGGCAATCTTTACAATGTACTTGTGTTTGTCATGGTGCAATATTTTTATTATTGTAAATTAATGATTTTGTACACAGTTTATATATTATTTTCAAAAGAGTAACTATAGAGTTTCTTGCCGTTTCTTCTCTGTAGGATCTACATTCCGAATCGGTGGTAGCTTCGCTTTTGTAAACGAGAATAACTATTTGTAAAATGGCGACTCTTGGAGCCAATTTGAATAAGGTTCCTTCTGATCTTGATTTTAAGTTCGCTAATAAACAAAAGTTATTCACCAGTAAGTCTTTCATTTTAAGTGCTGTTAATACAAAGGCGATCTTATCGCTTAGTAGCGATCTCTTCCAGACAACTTTTTGATAGAGGAAAATATGCACTGAGAAGGTAGGTGCAGCAGCGTAATTATCTGTAGGTATTATTTGTCAATTATGTATGCAAACGTGATGCATTTTCGTTCCCTACATAAAAAAATACAAAAAATGTGTTCCTAATTTGTAGCAGTATATAGTTATGCCATGTTTGCATTAGGCTAGTAAAAGAATGTGATATATTTTGCGAAGACTGAAGTGAATTCACTCTGAATTGAGAAAATTTATGGCTTACAGAATGTCTTTGGCTTACAGTTCTGATTCTCTATATACTCGTATTTTAAAAATATGTCAGCCGTATGTAATTATTACTATTATTTATTTTTGTGATATATTTGAATTTCACATTGAAAATAAAGTTTTAAAGTTTTTTTCCACAAATGTTTAAAAGATTATTTTTAAATCCAACCAATTTCTAGTCTAAAATAGAACTTTACTGCAATTAAGAAATAAATGGAATTTTAAATGAAATCTCAAATAATTGTAAAAATTTTAACAGTACGGTTTTGAATACTTTTATATCTATTAGCTGTCAAATTTAAAATAATAATTGTCGAGATGTTTGTACATATTTAATGTGAAGAATATTTAAAAAGTATACTTTATTTATTCAAAATCTGAAGAATCGGCAATATATACCTATATTTTTTCTGGGTTACTCTCATGGTGATAATGTAATAATGTGTAAACATAATGTATGTATGTTATATTACTTATTTTACTATTTTTAATCTTAAAAGCTTTTTAAAAAGTTATGCGACTTATATTTGTTGTATCAAAGTGTGAAATATTGCTAATGTTTTCACATAACTAGAAATTTTTAAATATTGCACGTAAAATGAAAAAGTAATATCCAACAAGAAATAAATAATTTATGAAATTTATTATTCAGTATTATAACACATCAAAGGCTTTTGTCGACTCTTTTTGCAATTGATTGTATAAGCAGCTTAGTAAAATGGGCACCATTTGCAAAGACGGTGCGATTATCCGTTAGTAATATCACGGAAATATTCTTAAGTTTGCATCTGCTTTATGTTTAAAATAATGAATCTAAAGGACTGTTATAAAGGTAACATAATTTTTTTCAAAAGTAAAGATTTGTTGCTCGAAATAAAAATCCTAATAATTAGGTAGTATTTTAGTTTTTATACCCCGTCCGGCCACTTATTATCTTTTTGACAGCTCACGCCTGTAAATAACCATTTTTTTTTTATCGGAATAACGTACTAAAAATTCTACTGTATCTAATGTCATACTCTATTGACGATTTGATTGATTGAGTGAAGTACCCTGTGCATAACAAACAACCACAGACTATGAAACAGTTCTTGAAATAATAAATCGATAATAAATCGATCATATGATAAAAATAATTTTACGTCATGTGATTATTGTTTCTATAAATTTAATACAAAAAAGGAAATAAAAATAGTATCTATGACCCCAAGATTGATTACTTGCAAGGAATTAAGTCGAAATCTTGAAAAATTGCAAACCAAGAATAAAGAGCAATAACTCTGTTAATTCATTTAATTTATTATTTATATATTTCATTTATAATTAAAAAACCAATAAACGCATAAATAAATGATATTTTTAAACTGAATGTATTTAATTAAATCGATTGAAAGTTCTTCTTAAATAAAATCGATTATTATTTCGAATCGAATAAATAACGTGTGAGGCAGTCACTAATGTCAAAATTTCTTGAAGTGTCAAAAAGATAATTAGTGGCCGGACGGGGTATAATTACTTTTAAATTTTTTTGTTACTTAATCATTTTTGTTGTTTACCTTTCTGCTGCTACATACTATTTTATCTATATTTTTTGTTATCTATACGTAAATAGACAATGAAACGATGCGGAGATTGATTTATGATGTTACGAGTAACTATGGCACCAAATTTGTTATAACACCTGTTTGTCTTGTCTCTAAAGCCAATTGTTTACATCTCCTTACAACGATCAATCTCCTTCGTTTATGTTCGGTCCTACGTGACATTGGCCAAATTATCTCTGCTCCTTTGGCACTATTGAAAGCCATCAAACCGTACCTATAAAAGTATAAATGAATGAATACATCCTTACATCAATCTTAATTAATACTTATCATTAATCTGAACATAATATAATTAATTGTATATGAGTAAGTATTTACTGATAATATATACATAATTAAAATTATATTATATTTACATAACGTATCTAAAAAAAAAAACAATTATATAAAAGGCACATCGTTCGCAGTATCATTCTTGTTGACATTTATGGCAACTTTTCTGCTAGTATTTATTATGAGTACGTATTTATATGTCATTACGTAATATTTTATAGCCTATACGAACCGCGATAATTATTTAAAGTAGATTTAGTTATTTCAGAGTTTTTTGTTTTAAGCATTCTTAAAAAGTTGTCTCTTTACTATTGTAGATACGTACAGTTTTTTATTTTACTTACCTACATGTTAAAGAAATATTTATCTTAATTAAGTCTACAGTTTTAACATTCACTAAAAGGAGCCACGCTACGGCGCCTCGTATCATGCATAATATCATTAACAAAGTTATCAAACAACGTATCTTAAAATATGCGAATAGTTTTACGACGGCATTTTTATGGATAGAGTCGAGATGGCCCAATTGATAGAATGCATGGATTTTAAAAGAAAGTTCACGGACTCAGATCCGGCCTAGATCCACTGAATCTTCTAATAAATAAGTTTATAATGTTGCCGTATGATAAGCGTTGAGGTAAAATATTTCGAGAAAATCTGTGTATCACAAAATTTAGGGAATTTATAAAAAGTTCCAATTCTTCTTCTTAAAAAAAGAGTCCTTGCTTTTACAATATGATTTTAGGCTTACAATAAGGATAAGTTTTATTTTTAAAAAATGGTGGGGACAAAGGGTAAAGAAAATATTCATACATTAACCACCCACTCTTTTTATTTCTCTACCTCTTATTGAGCTAGTAAATAATTTTGTAACAAAGAAAAAAACTGTTCAATTAACAGTTAGTTATTATTATCCACAATATAGGAAAAAAATAACGTTTTATTTAAAAGCAACTATTATTACTGTCTGTTATTGTATTGTTGTAGCATTACTGATTCACGTTTTCGTTTCGTTCTAGAAATATTGGTAGTTGTTTGTATAAATATATGTAAGTAGGTTTGCTTGTCGACCAAAAAGAGGTCAGGTTGTTTATGACACTCATAAAAAAGTTGTTTGTTGGTTTTAGTTGTCAAAAATAATTATATTTCCCTCCATACGTCATACTTTATTTTTATGCATATTTATTTATTTCGATAACGATAACTATTTATAAACAACCATTATAAAAGTACTAATAAAGTCCTTTTAAAATAAAATAAAATACTGAAAAGACGAGTTTTTGTTACAACTACTAGTCGAGTTAAAAAAATAAATATATTCTTCTCATAAATTACGATTCTGAAAATCTGAATATTTAAAACAAAAATAGCAGGAAATTTCCTGCTCAAAATATGGAGCAGCCCGACTGGGGTAGTACCTCGACCTTACAGAAGACCACAGCTAAATAATACTGTTTTCAAGCAGTATTGTGTTCCTGTTGGTGAGTAAGGTGACCAGAGCTCTTGAGGGGGATTGGGGATAGGCTCGGCAACGCGCTTGCGACGCTTCTGGTGATGCAGGCGTCTATAGGCTACGCTAGTCATTTACCAGGTGAGCCGTACGCTTGTTTGTCGACTTATAGTAAAATTAAAAAAAAACGAGGCTAGGCTTTAGAGTACGGGACATCGATTTATGGAGTTTTGGGGGGTGGGAACGGAGAGGGGAGCAGGTTACCCTCTGGTACCACTCCTACCCTGCTGAATCCCATGGTTATGGAGATATCACGGTTAAAGTTTTGAGATTAGAAGAAGAATTTAGAGCTATTATAATACCTTCGAGTTCTGCGTCTGACTCCACCTTAGCGTAACTGACGTTTAACGACTGAGAAATAGACGCTCTAAGATTGTGTGCTAGAATGTAGATATAGAAATCCGAAAAATACACAAAACCGAATCGGAGCACTCCACTATCCACGTGGTCTTGGTCTGTCCTACCCCTAGAGTGTTCTGTAGAGAGTCGGAGGCGCAGAGGGAGGGCAGCATGAGGGAACGTGCTTTCGCACGCAAGGGCGGAAGGGCTGCACTTCCCGCAGCGCCGGAGCCAAACGTTATTGTAACATCAAAACTTTAACCATGGATATCTCCATAACCATGGGGCTCCACATGGTGGGAGTGGTACCAGAGGGTAATCCGCTTCCTCCCCTTCTACCTCCCACTCTCTAAAACCCCATAAATCGACGGCCCGTAATCTAAAGACTGACCGGTTCCATAACCATGGGGTTCAGTAGGTGGAGTGGTACCAGAGGGTAACCCCCACCTCCCTACTTTCCCCCCAAAACCTCATAAATCGATGTCCGTCTTTCTAAAGCCTTAAAATACCCAAAAATGAGCAAGCCTTTCCGTTCCCAGTCAAGACGAATAATATTACACCAGTAAGATATTCTTTCGTATTTTAATATTTTACTTAATTATTCTTGTCATAAAACAATATTAATGAATTAAATTGAACGATCATTTAAAATAATATGGTGTAAAGCCTCACTATTAACCATGGGAAGTTTTAAGTACACTGACCCCTATGACTATTACAGTGGATTATTTTACCAAAACTGGTGATGGTTACCGAAACTATGATAGTTATTTAAATGTTTTGAAGTAAATTAAGAGGTAATCCTGTGTAGATACTCGAAGAGTCAGACGATAGACAGAGTATTTTTCTATTTAACAAAACATCAGGGTTAGTTAGTACTTATCTTTATTTTTTTCACAATAGATATCCACGATCATAGGAATGGAGAGTGATTTTCGAATGGGCAAAGCGTTCGTTAAAAATCAAAAATATCCCTGAAACCGTTTTACAGGCTCTGGTATCGCGTGTCTGCCGATCGAATATTTGGCGTGTTTTGGGGCTGTTTGTGGCTGCAGTATACTATATTGCAGTAACAAAGTACGCTTACGGCGTTCTAAAGCTATCTACGAACACTACATCTACATCACATAAAATAATACATTATGGATTGCTATAGAAATCTAGGCATTGCAAAGATAAGCGGTAAAAAGAAAATATTATACACTTGTCTCTATTTTTAAGGGAAAATACACTCTTTAAATCTATGCAAACTGCAGGTGAACGACTCACGTTTCAATCGAATTCGGCGTTTACAATGATTGAATAGAAGCATTCAATAACTTAGATTGCTTGGTTATATCATTCGGTACAAAGTATCCGGCAGACGAAGGCGAGTTGATTTTGTTTGCCAATTTTTCGTAGCGTTATTTTACTTGTGTTTATTTTTAAATACTTTATCTGTATTTGAAGTGAAACTTCTTTAGGCGCATGAGGGTAAAATTTTTATGGATGAAACGGCAACGTTTTTGTTTTTAATTATGATACCGCCTACTTCGTCGGGTACAGGCGTCACCCGCCTCGTGTCCCGCTTCACCTTAGTTTTGAATTAGTTTACCAAAGAAGTTTCACTTCTGACATGTGTACTTTGTACGCACGCACTTTTTTAAGTTTTAATATCGTAGTCATCTATACTAATATTATAAAGAGGTAAAGTTTATAACTTTGTTTGTATATACGGGGTAATCTTCGCAAATACTGATCCGATCATGAAAATTCTTTCGCTAACAGAAAGCTACACTATTCAGGAGTGACAAGATAAAAGGAAAAAGATAAAAATATATAAAGATTTTAAATCAGCAGGATTTGAACCTGCGCCCTCTGACGTGCCGTGTCAACAATTCAATCTAATCAAGCATTATTATTTGCCTTAGAAATTAATTGGTGATTTTAAAACATTTATATTTATCTGATTTGCTGAAAATAGTGAGAGTGTATTGGAACATATCAAATTTCACCGTACCCTTCTTATGTGAAATGGATTATAACGCCCAACGAAGTGGGCACGGGTCGGCTAGTTTTTAAATAAAAAAAGTCTATTCGAATATGTAGTTGTTTCAAAAGAGGAAAAAATATTGGGCATCGATAAAATCTTTGATGATTATTTAGTTTTTATTATCAAGCCGAGTTCCAAGTGATTTTAATGTGTTTTAGAACCATAAAAGAAGTTTACGGTAGCCTAAATAAACTTTATGATTTAAAATAAATAGGGGAATGTTACAAAAATGCTATAACATTAATTCATACTCGTATATTGTTAGAAACGTTTAGATATAAAACGAGCTGTTTACGTAACAATAAAAACACAATAATTGAAAATAATTTTTGTTTCACATTGAACGACGACGGAGTTTATGTTAAATTAAAAAAATCGAACGAAGCTAGATTTTTAAACTGGGGCGTGAAATTTAATTATCCACCAAACACATAAATGTGAAAAATGACAGCCAAGTTCAATAATAAGAATATGTTGTTTGTGGGCTTCGCCGAAAAAAGTATTGAGATCTAAATGAGCGCCAAGTTCTACAGAAAATATTAAATTAAGCTAAAGATTTCACTATCTGCGGACACGCGGATATCGATTTTGAAAGCAATCGGATGAATAATTACAAGTTTTTTGTATGGGGACACTCTTTATTTTTTGACTTCATTTTATTTTTATACTTGTTTTATATAGCAAATGTATCAATTCATATTTTGTGCAAGTTTCAAATATCCACTTATAACGGTTCAGACGCTACAATTAAAAAACGTTTTTTTTTTGTATGGCGACCCCCTCTATTTTTTAACTTTCTTTTGTTTTCAGATTTTTTCCTGCGCTTACACGTAATTACCTAGCTAGATGCCAAATTTCGACTTCTTAGGTCATCTGGAAGTGGGTTAGGTTTTTGATGAGTCAGTCAGTCAGTGGAAAATTTGCGACTTTTGAACCTTCATATTTTTGTAACCGTTTCAACTAGGTTAATGAAATTTGGGGTTCTAGTTGTCCTTATGGATATAAATAAATATATGTAATTTGATCTGTTTCTGTTGAATAGGTTTTGAGTTATGGAGGGGTCAAAAGTCGCTCGAAATGGTTCGTGTAAATATACACACGGCGCTGAGTCGCCAGTTCTTTTGCTTGAACTTGGCTTGACACGCTGCCGCGTGTCTCGATATATTTCCCCTACGTCGGAGCGTGATGATTTATAAACTGTTATAATACATGTTCCAACTTAGCATTCCCGTGTGTTTTTGTAGTTTCTCTCATTCCGCTTGTATACACTTATTAAAAAGTGACGAGAAAATGTAAATGAGTAAATCCTCTTTTATTAAACAAGCATTGTTTAATAAAAGAGGATTTACTCCTTATCAAAATTACAAGTGTGAAATTCATTAGAGCTCGTGTAAACAGACATATTAATACTTTTAACAACCTTTATCTTACTCCAATGTGATATTGATTTGTATTTTATCAGTTGTAATTTGATTGGAGCTCAAATTTGAGATTATGTTAGGGTTTGTTGTTATTAATTAGGGCAACACTGATGAATAAATAAGTGAGCATTTTTAACCGACTTCAAAACAGAACGAGGTTCTCATATTTGACTTTTTTATGTGTATTATAACTTTTTACTGGTTGTACCGATTTTGATGATGGTCTTTTTAATTGAAAGATGGTGCTTGTACCCATTAAAATTTGATCGAGGATTGACGAGTAGGTACTTTTTGAGTTATCTGTAATATTGAATTTGACTATTTTTTCGTCAACCTACGCTGTATAATTTTTCATAATTCTAAATAATGTTCATCATTGGTTAATTACAGGTCTGAGAAGAACTAAGTTTCAAAATTTTGCATCTGTGAAATTAGGTTTTGTTTTGGTTTTGTGTGAGTTTGGTTTTCTTTGAGTCAGTGGCGGATTTACAAATATGCCGCCAGTAGGCTATTAAATTTTTGCCGCCCCTAGTGACCTCTGAAACTCGATAAATATATCCTAGTGCAGTCGAGATATGTACGTGTATAAATATATATGTTGATAAATTAAAAAACCAAACAAACAAACATGTATTATTATATATTTAATATATTTATAACAGCAATGAAAAATTGCCGAAAATTGCCGCCCCTAGAATTTGCCGCCCTAGGCTCCAACCTACTCAGCCTATTGTGTAAATCCGCCACTGCTTTGAGTCAATAGTCATTATATTTATATAACTACTTTCATAATTACATTTTATGTTTAGCCTTCTCCTGTTTTAGTATCAAAAATTAATTTTCCATTCATTAATCCAATCCTTCTTCTAAATAGAGAAAGAGGCCTATGCCCAGCAGTGGGATGTGACAGGCTGAATGCGATGACAATAATAATTATAAATGTTCTCAATTAATGAAAACCTACCTAATTTCAATCTTCAACATATAGTTTCAAATTAGGTGATCTATATCTACTTATTTAAAATATTAAATCTCTACGTTTATTTAATTAAACATTTTTCGTTAAATATTTACTTCGTAAAAAATATTTTTTTTAAATCCACAAACAATTGCAAAATAAGGAACGTGCGTAATAAAAAGAGACAAACAATAGTAGATATATTTAATGTATTTAAATCACAAAATGCTGTTCTTTTGTTGTATAAGAAATATCTTGTCAAGTTATTAAAGCCGTATTTATGTCTTATTTTTCTTTGTTTGCGAATTCGTAATCGACGGGCATCGGCGTCTCCTATCAGAAGGAAGTATAAGCGGAAATAAGAAAAATAATTTACATTATAACGAAAATATTTTAGCCATTTGATAAAAAGTTAAATAATTTATGTTCAAAGTGTAGAACAACAGCTGAAAACACTCAAAGAAATAATTAATTCTCACTACAAGTCTATAGTTATTTATTCACAACTCACACTTTTAACTACATTAAATACATTATCACACTAATCACTTATACTATACTTATCGAGCAGCAATGCTAGTCGCACAATGATTAAACAATAACTGACTCTTCACTTACAAATTATCGTATTTATAGGACAGAAATCCCGCCAATAGTTTACAAAGACGGCGAGTGACCAATCATAAAATTAGTATTAAATATTCGGAAGATGGTGTCTCCATCTATATGCTCTTTCGATACATTAACAAGTAATAATTACAGTAAAACAACATAAACCATCTTATAAAATTAGTAGAAGCATAAATTAAACGATAACAGTATTTATTGAGTAACTATCCTGTAAAACTAAACAATAAAGATACCGACTGACTAATCGTAAATAAATATTAACCATTCGGAAGATGGTGGCGACATCTTTGTACTGTTCCGGTATTAAGCGAATATACGATAAAAGTAATATCAATACAAAATCCAATATTGTAATAATTGTCAGTAAATGCTAACATTCGGCCATCCGCACAAAATTCACGTCCTCGTGAATAATAGCAAAACACAATTATTAGAGAAAAAAAAATATAACTTAAGAATGCAATAACAAAAAATATCATGGTAGTTTACAATTACATACGGTACAGGTCTCATCTACCCTGAAACCGTGAAACTCAACACAACAATTACACACGGTACAAAAAATAACTTAAGAATGCAATAACAAAAATATCATGGTAGTTTACAATTACATACGGTATAGGTCTCATCTACCCTGAAACCGTGAAACTCAATACAACAATTACACACGGTACAAAAAAATAACTTAAGAATGCAATAACAAAAAATATCATAGTAGTTTACAATTACATACGGTACAGGTCTCATCTACCTTGAAACCGTGAAACTCAACACAACAATTACATACGGTACAGGTCTCATCTACTCTGAAACCATGAAACTCAACACAACAATTACATACGGTACAGGTCTCATCTACCCCGAAACCGTGAAACTTAACACAACAATTACATACGGTACAGGTCTCATCTACCCCGAAACCGTGAAACTTAACACAATAATTACATACGGTACAGGTCTCATCTACCCCGAAACCGTGAAACTCAACACAACAATTACATACGGTACAGGTCTCATCTACCCCGAAACCGTGAAGCTCATTTCAACAGTACAGGTCGCCTCTACCTTTAAAACAATCACATACGGTACAGGTCTCATCTACCCTGAAACCGCGAAGACTATTTCAAAGGCACAAGCCGTTTCCACCTTATTTCAACAGTACAGGTCGCTTCCACCTTTAAAACAATCACATACGGTACAGGTCTCATCTACCCTGAAACCGCGAAGACTATTTCAAAGGCACAAGCCGTTTCCACCTTATTTCAACAGTACAGGTCGCTTCCACCTTTAAAACAATCACATACGGTACAGGTCTCATCTACCCTGAAACCGCGAAGACTATTTCAAAGGCACAAGCCGTTTCCACCTTATTTCAACAGTACAGGTCGCTTCCACCTTTAAAACAATCACATACGGTACAGGTCTCATCTACCCTGAAACCGCGAAGACTATTTCAAAGGCACAAGCCGTTTCCACCTTATTTCAACAGTACAGGTCGCTTCCACCCGCCGCAACCGGCAGGCAGAGCAGCCCGCAGACAGAAGACAGTCAGCAGCTGCGTCGCCTAGTCAGGCGGCGTCCGAGGCCCGCAACCGGCAGGCAGAGCAGCCCGCAGACAGGAGACAGTCAGCAGCTGCGTCGCCCAGTCAGGCGGCGCCCGAGGCCCGCAACCGGCAGGCAGAGCAGCCCGCAGACAGGAGACAGTCAGCAGCTGCGTCGCCCAGTCAGGCGGCGCCCGAGGCCCACAACCGGCAGGCAGAGCAGCCCGCAGACAGGAGACAGTCAGCAGCTGCGTCGCCCAGTCAGGCGGCGCTCGAGGCCCGCAACCGGCAGGCAGAGCAGCCCGCAGACAGGAGACAGTCAGCAGCTGCGTCGCCCAGTCAGGCGGCGCCAGAGGCCCGCAACTGGCAGGCAGAGCAGCCCGCAGACAGAAGACAGTCAGCAGCTGCGTCGCCCAGTCAGGCGGCGCCAGAGGCCCACAACTGACAGGCAGAGCAGCCCGCAGACAGAGGGCAGTCAGCGGCTGCGTCATCCGGTCTGGCGGCGCCCGAGGCCCGCGACCGGCAGGCAGAGCAGCCCGCAACCAGAGGGCAGTCAGCAGCTGCGTCACCCAGTCAGGCGGCGCCCGAGGCCCGCAACCGGCAGGCAGAGCAGCCCGCAACCAGAGGGCAGTCAGCAGCTGCGTCACCCGGTCAGGCGGCGCCCGAGGCCCGCAACCGGCAGGCAGAGCAGCCCGCAACCAGAGGGCAGTCAGCAGCTGCGTCACCCGGTCAGGCGGTCAGGCGGCGCCCGAGGCCCGCAACCGGCAGGCAGGGCAGCCCGCAGACAGAAGACAGTCAGCAGCTCCGTCACCCGGTCAGGCGGCGCCCGAGGCCCGCAACCGGCAGGCAGAGTCCGACAATCAAACCCAAGATAACAAATAAAACACGGACAATGTTTGCCACGCAAACATATGCCACACACACCACGTCTCGTCAGAGGCCAACCCGTGGCATGACCCTGCGTGTTCAAATCCGCTATAAACCAAAGATGCGTTATAGTCTATTAACTATATTTTTCTAGCGCGCTATTTTATTTTCTATCATTACAACACGCTATTATAAAACTTGGCTGCGGTCTCAACGCGGAGACCAACGGAGACATTATCGTTTTATCTGACAACACGCCAGTTATCTTGCAACTTAGCAACCACTCGCAACGCGCTGCACTGTATTAAATTGTATCGCAAAACTCAAGCCACAACTCTGTTGTTCAAATTTAGTAGGGAAGTGGACCGAGGTTGCCAACCAAAGAATCAAATCATAAATCATGCGAGGTTTCGATCTTTATTCGACCTTCATCAGGCATCTGTATTAATACACAATGAAAGAGTCATTATACTACAATTATACATATATTTAACAAGAAACTAATAAAACAACGTAAATTACCTTTATAATTGATATAATTGACATTTTTTTTCGTTTGAAAATTTTAATAATATTACTTTATATTCTCAGATACATTCAAATTTTTTTTTTTAATTTTTATTATTGTGACAATATACTATACTTTTGTTAAAGCATTCTAAAATCTAAAATTATGTATTCTCTTGACTCATTAAAAAGTGATATTTTCCCCATAGAACGTCATTTATTCTAAAAAAATATACATTTAATCATTATAGGTTATTGTTTCTTTACCAAGGTAGCAAACAAAGTTCAGGTAATATTACGAATTATTACCTTGTCAAAATTTACATTATAATTCATTATATCCATTATTTCATCAATTGCTTGTCTAATACTTTGTCAGGCAGTTAATATAATCAAAAAAAACAATAAAATAATTTTTTTTTAATATGTCATCAAATTTCGAACAATTAATTGTACCAATACCTATAAAGATTCACTATACCAACCATTATAACCTAGTAGTTAAATTATATTGTTTTATAATTATATTTTATCAAACTGTTTCTAGAATTCATTACATTCTCAATTTTTAACCAAAGAAAGTAAATATAATGTCATTTTCTCTAATCACAAAACAACTAGTCAATATAGGTTCTCTGTTATTTACTACAATACCTAACCAAATAAGTTAATACTATAAAATTTAATGTTACCTTGTCAATAGGTACGTATTAATTTCTTATATTCATTATTATTTGTCAGACAGTTACTGTAATCCAAAACCGAAAAATTAATGCAGAGTATGTCTAATACATTAAAATTCAAACATCTAATTATTCCAACAAAAGCACTAATCATTTGTACTTACAGATCATTATATATTGTATTAATTTAATTCTATTTTACTGTTATTACTAAATTTCGTTACATTTTGAACAAAGGAAAGGTCCAAAATTTTTTTTTTTTTTAAATAATGTTACCATTACATATTTAAACCTATAAAAATTCTATTTTTAATTATACTAATTTTGAAAGAACTAATTTTATTTGTACATATATTATATAATTATATTCTATTATTACGTTACTTCTAGACTTTATTAATCCTTACAATAATTAAACGTTTCAACATATTTTTTTTTTTAGATTAATTTTTGAAAAAAAAACCAAGTTAATCGTTTTGTTATTTAATTCTACTTTTATATTCTTTTAAAATATCCTTATATAAATACTTAAACCGTTTGTATCCGTTCTTTTATTCACTGTCTCATTTACCTTTATGAATATCATTTCGCTTATGTTCCGTTTTAGCCAATTCCCTTCATAGCCCAAAATTTCTACATTATTAAAATCAAAATTGTGATGATGCTCAAAATTATGTGACGCAAGAGCTGTCTTAATTTCGTTCAAAATATTGACATTTTTGCAATTATTTCTATGTTGATTAATTTTAGATTCCAAGAACTGCTTGGTCTGTCCTACATAGCACAAATTACATTCACATGGGATTTTATATACCACACCACAACGTTCCTCTTTATTAAGTTTATCTTTTAATTTTGTGTATACACTTTTTACTTTTAACAAATTATAACAAGCTAGTCTCACATTAGTCCACATAAACTATCTGTTAACATCATAATTCATAAGACAACTTAGGCAAGAAAGGGAAACGACAGTAGGTATGTGATAGTGTTTACTGTTTTTACAAAATTATTTAGTCAATTAATTGCTTGTTGTTTAAGTTACAATTATTATTTATTATAGGCATAATTAAAAGTTCATTGATTGTATTTACAAAAAAAAATTCCACAAAACCGTTTTATTGCCTTCACTGGACTTCTCGAAAAAGTTATAAATTGGTGAAACACTACCGCGAGACATTTTACTTATTCTTTGAAAGTTAAGCAATTCAAAAGTCCTTATTACTTAACTACCAATTTAATTGTGTAAAACTTATTTACAAATCATTATCCACAGTTCCACTTTGTCACACAGTACCATCCTACCTATTTACAATTCTTAAAAACGAACAGACACTATTGTTTGTTTTTTTTTTTTTTTTTTTTGTAACTTTGTGTTGGTATGTAAAGAAGTGTAAATAATTAAATAATATTTACAATAGCACGAGGAACGTACTAAACATGAGAAATATTGTATTTACAATTACAGTACTGTAGTACAACTAGCACAGCAACCAAATTATTATTTGAAAAAAAAAAACGAACGTGCGAACGCCTTGTTGTTTACAAAACAACGCGTACGTAATAATTTAATAATAATAACAGATAGAGTATGCCGACACGTCATAACTCACTGCCAAAATAAATCAAATAACTCACTATTAAGCATAGCAGAGCACACAGCGGGTGTACACTCTCCTTGACACGGAATCATCTATTCAGCAGCCGCTTGCGTTGATTCCCCGTAACGGCCGGCCACGAGCTTAATCTCGTAGCGACCGTGAGGGAGAACTCTTACCACACGGTAAGGCCCTCGCATACAGGAATCCAGCCTCCCAGTCGATTGTGCCTGTTTTCTAACAAAAAAAAAAACAATGAACTCACTTCAAAAGTACGGAGCAGCTTACGACCTTGGTTAACGTATGCATCTTGACGCTGTCGATTAGAAAGCTGTCGTTCAGTTTGAGACTACCACGACGGCTCACACTATGATCTCGCTCACGATCTGGCATTGTAACTAAATCGAAACAAATAGTGAATCTAAAAAAAAAAAAAAAAATCTGTTAGCAAAATGAATCACAACTACCCACGTATCCCAAAACAGAACTAAATTCAACAAATAACCGGTAAATAGAATAACGTAAACTAACACTGAACAAAAACCACTTGTACACCGATAAGAATGTAACATAACAGCCGAAAAGAACTAAAATATCGATGTACCCACTAATCACCATGAAATATTGCAACTTACTTGCACACTCAGTAAAAATAGAATTTAAACAAAGAAATCAAAACTGAACTAAAAAATACAATCAATAGCACCAAAATAACAAGTTAAGCGGGTTCATCCCACTTCTGAGATGTAGAACAACAGCTGAAAACACTCAAAGAAATAATTAATTCTCACTACAAGTCTATAGTTATTTATTCACAACTCACACTTTTAACTACATTAAATACATTATCACACTAATCACTTATACTATACTTATCGAGCAGCAATGCTAGTCGCACAATGATTAAACAATAACTGACTCTTCACTTACAAATTATCGTATTTATAGGACAGAAATCCCGCCAATAGTTTACAAAGACGGCGAGTGACCAATCATAAAATTAGTATTAAATATTCGGAAGATGGTGTCTCCATCTATATGCTCTTTCGATACATTAACAAGTAATAATTACAGTAAAACAACATAAACCATCTTATAAAATTAGTAGAAGCATAAATTAAACGATAACAGTATTTATTGAGTAACTATCCTGTAAAACTAAACAATAAAGATACCGACTGACTAATCGTAAATAAATATTAACCATTCGGAAGATGGTGGCGACATCTTTGTACTGTTCCGGTATTAAGCGAATATACGATAAAAGTAATATCAATACAAAATCCAATATTGTAATAATTGTCAGTAAATGCTAACAAAAGTTATTAAATCGCGTCGAGAAACAAAATTTATATTTTTTATTAGCAATTGGTAAATTTGTTAATAACAAGCTAATTAAAAGAAAATGTTTATTGTTAATTATAAACAAAATTCATGTCCATACATTTTTACTTTTCTAAAAACGAAATTTTCTGTCTCTAAATAATTACATCCAGACCCTCTGGCTGGACAACGTTACAGATTTTTCTTATCATTAAAAAAATATAATGAGATGAAAATTTCAAAGAACCGCCATAATGAGGTAGTGATTTTAGAGTGTCCAAATAGACACTTATTAATGTCAGCTTTTCCTTAAGTTCTTCACTTGTACTTTATCAAGCTCAGAGTACTAGAGATAAAAGATTGTACACATTTTTATACTTATCATATTCAACATCGGTTCGTGGAATTATAAATCTTTATAAAAGCATTTTTGTTACAATTAAATTACAAATGAACGTTATTAATTGAGATAAATCAATACGTTACATTTTTTTCTTACAAAGTATGTGATCTCTCTTTTTTTTTTATAAAATAAAATATACAATTTAAAAATAAACATTGTAATAACTTTATTTCGGTTCCAGATATTTTTGTTTCTCTTTTATAGTTATTGTCATTGTGGAAGATGTTCTGTCATAGTTGATACGTAATTAAAGCATGCTTCAAGAGTAACGTTGTTAAGTATTTTATTAAAGCTACAATACCCACCTCGGGAGCTAAATGTAATTTGGCTGTCGTCGAGAGCCTCTTCACTGGTATAGTGAATTCGTTCGCCTACTAGACTAAGGCGGGCTTCTCCTTGAGCTACAATGCTTTATTTTATTAACAATGGATTCTTTCAATGTTTCGTTTGTTTTAATTTAGACCTTTGCCTATTTCGATTATTAAGTTTTTCATTTACAGCATGATTTGTATTGTTTATTAATAATTAAATACTGTAATTACAACTCACAAAAATTTAGAATTAAAATAACTAAAATCATGAAACACTTTTCATGTTTCAATGACTACTAATGGTAAATTTTACTAAAGAATTATATTATTTTTATTTTATTTGATTTAATTTATTGCATGACTATAAGAAATATGTATATTAAGTAAAAGGTAGACCTAAAGCAGTAGGTATACAAAATTTGTAATTCCAGTGCAAATAGATGTACAAAATAAAACTATTAAAGTAACTCAAAATTAGATAAGAATATATATCTTTTATTTTTTATCTCGCATCTCAATTTTTCATTTCTCGTAACGTTATAATATTGAATGTGAGTTTTTTTCTGCTCTCGCGGATTAGGCATCTCAGAAAATATAACACATGACATAAACTACTTTACTCATATAAAAAAGTGCTGAGTTCCTTAAGAATACTGTCATTTTTTCAAATCTATATAATAATACGTAAACTAAGTAAAAACTGTTGTACCCCTCTTTACGAAAATTGCGCTGACGGAGGAGTATGAAATTTCGTACACTTATATTTTATATAGAGAAGGAGTGCAGAATGCTAATATTTTTTTCAAATTATGAATAAAAATGTATGAAATTGATAATTAAAAAAAAGTATGTATATACGTAAATGTATATAACGTGTATGGTATCGTATGTGTATAATGGTAGTGAGTATAATATGCGTGTGTGTGAAAAATACATGGTAAAGGTTCTTTATTTTCATTATTTTATTTTATTTTGTTATTTTTTTTTAATTAAATTTTTAATTATGGTCGAATTTCGACCGCTGGTACAACACTACTTTTTTTAAAATATACAACAAACTTATTAGATCTTCGACTTTTTAGGATTGAAAATACCGATAAGACCGACTATTAAATGATGATTTTTGAGGAAGAGCTGTTTCAATATAGGTATTTAAAATAGCATTTTAATTTGACTATTTTCTTTTTGTGTATTTCCTGCACACTCACTCATGACCATTGCTTGACTAGAAAATAATTCTTTAAAAGATAAGTTCCATCTTTATCATCAACCATGCGTATAAGATTTCTATGTTTGTAAGTGAAATAAAGTATATAAATCTATACTAATATAATAAAGCTGAAGAGTTTGTTTGTTTGATTGTTTGTTTGTTTGTTTGTTTGTTTGAACGCGCTAATCTCAGGATCTACTGGTCCGATTTGAAAAATTCTTTCAGTGTTAGGTAGCCCATTTATCGAGGAAGGCTATAGGCTATATCAGGCTATATCACGCTAAGACTAATAGGAGCGGAGTCCACGCCGACGAAGTCGCGCGCAGAAGCTAGTAAGTATATAATTTTATACTTTCCTTTGATATATTATGTTACTTGGCAATACAGTCTATAACCCGTGTTAATACACTTAAGCTCTCGATTATATTGCTGACAGTGAATGGAGTTAACGTACAGGTAACGAGAGGCGATGTTCACTCGTCGACACCGGAACTCATTTTCATCGGCAAATGAGCTTTGATGACACACTCCATGCTCGAGCACCCTCCCGTATACGTTGCACGTCTATGATCATCAAGATTTTAATACTAATTGAATTTTTTATGTAGTTGGGCGCAGTCGACTTTAATTCATGGAGCTCTTAAATCTTGTATGATATTACTTTATATCATCATATTTAAATGAGCTAAACAACATTTTTATAATATTTGCTTTAGTTTATTAAATAACAAAAATGACAACATACCGCAGACGTATTTTTGTCACATTCGTGCATACATATAATTATAGTAAAATTCTTCCCCAAAAGTAAATAGTAATAACGCGAACAGTAAATATGTCATATTAAAAGCAAAAATTGTTCTGTAGCGCAGTAACCTGCGCGTGTAGAGTAACGTGTAGAGCGAGCACGCGTGCGGGGCGACGTAGCGTGATGTGTAGCATGCATCAACGCGTCGTAGCTGTTGTACTCGTAGTGTCTTTATATTATATTGCCAGCTCCGTGGAAATGACATGTAAATATTTATAGAAGTTGTGCGTCATGCAGATGCGACGCGCTTTATTATCTCACATCATTTAAAACTGAAAATAAAAATTTGTAACAATATTATTTCTTTACTTTGAAATGTATGAAAAATATGTTTTTTTTTTTAATTCTATTAATATGGAAAAAAACCCTACGGTCCTTCTAATGGTAACAGAATATCGTAGCCTATGGACGCCCACTCTCAAGGAGTTCTTTCTACCTTACCACAGGAATACACCACTAATTGAGAGCACTTATATTTACTATATTATCACATTTCTACACTTCTTCAATCGGGCTGCTCCGAAATTTTAGCAAGGTATCTACTGTCCGGTGTCTTAATGAATGTACCAACAAATCCCAACTATTTAAATACATTTTAGACCGAAGCTCAACTCGATATAATTTTTATTAAAAGTTGTAGTATTATATATAAAAAAATATTAGGTCAATTTTAATTTTAAGTTGTAATAGAGATTGTAATTTGTGATCATATTACAAATTTAGGCCTTAAGTTTAAATATGACAAACAATTACGAATTTTCTTGAAGTTTTTTTGGAGTCCCGTCTGCCGTTGTACTACTTCAATGTGCTGTACCAACTAGGACATCGTACCATTTTCTAGAAGTTGCCAAAAAAAAAGTAAATTAACGACAGCGGCCATATTGCCCTAGTATCTATATATTATTTTAAGTGCAAATATTTAGGCATTGAATTATATTAATCTTTTTATTTATAAGAATTTATTTTCACATTTAACAAATCATTATTCACAATTCTTCGTTATAAGCCATTGGTCCATTCAAACGGACAATTTTACTCAATTTAATTATTGTTGAGTTATTTGTCTCTAAATTAAAAAAAAATATTGTTTAAAAATTTTAAACGTATGATAAAGAAAACGTTTCAACTATATAGTGGCCGGACGGGGTATAGTAGTTTCATCGTATAAATAGATTTTGATATGTAATGTAACTAAAACTAAAATCAATGACCTAATGGATTGAATACGAAATGAAATTCGAATTTTGAATACGAAATGAAAAACTTGAACAAATTGAAAAGGGCGGATAGTAAACATAGATAATTTTATATTTACAATAATATGTATTCGTTATTTATTCGTTATTATTGAAAGATAAAATAGTGAGTTTGTACTACGCAAGTCCGTTTCTTAAAAATACATGATTGTTGTAACGATAAACGACTGTGATTTTGAATAACGCCAACATGTGAATGTTGGTGCCAAATGTTGCTATATTTTTTATACAGAGCCAAGGTTTATGAGGGCATCGGCTTATTGGATCTTTAAATTTACTTATTTAAATATACATAAGATTATTCAAAGACTTGTTTAGTGACTTGGTTAGACTTGTTAGTGCGTTCTATTTTTAAGGATCTGTGATCATAACATTATTGTTTAAAAAAAACGTTAGCAAGCAAAATTTCCTTTCTAAGTTTTTTCTATTATATTATATATATATTTTTAATTTTATGATTCTAATAAAAGAAAAGGAAGCGAAAACAATATGTGAAAATTGCCACTTGTCGTCTTAAAAAGGGAGCGAGTCAACGAATTAAGAAAAGATAATTTTTAGGTTTTATATACGAAAGTTGAAGAAATGCTGGCACAATGGCCGAGGCATTCCAATTGCATATTTAACGAGTTCTCACCAACTAACCGGAAGAAACGCTCTTCTGACACTATAAATCCTGTGAATTTGAGCCTAACTGTACAATAAGTTATCACGTATCAAGGAATTCGACAATTTAATATAGAAAGAGAAGAATATAAATTTATTAACTAGAATAAGTAAAAAAAACTTGCAATTCTGAGTTTATAGAGTTTTTAATATCACTGCCAAATAAATGAATTCAGCCTGCAACATCCCACTGTTGGGCATAGGCCTCTTTCCCCATGTAGGAGAAAGATTGGGAGCTTAATCCACCACGCTGCTCCACTGCGAGTTGGCAGATATGTTAAATAAATACCGGATATTTTAAGCGCTAAATCTTTAACTTATTAAAATGATATAATTGTGACCAATATTACGCTTTATTTTGAAGAATTTCTGTACCATTCGTATTATTTTTATTTTTGTGTTTCCCACACATGAGGAAATTCTAAAATGTTTTTTATTATCATGTCAAAATTTCGATGAAGCGAGCACATCGTTTCATAGCTTAGATCGCTAGAGCACCGACACGGTATGTCGGGGGTGCGGGTTCAAATCCCGCTGTAACGAAATTTTGATATGATAATAAAAAACATTTTAGAATTTCTGTACCATTTTCAAGCGAATTCAAAAAAGGAGGAGGTCCTCAATTTAATTAGACTTTTTTATTTATGCTACCTCAGAACTTTTGACACAAAAAATCATCGAAATCGGTCCACATAGGACCGATTTCGATGATTTTTTGTTTTAATCGGAAGGTGGTGCGTGTCATGTGGTTCCATTTAAATTTACTTGAGATCTAACATTTTCATTAAAAATTACTTGAGGTCTTATTGATTAGTAATATTTTCAGTTTTGTGTTTCCCACACATGAGGAAATTATAAAATATTTATTATTATCATATCAAAATTTCGATCCAGCGGGGTACGAACCCGCACCCCCGACATATCTTGTCGGTGCTCTAGCCAATTAAGTTATGGAACGATGTATCTGAAATATAAAACTTTGAATAGTTGGGTGCTGTAAAGGACTCGCTATAGACGGCATCACGGTTGCTTAAAAAAACAAATAAAATCATATCAAAAGTTTCGATCCAGCCGGTACATATCCGGTAGTAAGTTTCTTGACGAAATGATAATTAAGAATTTAAACAATAATTAATAGGCTCCGAGTACCAGTAGCCTTGCTGTGTGGCTACGGCATAGAATTTAGCCTCCCCCTCTCTTCCCGTGGGTGTCGTAAGAGGCGACTAAGGGATAACATAGTTTCACTACCACCTTGGAACTTAAAAAGCCGACCGATGGCGGGATAACCATCCATGCTGGCTTTGAAGTACACAGGCTGAAGACGGGCAGCAGCGTCTTCGGTGCGACAAAGCCAGCCCTGCGGTCACCAACCCGCCTGCCCAGCATGGTGACTATGGGTAAACAACATGAGTTCACGCCATTACTGGCGCGAACTTGTGGAGGCCTATGTCCAGCAGTGGACTGCAATAGGCTGAAATGATGATGATGAAATGATGAAAAATGATGAGTACCAGTAGCCCAGGGCCTCACAAATTCACGATCTGTCCCTTGCTGCGACCCAATAATAACAAATATATACAAATATAATCTTATAAGGGTAGGTACTATTTTCGTTTAGGAATACTGAACCCCAAATGTATCAAAATTGGTTTCTAATTGTTGTTGGTACGGTAAGCATTAAAGCTAGACACACAACATGTAATTAAAATGAAACTACCCACTAGCATGTGGTTCCAATAGTCATAGGAAAGTAGGTCGTCTGATTCTGACGTAAGAGGGTTCGGGTGTGCTATTGGGACGGTTTCCCTCACTTAACCTGTCGATAGGATCATTGTACGTGAGAAAAGGCTACTAATTTAATATGCCGATACCCTTACCAAAATTGTATGACCTTTCTTATCAAGATATTTTCCTAAGAACATCTTCTAAAGGTTAACTAAATTGTAATGTTTATATAAAATTCATAAGTTTCTTGTTCTTTATTATTCTTAATCTGTGTTCTGTATGTAAATTAAAACAATGTAGATATTTTAAAGCTAATATAATATTAAGTATAAGCTTCTGAAATTATATTAAATCGTGAAATCAACAAAGGATCTCACATTATAAACTGTTTGAATTTTCCCACTTTAATTAGTTTTGTAGATTCAAAACAAGTTCTGTAATAATTGCGATATTAAAATCCGACCGTACCGCGCGAACCGCAAATAATTTATTACGTCAAAACGGTTGCTGCGGGAAAGCAGTGTAGAATGTGCTTTAACTTATTTCACTCTACACAAAATATTTTAATGAAAATCGTAGTTAGTATTGTTAGGTGTTCTGTAGCTATAACAGTTTATGCAAATTGCGCTGATACGAATATGATTGTCACATATTATGCAACGTTCTTTCATCAATCATCAATTAATTTTTATTTTTATGGAGATGAAGGGACACAATATATAGAGAAAGAATATTGAGATATTTACTGTAAATTATTTAGCAAAATAGTTTATTTTAAAAATATTATAAATATGTTTTATTTATATTTACTATGATGAAAATAATTCAATTGTCATTAAACTTAAATTTTATGGCCACCGGTAGATTTTATATTAGATACCTGATGCCTGAATTTAGCTACATGCTGTAGATTGTAAGAAACATATTTTTGATAGGCCAAAAAGTTTTCTTTTTGATAAATTCCTTTAATTAAATTTAAAATGATCACATTTTAACACAATATGTGTAGCTATTGCTCGTGTAAGTTATAATAAAACTCATTTGCTGTAGGTACCATTCATTTAATCTTTCCAATAATTTCTGCCCAAAAAAACTATCTGAAGTAGCACACAGGCGCTGTACAATTTTGTAATTATATATTAAAATGTATTAAAACGGAACACTCGAGCACCTTACGGATGTTAAATGAACTTCAATCTATACTAATATTATAAAGAGGTAAAGTTTATAACTTTGTATATACGGGGTAATCTTCGCAAATACTGATCCGATCATGAAAATTCTTTCGCTAACAGAAAGCTACACTATTCAGGAGTGACAAGATAAAAGGAAAAAGATAAAAATATATAAAGATTTTAAATCAGCAGGATTTGAACCTGCGCCCTCTGACGCTAATAAAGCATTATTATTTGCCTTAGAAATTAATTGGTGATTTTAATACATTTATATTTATCTGATATGCTGAAAATAGTGAGAGGCTACACTATTCAGGAGTGACATAGGCTATATTTTATTGTAATTGTACAAAAAAATTCAGTAAAAAAGAAAAATATTAAAATATATTATGAAAATGACAAAGAAACGAACGCCATCTATCGCTGTTAGATTTAACTATTTAATACTCTATTTTATTTACTGTCTATTTGAATCTATCGATGACGAAGTTTTTACGCTTTTTGATAGATGGCGTTGGAGCAACATATTATTTATTTAAGTGGTTTAAAATTTGTTCTTTATAGTATGTTATTTGGTTCTGTAATTTAAAATAATAAATACACGATATTATTACGATTTTACGCCCAACGAAGTGGGCACGGGTCTGCTAGTGAAGAATAAAAAAGTAAGAAATGACTGAAGACGTCACTGGTTGGTATGACCTTATTAAATCTTACAATGTGGGAGAGATTGGTTATCTTCGAAGATATAAATCATGGGAAGGGTGAATCGCTCCTCCTGCGCAAGGCTCGAGGGGGCTTAACCGAACTCCAATTATTTTTAACCTACACTAGAACGTTGTTTTTTCGTTTGACACTGCGAACACGGTTGGTTCCTCTAGACAGGACTGTCGCCTGTGTTACTAAAGTTCTGTTCCTGTTTTTGATGTATGATTGCATTTTTAAAATCCCGGTATGAAATTTTTAACAGTTATTTACTTTAACGTTTTTACTGTTATGTTGTTACATTATGCACGATTTAAATATTTAAGTTTTATTGTGAACTTTATTTATTAAATCTATACTATCTATACTAATATTATAAAGAGGTAAAGTTTATAACTTTGTTTGTATATACGGGGTAATCTTCGCAAATACTGATCCGATCATGAAAATTCTTTCGCTAACAGAAAGCTACACACTATTCAGGAGTGACAAGATAAAAGGAAAAAGATAAAAATATATAAAGATTTTAAATCAGCAGGATTTGAACCTGCGCCCTCTGACGTGCCGTGTCAACAATTCAATCTAATCAAGCATTATTATTTGCCTTAGAAATTAATTGGTGATTTTAAAACATTTATATTTATCTGATTTGCTGAAAATAGTGAGTGTATTGGAACATATCAAATTTCACCGTACCCTTCTTATGTGAAATGGATTATAACGTCCAACGAAGTGGGCACGGGTCGGCTAGTATTTTATATACAGACACAATACAACGGATTAATAATGACGTTTACAATTCATCAGTCATGTAGTCATTTTTATTTTTTTTATTTGAATAGATTACATGTGGACGTATTCCAAAATGTATTACCAAAATCCAGCTAAAGATAATTTTCTAAATTATAACCTATATAAACTTATTCGGGTTATAATATGTTTTACATAATAAGGCCTGACACAAAAAATATTGTCTGTCTTATCAAGAATAATAAATTGCCGTGAGCCTAAAATGTAATACTTGATCGCAAGCGGTAAAGCTATTCTTTGCGACTTCTAAACCTGATAACGATTGAATGAAAACCTTTCTTATATAACTGAAGCGGAAGGTGATCTCAAAATATCTTTTCTCGCATCTCTAGATATTTATTTAGGTTCCTTATTTACACTCTACGTGCAGTATGTTTGTGAAAATCACAGACCACAGAAATACTAGTGAAAATAAATAATGAATCTATCAACTTCAATGTGTTTATACAATAAATGTTTACTTCATTACTAAAGAAATGTAACATATAATTGATAGACGTGTTATTAATTTATTATGTATAAAATCTTTTAACGGTTGATTAATGAATACTTCTATTTGGTCGATTTCTTTATATTTATATATGCTACTTTAGTACTCTTAGTCTATTTGTTATGTTGCAACTATATTGTATTGTTATTAATGAACGTATGTTAAACATATATATGTTAAGTGTTTATTTAGTACGTTGTTAATACTGTAACCAAGGAAGCAATTAGAACATTATTAGAAGGATCATTTTTAATTAAAATACTAGGAACTTAAGGCTTATAATACTATAATAAAGGCTTATCTATCTATACTTATTATAAAAAGAAGTCCCCGTCTTTCTGTCTGTCTGTCTGAACGCGATAAACTCGAAAACTACCAAACGGATTTTTATACGGTTTTCAACAATAGAAAGTAGTAAGATATTTAACTCAAATTTATATTTATTGGATTATCGTATGTATTTTATGCAGAGGTCCTAGAACAAACTTGCCTTTCTGAAAAGAATTAGGTACATAAGTTCTTAGTGCTTTAATCGTTTATATTCTTGTATGAATTGTTCAAAAACAAAGAATATTTAAATGTACAGTAATATCACAAACGAGTTAACATTTATTTGTTCGTTTAGTCAATGACATTCGTCAAACGTGAAATCGGGTATTGTTGTCGGTATTCATTGCAAATAAAAATTTCGTTACACGAAAGTTCGTAGATTATAAATTGGTTATTTTAGTTTTTTTTGTCCAGTATTAATTGTCGGGAAATTCTACTACATGTTCATTTAGTTTAAGCAAATAAATTAAACGAGAACATGTTAGTAAAATTAATTAAATTTTTATACAAGGGCTTTATTATGCGGTTTTCGTATGGCACGTACTACGTCGGCGTGTCCACATGACACTATTTGGGGCAGGAAATTTCACGCTGAAACCGACGTCATTTAAGGACTTTAGTGGATTGCACGAGGCACACATAATTTTATATTTTTTCTTTGATAATTGATGTTTTTACAACAGCCTAAATGTTTTGCTTTCATTATCTTTCTTAATTGATATAATATGTATTTCAGTTGATAAACGCTAAATGAGCTATTGAGTCAATTATTACGACTCTTTCGCCATTAGAAAACCACCTATTAAATTGCATTCTATACTATTATTACATTTATTATTTTGGTATTTATGTAAAAAAAGTTTACACATAGAAGGATAGATCTATTATCGGAATATTAAAATATATAAATTGGCTTATACTATTATGTCAGATATAACGTATAAGCCATATTTAATTGTAAATTTGTAAAATATTTTATTTAGCTGTTTTCGAATTTACGTGTTGAATTTGAACATGGAAAATTTGCTGCCCATCCCATGGGATACTTGTTATTTCGACCGCGACGAACACAACAAATACTTTCATCAAAATGCCTCATTTATCCAAAGGTCCCTCTCTATATGTCATATAAATACATCTATTTTAACGTTCTATTACGTAAGCAGTACGAGTATATATGTATATGACTCATTCAATATAATTTGACTATATCGAAATTCACAAGCTCTTTTTCAAAGTTTAATAACCTAAATGAGGACTAATATTGTTAGGATTTAATAAACATTTTTTTATACTATATTTATTTATATATAATATATAAATACTACTGTTATATATTTAATATATTCTCCATATATAGCTATAGCTAGGTATATAGTAAAATGTGATTCTTTTCATTATAATTAATTAATAAGGTTAAATGAGACAAATTTTATTAATATATAATTTTTACATTTGTAAGTTTATTCGATAAGTGAGTAATTACAAGAAAGACGTACATAAATTTCAAGGTAAAATTATATAGATATATTTTAATAGAGTTTCTTAGGGCCTATGCAAACCACGTTTTTTAAACGCGCCGTCGACGCGCGTTTGTAGCGATACAAACGCGATACACACGCGAGTTAGACGCAGCCTGTAGACCTTTGCACACCTGTATAATAAAAGCGCGCCGTCGACGCGCGTTTTTAAAACGCGCCGTTAACGCGCGTATGTGCCGTATGTACTGATACAGACGCGATGCAAACGCGATACAAACGCGATGCAAATGCGCGTGTGTATCGATACAAACACCAACAAACTGCTCTGTAGGATAAAAACGCGCCGTCGACGCGCGCTTTTAAAACGCGCGTCGACGGCGCGTTTGTATCGCGACATACGCGCGTTTGCATCGCGTCTGTATCGCGTGACACGCGTGTCGACGGCGCGTTTTTATCCTATAGAGCAGTTTGTTGGCGTTTGTATCGATTCAAACGCGCGTCGACGGCGCGTTTGTATCGCGACATACGCGCGTTTGCATTGCGTTTGTATCGCGTCACACGCGCGTATGCATCGCGTCTGTATCGCGTTTAAAAAACGCAGTTTGCATAGGCCCTTAGGCTCACATACAAATAACGTCTAACTTTTCTTTTATTTACGTAGTTTATTTATAGAGGACGGAAAACATCAGTCTATTTTAAGACTCGACGCTGTGTTTAATTGCTTTTTGACGTCATGAATAAAATATCACGAATTCACGATAAGTACATCACACTGGTAGCCCTTTCGAGGGTTGACGTCCGTGAAAATGTAAATGATAAAAGTTTTTTTCTAACTTGTTAACAATTATTAAAAACCCCTTAGAACTCATTAGAAGTGTAGTGGCAGATAATGATACCATATATTAGTATAAAGAATAGGTTATTTTCACATGGTTTTACTCGGGTTGACATTTAAAGCATGCGTATTATAGACTATATTACACATAGATAATAAATTAATTAAGTGGCAACATTTTATTAAATTAATAACAGAAAAAAACAATAGCGATATCTGAGCGATATCACTGCATGACATTAGTTTTTATATACTAAAACAAAATCTGTAATATCATAATGTAAATAATTGATATTTTAAGCGATCCATTAGCGATATTCAAAATGAATGATGTTTTACATCAACAGCGAAATTGCAAACCGAAACCGCAACATTATCTACAGTTAAGTGTATAAATACTAGGTTTTGAATCCATTAAAATACTACAAAAGAGTGCGCTATAAGTTTGTGTTAAAATTATAATGTTTCAATGTATTAACAGTAAAAACAGTTTTTTTGTTTCTTTTTTTTTTTCAAAATTTTAGTTACCCCTTTAATTTATCACTCCTGAATTGAATAAGTATTTCAATTTCTTCAAATACAACTTACCTTTAGATACTCGTATATGGATATATCTTGCTCAAAATTTGAAGCAACCCGACTAATGAACTACCTTAACCTTTCAGAAAATCACAGCTAAATAATACTATTCTCAAGTAGTGATGTGTTCCTGTGGTAAGGTAGCCAAAGGTAGGGTTCGGGATAGGGTCGGCAAGGGTAAGGGTAGGGTTTAATTTATTTCTTTAAAATAAACATCCACGGGCTCAAAATACCCATGCCTTTTGTTTAACATACATGCATTATCATACCACAGGCGATTTATCATTAAAACTACAGATCGACAGTCCTGTGACTACGTAGTAAAAAGGCAACGCGCTCACAATGCTCCTGGTATTGCAGGCCATCATATGCTACGGTACCCGATTACCTACTGTACCGTTTAACTGAGGTAGGGCATAGCAGGAAATTTCCTGCTCAAAATATGGAGCAGCCCGACTGCGTAGTACCTCGACCTTAAGGAAGATCACAGCCAAATAATACTGTTTTCAAGCAGCAGTGTTGTGTTCCTATTTGTGAGTAAGGTGACCAGAGCTCCTAGGGGGAATTGGGGATAGGGTCGACAATGCGCTTACGATGCTTTTGGTGTTGCAAACTAGGCTACGGTAATCGCTTACTATCAGGTGAGCCATACGCTTGTTTGCCATCTTCTTAGACAAGAAGAAAATAAAAAAATGTATTCTTGCATATATGTATGTTTTGTATATTTATCGGTCACCATAAAAACAATATTAAACATATAGTTATTAAATAGCTATAGATTATGTAATACAATATTTAATATTTATATCAAAAGAAAATTCTAGTCTTAGTAAACAAAATCGATTGTTCAAGTATTTGAGAGCTGACCATTTACTGAACTAGAGAGTCGAGAAATGCATCCTGAAAATTATGACGTATTTTGTTTCATTAAAATCTCTTTATTTCTTTATATAAACACAATTTACAAAGCATTACACAGAAAATAACAATTTTACAGTTATATCAAATCACAGGTTAAAGGTTTACAATTTCATCGAACAGGTTCTTTATTCATTTACACAATTAAAGTAAATTAGGCACTCAAAACGTACGTCAATGTTGATGTGAGTCTGATGCCTATGCTAGGTATAGAAATACCTGTATTACAGGTCATCAGTCTCGCATCACCCCGGACTACTTAGCATACTACATACGATCGAACTTAGACAAAAAGTTAATATCTATGCAAGGCTTACTACTTCTAATGTTATAACCCATTTGATTGCATTGAGTATGTGTGCGTGGGTGTATCTACGTGTGTATGTGAGTATCTCTCTCTGTGTGTGAGTGTGTGTGTGAGTGTGTGAGTGTGCGTGCGTGTGAGTGCATGCGTGTGTGCATGAGGGTGAGAATTTGTTTGTATGAACGAGTGATACGTACTGATCGCTTATGCATGTGTGAGCATCCTATGTCAACCACCAGCGCAACTGAACACTATAATTGTGTATTGATTAATTTATCATTGAATTAATTCTTCAGTTTTATCATAATTAAGATCCAACAACAATCCTGTAACCTTCAATTTACACCCATGCTTTGTAAGCGGGTATATGTCTAGCAAAGCGTTAATTCTGTTATAAAGATGGTCACCCAGATAACAAAAGAACCTATGAGCAAATTTTGTTCTGAATTGCATGCCGGTACAAACAACATGCTTTCTTCGTTTATTTATATTCAACTGTGGGTTATATGGGAGCATAGAATGTTTGCGGAGCACCACCGCCAAAACAAAGAGCTGACGGACAGTTAGAACCTTCCAGTGCCTGTACACGTCAACAGTTCGACAAAGGAATGGAAGGAAAGCGCTCACTTTCAGCACTGCTCTCTGCACACGTTCTACCTTTATAAAGTGAGTTTTTGCAGCACCTCCCCAACTAGATATACAATATCCCAACAAGGATTGGCACAGTGATAAATATATCATCCTTACGGTAGAGTGGTTTGCGATATGACGAAGAATTTTAAACATGTAAATTAATTTCCTAATTCTTGAGACCAGAAGATCCAAATGCGGTTGAAAGTTAAGGCAGCAATCTATCATGACTCCCAGATATTTTACTTTATCAGTAGTTTGCAAATTAGGACAGTGACAATTCGTCTTAGATAGACATGAGCCTAAATGCGTGGTCAATGTATGACCAGTAGGAAGACCCCGTCTAGTAATGGAAAAACAGATGTATTTAGTTTTCATTACATTTAGTGAGAGAGAGTTATACATTAACCAATCTGTAACCAAATTCAGTCCCAACTGAGCATACCGAAAAGCATCTTCCCATGTAGTAGCATGGAATAGCAGAGCAGTGTCATCCGCAAAAGCTACAAATTTTCCGTTAAGCAGTTTTGTCTCTAAAAGGTCATTAATGTAGATGAGGAATAATGTGGGGCCAAGGACACTGCCCTGAGGAACACCGACAGTTACAGGCAATTCTTCACTAGTCCAGTCACCAATTTTTACAACTTGGGAGCGATTTGATAGGTAACTAGTAAAGAGACGAAGCGAAACACCACGAACACCCAGTCTTTCCATTTTTCCTAGGAGGGTAGTAATAGAGACTGTATCAAACGCCTTAGCCAAGTCCAGAAAAATACCAATTACCTTCTCCCCTCCGTCCATTTTCCTTGCTATAAAGTCAGTAAGGCAATGGGCCGCATCATCGGTTGATTTTCCTGCACGAAAACCATACTGTGATTGCGAGAGGATATTATGCTTATGAAGGTAGTCAATTAGCCGCTTGTTTAATAATCGCTCCAGAATCTTGGACAGTATGGGAAGCAAAGATATGGGCCTGTAGTTATTAACACAGTCCCTATCACCACCCTTATGGACAGGTATAATGAGTGATTTCTTATATATATCGGGAAAAACACCCGTCTCCATGCATAGGTTACATATATAAGTTATTGCTGGGATCAGGATCTCACTATATTTTTTAAGTAGTGAGCCTGATATTTGGTCGATACCCACGGCACTTCTATTTTTTAGGCTAGTGACAAGATTACTAACCTCTACAACGTCAGTAGGTCTAAGAACCAACGACCCAGGGGTGGCAGAAATAGCATTAATTGACAGAGAGGCGGTACTACTAGTTACTATATTAGTAGCTAAATTTTCCCCAATACTTGTGAAGAATTTATTAACACTATTGACACAATCTTGCGGATTACCGCGTGCAATTAAATCCATGGATGATATCTTTGGTTTTTTATAGTGCGTAATATTATTTACTGTCTCCCAGAGCTTCATCCCCTATTAGTTGTCTTTCATATGCACGTCTAACTTTTTTAAGTAAGGTATTACAAAAATTTCGGTACCGCTTATAAATTAAGTTCAGAGTTGCACTCTTCGGATGCTCAACTGTTTGTTTATGTAAATTGTCCCTATGTCGCATGCATCTCAACAGACCAGGAGTTATCCAGGGCTTTTTGATTCTTTTCCTTCCAGCAATAGCGACGTGTCTAGTATTAGAGTGTATTGCTTTAGTTAAGCAATCAGTTAAGAACCTTGAAGCCTCATTGACATCGCGCATGCTAAACAAAGGTGAAAAGTTTATTCCTTTAATCGACACGTCCAATCCAGATTGATCAACAATGCATTTCGTCTTACAAGGGGTAGATATCTCTCTACTTACGTCAATTAAAACTGCCACACCACAGTGGTCTGTAACTGAAGAATTAATAACGTAGCACCTCGAAACTATATCCGATTTAACCATGACATGGTCCAAACAAGTACGATTGTGTGTTGGAGTGGTATGACCAGCATGTATATCAAACCCTGCGAGGACATTTAGGTAGTCCCATGAGCGCTGGTCCCCAGTATCAGGAACAATGTCAATATTTATATCTCCAATCAAAATGATGTTTTGGAACTGCTTTAAGTTGTTGAGGAGCGAATTCAAGGAGGAAATAAAAGTTAAGGAAATAAATCTCTCGCTTCACGTCCTCGTTTATATTCACTGAACTACACTAATAACATATCAAATATAAAAGAGTATATGATTTAGTTTCAGAATAAAATGTGTGTATAGTGATTTAATTTATTATTTACTAGATGTGTGTCGCTGTTTAACCCGTGTGTTAATCCTGTTTGAATCACGGTAAAAACCAACTGTAAACCAATAATGCAAAGTTTTATCGAGTTTCAGCAGTTTTAGCGTTAAATTAACATCTATTAATTTAAGCATATAATATAAATATCTTATAACATGCACAAACGGTCGTTTTCATTCCTATGGTAAGCAACTTAATGTTTGTTAGAGGTAACAGCCGACTGTTACAGTTAGGTATTTTTTTTTTGATAAATATATTACACCCAGACCGAAACAAGAGCAAAAACCAGGGCCAATAAAAACTGCGCCAATGAGCTAGTCAACAAACGAGGGTGCGTTTTGAAGTTCGCGGATTGATAATATTAGAAGAGGGTAGGCAGGCTTGTTATAATTTTAACATATCAAGTGACTCATAATCAGTATATATCTCAAGTTTTGTTGTAATCAGATCATTAATCTCAGTTCAAACAGGACTCCATGCAGTAGCATAAAAAGGAGACACCACCAAAGAAGTTTAAGGTGTCACAGTCGGTCGGGAAACTCATAGCGACAGTCTTTTGGGACTCAGAAGGAATTTTATTGATAGATTACAAAGATAAAGGTTTTTCTATAACAAGGGAATACTATGCTTTGATTTCGGAACAGTTCTTCTTCTTCTTTTACTTTGGCTCCCTGAAGGATTTGCTTCGGAACAGTTAAAAAAAAAATTGACAAAATGTGTCCTGTTGTTGCATGACAACGCAACCATTCATGAGATTCGTGTTGCGCTGGCGGCCCTGCATAAGGTCTTCGATATTTTAAATCACTTACCCTACAGTCCAGATCTTGCCTGAGTGATTATTAATTTACCAAAAATTAAAAAAAATGCGTGGTAAGAAATTTTCTACTGACGATGAGATTAAGCAAACATTTTCTTTCTATGGTATAAATAGCTTAATTGAAAGATCTGAAAAATGTATTCGTCTTGCAGGTGAAGATATTGAAAAGGATAAATAATTTTGTGTTTTTATTTTTAACTCAATTCCCCCTATTCCGTTAATATAAAACGCTCGTATCTATACAAACTGACGCTTTTTTTGTATATTTTCAGATTACATTTAAATACCATAAAGAATTATAATTTTTTTTAATGGAAGTTTCTACTTGAAAATGAAGAAATGAATGCCATTTATGTGGTAAACGTACCCGCGTGTTCAGGTGTGTTGATGTACTATCAATATTGAGCAGCAATTAGCTGCGGTTTCGACCTGGAAACTTGCTAAATGAATTTTAAACACAAGAGTGACATGAGAATAAAGGGAGTATGAATTTTAATTGCAGCACATAACACACTATTTCATTATCAACTTGCCACATGTAAACTTTTACATTACATATTAAATTACCTTAGGATCACGAATTTATATGTTTGAAATGTACTTTGATGCATATTAATAACTTCGAAATAAGCTAAAACTTTGCGTTAAGGTTTATATTAAAATCATTAGCTTAATTTGAATCAGTCTTGTGGAATAATTTAGTTCGTCGCGGTTTTGCATGTGACACATACTCGTACATGTTGATACATGCCTCTGAATTTCTCCAGAGAGTTACAGGTTACTTCATTACATTTCCCTTCAACGCCAAATACCAGTTTCAATTCAGCGGTGGCAACCTTTCTAGGTTGGCACCTACATTAGTACATTTCTATGTACTTTTAGATGAATAGAGATGAACTTTTAGTAAATGTTTGTTGTCGTGTATTTTAAGTAGCTGACCAGATATACGATATTCTGTCTTACGAACTAAGAAACGAGTGCACTGAAAATAATGGTTACGTTTTCTGAAACTTTACAATTTTTCATTCTGTAATAATCTTCTACAAAATTACCAAATTAGTCCATCTGTTCACGACTTTTGCGCTTTTCAGCAAATGAAGTTATTCATTTTTATTATTTAGATAAGTTATAGCTAGTTTTGTGCATATTAACTTAAGATATAATATCCTACATTCTATGATGTAAATTAATCAAATCATTCTATTATTACCGGTAATTTTCAAACAACATATTTGATTTGTATAAAATATTATTAATCTTACATCGATTCGTCAAACTCACGTTTTTGTTTACTCTGATATTCGTGTTAAAGTATGACAAATTGACATTTGAGTTATTAACGATATTTTGTTAAATGATTAATGGTAATATGTGACACATACAAATTGAAATTTACATTTTAATATCTATACTAATATAATAAAGCTGAAGAGTTTGTTTGATTGTTTGTTTGTTTGAACGCGCTAATCTCAGGATCTACTGGTCCGATTTGAAAAATTCTTTCAGTGTGAGATAGCCCATTTATCGAGGAAGGCTATAGGCTATATATCATCACGCTAAGACCAACAGGAGTGGAGTCCACGCCGACGAAGTCGCGCGCAGAAGCTAGTCTTCTATATATTTCATTGACTCATCACGAAATCTCAAAAACCGCTGAACGCATAAAGATAAAATCTGGCATGGAGGTAGTTTATATTTGATAGACATCCGTTAAGAACAGATTTTTCGATAGGGCTGAATTAAAGGGGTTTAAGGGCTCTTACAAGTTTCTATGAAAGTCCTTCATTTTTTATGAATTTTGAAATTTGGTAGGAAGATATGTAGTTGATAGTTAATAAATGTCTACTAAGAATTAATTATGCGACAGAACCGTATTAAGAAGGTCTAAGGGATCTCAAAAGGTTTTATAAAAATTCCTAATTTTTTGTGCTACAAACTTGAAATTGGAAACAGAGTAAGGTGGTTTTAAGGCTCACGTAGTTTGTAGGAAAGTCCTTCATTTTTTATGCTACAAGCTTGAAATTCGGCAGAAAGATAGATAGGATAGATAGGTTAGGCTGATTAGTGGACGTTGTCTAAGAACGGACTTTGCGACTAAGGCCGCGTTAATAAGGTCTAAGGGCAGTCGAAATTTTTTATAAAAGTGCTTAACAATTTATATTGATTTTTTGATTTTTAAATATCTTTATTAAATCATACAAGTACACAAAATGTTTAACAAAAGCATCACTTATTGTTAACATCATATTTATTAATACATTTTTAGGCTAACTCACCTTTACAAACAAATCACCTTTTAAAACAATTTATATTAATAAGTATTTAATAGTTTTTTTTTGTCGTATGTAATAAAAATGATCGAAAGCCCTGACCTCTTTTGTGCAACCCTGTCGCAAAATCCGTTATTGTTGGAAGTGTACAAAGTATTTAATAGTTTGTACACTTCCAACAATAACGGATTTTGCGACAGGGTTGCACAAAAGAGGTCAGGGCTTTCGATCATTTTTATTACATACGACATTTTTTTTTACTACAAGCTCTAAATTTGGCATCGAGATAGTTAAAAGTTAGTAGACGTCCACCAAGAACGGATTTTGCGATGAGCCGCATTAAACAAGTTTAAGTGTTCTCGACAATTTTTATAAAATACTAGATGGCCCGGTGAACTTCGTATCACCTACATAATATATTTGTGAAAAATATACACAAAACACTTTCTGAACGCCCTATAAATATTTGACAACCAATTGACAACGTTTTTGACAAAGGACATTCCCCGCTAGGAACATTTTGTATTGAAAAATTAAATCGTCGTTTTTAGTATTTTCCGTTACATATTATTTATGTTTCTCACCGTTTAAACCTTCCCTGAACTTCCACAAACATTTCAAGATAAAAATTAGCCAAATCGGCCCAGCCCCATTCTCGAGTTTTAGTGAGACTAACGAACAGCAATTGATTTATATATATATATAGACTATATGTTTTTGCTACAAGCTTGAAACCTGGCAGAGATATTTTTAATAGTTAGTAGAGGTCTACTAAAAAAGAAATTTGTGACAGAGCCGCATTAAGAAGGTCTAAGGGCTCCGAAAGATTTTATAAAAGTCCTTACTTATTTATGCTACAAACTGAAATTTGACTCAGATGTAGTTTAATGTGAGTAAAATTCCATTAAGAACGGTTTTTTCGATAACCGTTTCGTAAACATTCGTTAACCATAAATGTGGCACAAAGAGTTAATTAATAAATTGTTGCAATATAGTGATTACACACTACTTTAGTCCCTCTATGTACATAATTATTATCAATTTCTACACAAGCGAAGTCGCGAGCAACTGCTAGTTAATTACTATTGATGGGTTAATATTTTTATAATCTATATAAATATGCTCAAGGTTTGTTTGCCCAAAGCTTTTTACTCTCTACTCTAGATTTATCTCGTTCGCTAAAGTATCAGTATGGGAGATTGTGAGGTACTAAATAATATGATACTTATTAGCGCAAGTACAAGAAAATAAGAATTGTGATAAGGTCAGGATAGTATAATTATACCTAGTACAAACACGCTGCAGTGACATTATCTACATAGTCGAAAAAGGGGACACATCTTATACCTATTTAGAAATTTCCGGAAACGCTAAGAGTTTTCATCAATATTCGAAAACAAAATCCTAAAAAAAAATTGCGTGCTTACAAAGTAAGCATGTCAGAAGTGAAACTTCTTTTGCAAACTAATTAAAAAAAGAACGAATTAAAAAAACTAATTTAAAATAAAAATAAAAACTAATTAGAAAAAAAAAAAACAAATGGCCAACGTCACGCGGTGTTCCCAAGCGGTTACCCATCCAAATGATCGCTTTGCCGTGTGATAAAAAGTACAGGTTTTAATATTTCATATACTCGTAGTACCACAGCGATCGTTTTATTTACGAAAAAACTAAAAAACGTTAAAGAGATGGTTTCGTTTTTAAATAACAAATTTAAAATTAAGACTACAGTATAATAAAAATAATTGATTAAAAATCCGTGTTAAAATAAATTCACCGTAATTGCTTGTATGCAGTTCATCGAAACTTTTCCAACGAACTAAAATATACACAAATATTTTTAAAACTTAAATTATTATTGCGAGGTAAACACAGCTTTCGACTTACATAAAAACAAAACGTTCCTCTAACAAGATCAAAAAAACAAAGTGCTTTGTAAGCATAATGAAGATTAGCGAAGTATGAAAATTATTAATATTAGGTAGTTAAAACTAGTTATGAAAGTTGTTTACTGTAATGTACAAAAGTAAGATTAGTTTAAGTCTAGTTTGATGATGTCATCCGACCATATTTTATACTTATAGATATCACAAATTGTACCTAAATCTTAATTGGTATCCAGTATCCACGGTACAGGTTTGCTTATTGGAGGGCCACCGCATATAACGGAATAGTGTAACAATTTTAAAATAAATAAATACTTAGGTAAATAGGTACTATTTTTACATTACTTATTTTTATTACTCTACGCACAATTTTGTACCTGATTTAGTTCGCTCTTATATCACGATACTAGTTAAATTGAGTAACTTTTATGTTTCCTTATCCATCAATCCATTTTCTCACTTAAGAAGCATTCTTACAAAAATATTTTTTAAAAATCGAATCTCTACCTCCTGACATTAACGAATTCGAACACAAAATTATTATCTTTTATTAATTTTTCGATTGTGCTTATCTCACCATTAATTTCCAGTGTGATTAAAAAAGTGTACACTTTAGATATTCCATTTGCTGGGAAAGGTAAAAAAATAAACGGATATCTCGGATATAACCTTTATTTAATAACTCTCAAGCCATATTTTTTTTAGTTCCCAGTCAGCTTTTTACATTTTACGGTGCAGACTACGCATTGTTACTCTTATTACAAACTAGCTGCTGCCCGCGACGTCGTCTGCGTGCGTTCACTGCTCGTTCCCCGTAGGTGATAGCGTGATAATATGTAGCCTATGTTCTGACCCGACTTCTTAATAATATTCGTGCCAAATTTGAAGTAAATCCATGCAGTACTTTTTTAATTTTTCCCGGACATACATTTGAAGAAATAAAGGTTCACTGCTCTTTCCCCGTAGGTGATAGCGTGATAATATATAGCCTATGTTCTGACCCGACTTCTTAATAATATTCGTGCCAAATTTGAAGTAAATCCATGCAGTACTTTTTGAGTTTATCCCGGACATACATACAGACAAACAGACAAACAGACAAACAGACAAACAGACAAAAATTCTAAAAACTATATTTTTGGCTTCGGTATCGATTGTAGATCACACCCCAAGTATTCTTTTAAAAAAATATTCAATGTACAGTTTTGACTTTTCTACCATTTTATTATATGTATAGATTGTAAAGATTATACAGCGGTTTGTATTAATTACGGATTTATAATTACTTACGAATTTTAAAGTAATAATTAGCATAATTATACCAATCTAGATGAGCTACACTGTGGTGTTTATGCCTTTATAAATAATGTCTATTAATCAATTAACGTTAATGAAAGCAAGAATTGGCTCTTTATAAGATATCACGCTACAACTTACAGAACTACAGACGAGCAAATGCGTGTATAATCATGCAGATCGTTAGTATATTTATGTTTTAGTATTATAGCATAAATATTATAGTCTAACAAAGAGTAGGTACGTAAAATTACTTTTAAATTAATTACAATGAAACGTTTACAGTTACTTTATTAATTTTGTATTTAAAAAGGACTTGTACTGTTTTGCTGAACTTATAACAGTGACTGGAATTTATTTTTTATTGAATAAGGAATTTGTAATTTTAAATCAAAGGCAAGAAAGGCAAATTTTGCAAAAAATCACATTGTACACATGGTTTAATTCTAGTTTTAGTGTTAAAAATGTTGGCAGTGACAGGTCTATAATCCATATACTTAAAGATTTTGTTCAGACAGTTTGACAGTTGTTTTTTTATAAATGATTTACTACGAGTATTGTCAACTTAATGGAAATTTAGATTAAAATATTGTATGCATATAAACCGTACTTAGTCAGTGCAGGCGCGCACCGCGATTTTCTGTTTTGCGACACGATTTTAAAATCGCGCTATAGAAAATCGCAGAACGTACCGTGCGCGCATTGCGATTAAAAAATCGCGATCTTTGCTCAGTTGCACCGTTGACTTCGTACAAGTCGCTTGTCTTTATTTACTAATTCGGAGGATCAGAAGAAAAAATAATAAAATTCGCCAACACTGGATTCATCTTTTAACAGCGGATAGAATTATCAAAGGTTTCTTTTATCAGAAACACCATGAACTTCGAATGTATCCCAAAAAATTCTTTGGCTATTATAGAATGAAAATTTAAACATTCGACAGATTACTGAGATACGAACACACAATATTTACAATAGCACGACGAATGTACGAAATATGAGAATTATTATATTTACAACTAGCGACCCGCCCCGGCTTCGCACGGGTGAAATGCTGATTTTTATTCAATAACAATAAAATATAGCCTATGTCACTTCTAAATAGTGTAGCTTTCTGTTAGTGACAGAATTATCATGATCGGTTCAGTATTTGCGAAGATTACCCCCTACAAACAAAGTTATAAACTTTACCTTTTTATAATATTAGTATAGATTATTACAGTAGATATACTGTAGTACAACTCTCACAGCAACCAAATTATCATTTAAATAAATTAAAAGTAAAAAACCTTTTTAAAAAACAAGCTTTTATTTGAACGTGCTAAAACGAAAAACAAAAAAATTTACTTTAAAACTTTTTCTATCTACTCATAAAGTCATTACATAATTTATATGATCGCGAGATATGAGTACCTACTCGTATTTCCTTAGTTTGTGAATTTTAATAGTTAAAATCAATCACATTAATATATTTAATTTACTTGTTTACAAGTAAATCTCGCGACAAGCTTTTATATTCAGGCGCTGACATGCTTACTCTTGGAAAGATGGAACAAGAATGAGGCCCGAATGCGCGATTTTAAAATCGCAGTGCGCGCGAGATCATACAATTTCATACGTTGCATTTTATTTTCGCGATAATCGCGTCGCGAGAAAATGTGACGAATCGCGATTTTAAAATCGCCGCGATTTTTCAGTCGCTGTGCGCTCGCTGTCTTACTAACTCATACGCAGGGCCGCGCCGACCTCCCCCAGCGCCTGTGTGCGAAACCTATGAAGCGCCTCTTTTTTTCACGAATCTTCGTTTCAACATATTTTTTTTTCACTTTAGCCCATCTCAGTCCACTGCTAGACATAGGCGTCCCCAAGTTCATGCCAAAAACGGCAACGGCAACTCATGTGTTTTCCGGTTTGCCTATAGCCACCACACTGGGCAGGCGGGTAGGTGGTTGGTTTGTCATCGGCCTGTGTATTTCAGAGCCAATGGTCCGCCATCGCTCGGCTTTTTAAGTTCCAAGGAGGTGTGTCACAGTCTGCGCAAGCCGCAGACTGCCCTCAGTCGCCTCTTACGGCATCCACGGGAAGAGAGGGGGTGGCTATATTCTTTTTTCTGCCGTAATTACACAGCAATTTTTTTTTCCATTTTTTTGATTATTTGTTATTTTTGACCGAAATAAATGTTATCCAATTTTATATATTTAGATAATATTTTTTTAAATAGGTAAAACCAGTTCGCTTCCGTGGTCTTCGCGTTTATAATCAAAACTCTTTGGAGTCTTACGACGTCTCAGGGGTCTGGATTTCGAAGTTTCAAATTTAGACTTGTCATCAAATTTTTTAGGAATTTTCATAGCAATATCATTTACGATTTCCTCAAGCGTAGGTTCTAATTTTTGTTAAAAACTTCTATAATTGCGTTGAAGCATCTAAAGCAACTTGCATAATATGCATATTCATATCAATGGACTGCAGAATTTTGCTCACAAAATTTACTTTTGTCAATATCAATATTTAGTGAAAAAATGAATGAAAAGGAGCATATTTTTTTCTGCTAAACATTTAGCGTCATATTTTGGCTTCTGATCATAATATGACTATACCATTTGATATTTCATATACCTAAGGCATCAGAAATTTCTGGTAAATTTGTAAATAGTGGTATGATAGCATCTATTCTGCTTGACCATCTTATTTTAGACAATGGTTTTAAGGTCAGATTTATGACATATTCTTTAATAAATCCCATATTATGGTAGAGGACGAAAAATATTTATGTAATTCTTATACATTACTAAAAAACCCAGTCGTATGATGATTGAGAGTGGCTAGCTATGGCTAGCGCATGGTAAGTACATAGAAAGCGCGAGGATTTAGATCCAGCAATCTTTTTTGAAGACCATTATTCTTACCGCGCATATTTGATCCATTATCATAATTCATAACCCTGTCGGCTGTCCCCTTAAGTTGTTTATGTCAATGTCCACATTAATTTTGTCTAGTTTTTCTATTATAAAAGACGTTAATCCTGCGCCAGTTGTATCGATAATTGGACAGAAAGCTAGGTCAACTTTATAATACTAATTTGCTCTACGTGTGAAACGCAGGACGGAATCAAGTATTATTGAAAAATATTTATTGTTGAAAAAAAGAATATGTTGTTGAGTTAGTGTAACAAAAATAATTTCGATGGCGGCGCCCCTATTGTCTTGGCGCCTGTGTGCACCGCACACATCGCACACAGGGGCGGCTCGGCCCTGCTCATACGTTGCATTTTTGCGATTAAATAATAGCGCGATTAAAAATCGTGGTGCGCGCTAGCTCTCACAGATGATAATCGTCATAATCAATACATTATATAAAAATGTAGCGGGTCGCTGTTTGTACACTTAAGATTATATGAGAAAAAATATTATTGGGACCTTTATCAACGCAGATAGCACCTAAAACAATGGTTGTCAGAATTTTTGTCTGTTTGTCTGTGAGTTTGTGCACGCAAAATTCAGAAACGGCTTATCCAATTTAGATGTGGGTTTTACTAATATATAGTGGTAAGCTAAACTTAACATTTAGTATTTGTTTGATGTCAACCGGTTCATTAATAAAAAAGTTATGCCACTTTAAAGAATCACGTTGAACATGTAGTCACTATTCCACGCGGACGAAGTCACGAGCACAGCTAGTTAAATATAAATCCTTTAAACTTAAACGCTTCAGAAGTACTCGTAGACTATATTTCTGCTATTAATAAACGTTGACGTTCTCGGGCAGTAAGAATACTAAAACGATAATGTGTAGCCTACATGTTATATTAACGAGTGTACGTCACTATATATTGCTTGTTTATGGCTGTAAAATAGACCTAAGTAGGTTAGTTAAAATTGAAAGACTTCGTTTTACGAGTTTTTTTAGGTATATTTACTATACACACTGGAGGTAGAACACGGGATTAGTTTGATCGTAAAACATTGTATACAGAAACCTAAATTACGAGTAAGTGTCGCTTCGTGTGTAAATCAATATTTGTTTCAACTAGGCTTTATTTTGGTGCAAGTTTTAGGCTATATTCAGATGTGAATCTGTGATATACATATACTACTTAATAAAGCTTATGGGGTTTAGAATGAAAATCAAAAGAAAGAGTTGTAAAGTCTGTGTCTGTGTCTTGGTCTGTGGTTGGCTTTGTTGAATAAAAATAGAAATAACATTAATAAAAGGTATGAATTAAACTTATCAATTTATTCACAGTGTTAAATACAATAAAAAAGCGTAATTGAGATACATAGTATAATATATATAATAATACATAGAAAGAAATAATACAAAGAAAGAAGTGTCGATTAGTGTATAGATTGGAATAATGTTTGTCCTTCAGAAATGACAATTCGTAAGACGTACGTCATAAAAAAGAAAATTATTCTTTACGACGTACATTTTACTTAATGTATGGTTGAAAATATTTTTATAGTTTATAAAAAGTAATTTTTTAACGTTTACTTTTCTAGGGCATGCGTTGTTTACCTTTTTCGAACCTCACTTATCGGGTCTTAAGTGTACTAATTCAACACGCAAGTTTATAAACAATTAAAAATAAAAATATTTGAAAAATAAGCCTTTACAAAAAAAAAAACATAATAAGTTATTTTAATTACCTACATATACTTAGAATTTTAAATATATGGTAAATATTAAACATTTTATTTTCTAATTTATAAAAATACTATCTAAAAGTTTCAAACGACTAAATTATCGTCCTCTTGAAAATTTTGGATTTTGTACCATTAGGTACAGTACAGGGATTGGAACCCTCGTAGTATTCATAACTCACGTATTATCGATATTAATGTATACACTATACATATACTGTTTTTAAGGAGTGTTCTCTTCCTGTTGGTGAGCATTGCACAAGGTTCAAGGTACTACTAACAGGCACAGTAGGGAAATGATATAAGAATAATAGGGGATCGGACAAATTTTCAAAAAGCGTTTTAAATTAATTTTTATGGATACTTATTCCGATAAAAAATAAAATTTTATTGTATATATGTATGTCATCTGACAGCGCGTGACGTCACGTAGAGATAATAAACAAAGAGTATTATAAATTTAGATAACTATATAGATAGTAACCCGTGCAGTCAATTCTTGCTCTGTTCTATATTATACAAAGTACTCTGTGGCTTGGACCTCTACGTGACGTCACGCACTGTAGTTTGTGTTTCAGTACAGATTAAAAATATTGTAAATAACAACATTTTATTTCTTCATTTAAAAATATTTAAATGAATTATTTTAAATTATTATTCGATAAATAATCGTAAAACAGTATATTTATTTTATCTAAGTACATTATAGATTTTAATCTGATTACTGTCCGATCCCCTATTTCTTAATTTCTCAAAATTTTATTTCTGTTTAAAATAATACGTTCGATCTTTATTTAACTCGATGTATATTTGATTGTTTATTCTTTTTATTGCAGGAAATATTGAAGGTGTAAGACAACGAGCTACGAAATGCCTCCTAAGTAAGTTTAAAATTAAATAATAATAATAATGACTATAACGTATTACGGTAATAATTTAAATTATATATGTAGGTACATATATTTTTTATAATCGTGCAACAGTTATTATCACGTCAGGTTTTTTCGCTAAAAACAATACAATGTAAAAAATAATTTATTTTTTTTACACATCATCACTTATCACATTATACTTATATGTATAACATTTTTGAATAACCTCCGTTTCGTTATAATAATAAAAAAATGAATATTAAGATATTATCATTATTCGAAAGATTTAACATTATAATATATTTTTATCTATAGAGGTCTAAAAAATTGGCGACTTAGAGGAAATAATGCTTCACTACAGAAACGCAATTTATTAGGAGTTAAAGTTTCAAGGATTATCCCCAAATAGCGATTGCTTAAAAATTCATCTAGTCAACAACGTTAAGAAAGGAAGACTTCTTAGGAGAAATTATATTAAGATATATGTATATCCAGAACACACGAGTAGAGGAAGGCGAAGGTGGAAGATCAGAATATAATCTTTCTCTTTAACAAGACTAACTAACAATAATAATTGAAATATTAAGAGAGACAGCAAAGTTCCTTGATAAGTATATGATAACTTTAAAACAATAGAGAATAAAAATTATTTATTAACTTAATTATATAAATGTATAAAAACTTTTTAATGGGTTCGAAAGTAATAAAAAAGATGTTTAATTAACCGACTTTCAAAAAATGAAGAGATTCTCTATTCGACTGTATTTTTTTAATGTATGTTAGCTCAGAACGTACGTACGTTTTCTAACCGGGAATTAAATTGGAGTCAGAATCAGATTGTAATGACAGATTATACTCATAGGCAATATAAGCTTAACTAAAAAGCACTTACTTAAATGTAATACTTTTTCAACCTTTTAAAAATAGCCTTAATGTTAACAGAAAGGCTAAGAATATAGATTTAGAAGATTTTTTAGAATAGAATTCAATTTAAGAAAAGATAAAAGATCTTGCGAGGAGCTAAGAGAGCTCAATTCGCTCATAAGCGTAAAGTAGTATTTGCAATAAAAATAAAATGTTTATGGCCCATTTTCTTTACAAACGCTATGTTCTAGAAGAATTACTCGAAATGAACGACTATGTCTTTATTGTGGTACGGTCCAGCTGTAGCCACAGACTGCCTCATTAGAGTACCTAAAACAATTCTTCAGAAAATTATAAATTCAGAAAACAAAACATATTTTACCTTAAGAAACACACAGTAAGTACTATAGTATAGTAAATAAGGGAACCTGAGGGAATCACAATCCTATACCATTTTCCTTTTCTTTTCTAATATTGATCCTTTCATATTTCCGTGCATGTCTATGTGTGCAATGTCTATAAATTTTTTAGTGGTGTCCTTGTCTATAATGTTTGCTAACTATACAATAAAAAGTTGTAAAGAAATGACATTTGTTACATTTCATAACATTTATGATGAATTGTTTAAGTCTTCACAGGAAGTATAATGATAAAGGGAGGGTGAATAAGAAACCGTACGTTTATTTCCGTAAGTCATTGATACATAACTTGCTTCACAAATCACTGCTTTGACAATGCGCCATGAACTAATAATAACTTTTGTGATGTTATATGTATTTGTAGAGAAATTAAGAATTGAGATTTTATCGATAAAATTCGTCTGTATATGTCGGTTATTTTTGTCTGTTCAAAAAGTGCAATTATTTTGTGTCTCTTGACTCAAATACACAACTATTAAATCCTAAACTACTCCAATAAACTCATATTATAAGTAAATTTTATTATCCTTCAATTGTCATAGCATTTGATAGTTTTATTATCAGAAGAAAAATATTCTATAGGTATCGTATAGGACATACGTTTATCTATATAATCTAATGTATAAATCTCTATTTCTATTTAATCTTAATTTTATGTTTATAAGAAACTGGTCTGATATCTATTGATGGTTACGGTTCTCTTAGAGACAAATTTCTTGACGAATATTTTCTGAGGATTGCAAAGGTTTTTCCGAAGAAAATCTTTGACAGTTATTGGTTCTATTATTCCCAGCTAAGCGTTTAAGCCTTCTATTGTGATAGCCTCTGACACGGTTTGGCTACCAATAGATTCGAACACTTAGTCTTTGAGACTTAGTAAGGCGATCCAGTGGCGTTTTTAATCTATGACAAGTCCTTAGTCAAAAAGTTGGTCTTAAAAAGATGAAATGTTAAACTTTAGTTCCTTTTTTCTAGTAAAATAAAGAAACATTGTAGTTAATCCTTATTGTAGGTAATCGACTGCAGCTTTTGTACAACCGGGTATACCACAATTTCATTGAAAACAAATTTATTACGGTCCACGATGATCATATTCATTGGTTCCTTCTTCTCCATTTTATTATTTTATTCAGAAATTATTTACGGCTTACCAGTGCTGAGATTACCAGAGCTACAATCCTTCTCCTATATGGAGAAAGAGGCCTCTGCCCAACAGTGGGAGGTTACAGGCTGAATGCAAATCCGAGTGCTGCGATTCCTTGCGAGGTTTATATTATTAATAATCGATTGGCAGCGGTGATCGCTAAAGATCATGTAAACAGATTTACTTCTTATTATGTATATGTTCTTATTATGTATGAGAAAAGGGTAGTATAGTATAGTACACTTGTAGTTTTTTATTTCGTTGTGCAACTTGTTTTAAAATAAATATTGATAGTGTAAAGTAGAAACTGTTTATTAAAATAGAACAGCGTCATTTGTTATATCTATTTGTTTTGCAATCGAATTCAGTATATAAATAGTTATTCAGTAATAACGAACACAAAAAAGTACCTACCTATTATTCAATTTCTTGCGTTCGTTTGGAAGTAATGCGCGTAGAAACATTTAAGCGATTCATTTTTATTTATTTAAGATTTGTGAAAAAAATTGTCACTAACATTGTAATAGTGTCAAAACACGATACCACGATATTTATCTAAAATTTTACAAAGCTAAAAAAAGAATAGCTAGAGCTACAAGGACGTAGAATTGCTTTTCTTGTTTGTGACCTTGCTCACAATGAGATATTACCATTGTTTATAGCATTTAGGCTATCTATTCTTTCCTTGGTTGCCAATTTTCTAAATGACAATAACGAGGATATTTAGGATAACGTTTATAATTTACGAAGCGTTCCATAGGTATTCAATTATATATGATGTGAAATTGTCCAGGTTTTATTCATCTAAGAAAGTGAAGTCTGGTACGCGTGGGATATCGCTACCGCATACAAATCAATAAACCCTTAGGTATTGATAGCAGAAACTGAAAACTATTTCGATGAAAATCTATACTAATATATAAAGCTGAAGAGTTTGTTTGTTTGGTTGGTTGTTTGTTTGTTCGTTTGTTTGTTTGAACGCGGTAATCTCTGGAACTACTGGGCCGATTTGAAAAATTCTTTCACTGTTAGATAGCCCATTTGTCGAGGAAGGCTATAGGGTATGTATCGTCACGCTAAGACCAATAGGAGCGGAGTCCACGCCGACGAAGTCGCGCGCAGAAGCTAGTAGTTCTATATAAAGCTTTTACATAAAACGGTATTTCAATTAACTTCTAAAAGTGTAATTGTAGCGATGTTGTTTTGACTCATATTATCGGTTTTTATTATTATTTTCATTGCTCTATATATCAATTGTTATTTATTGGCTATATTTAGAAGTTACGGAGATATTTTTAGAGATTCTTATAGTCTATTTTTAGAGATGTTTTTATTTAAATATCCGCTCTCAAACGTCGTATTTCGGGTCTGTGGACACGCGTCTGACATTAAAGCGTCTTTTCATTTCCCGGCGCTTTTCGAGGCACCAGTTATCGACAAGTCTTCACATAACTTAATTCGGAATAACCTATGTCCTATAACACTGTTTATTATTAAACAAATATGAAACTTGTAATTGTAAGGTTTGATTGGCTGTGTATAACAATACTAGCTTCTGCGCGCGACTTCGTCGGCGTGGACTCCGCTCCTATTGGTCTTAGTGTGATAATATATAGCCTATAGCCTTCCTCGATAAATGGGCTATCTAACACTGAAAGAATTTTTCAAATCGGACCAGTAGATCCTGACATTAGCGCGTTCAAACAAACAAACAAACAATCAAACAAACTCTTCAGCTTTATTATATTAGTATAGATGAGTACATTTAACGAAAATTTTCTATGTATTATTTTGTTATTTTTTGTGTATTTGTTAGCAAAACTTAAAAAAAAATATGTACTTAGATAGTGAACATGTAGCCTTACTAGCGTTATTTGATCTTGAATAAAAATAAAGTATGCCTGAAATGGAACTTCAAACAATAATCTTTCTTAAAATTGCTGCTCTTTAAAGAAAGTAGGTACTTATGCTGAATGTTGAGAGTTTGTGTTGCGACCGTTAAAAACTTTTATGTAACGATGTGTAACGTTATTCTTTATACATACATACATATGTAATCTGTATGTAATATCTGTATTCTGACAATTGATTAACCAAATAATATTACTATCCATAAACGTTCATCTTTTAGGCTTGCGTGTCAACTTACAATTCTTTTGTCTTTGAAAAAATTTATAAATGATAATTTTTAATTTTTAATATTCAATAGAGTCAAGTGTATTATTATTGCAAATAGTTTTTCTTAGGTTATATGAAAAAAAAAGCTTATATCATTCCTTATGTATGGTACAGTCTATGGTTGAGTAGAAGGTCATGAGGGAAACCAAACACAATGAAAGTCGATTTAACACTAAGTTTATTAAGATTATTTGAGTATATACAGGCAGACGTACAGACGTCATTCGCAGCAGGCAAACAGCAATTATTATCCATTTAGGTTTTAGCAAGCTCTTGACAATAATACATACTTTTAAACATAATCAGGATTGCTCGATACAAATATTACTCTACTATATTTCACGAAATAATAAACTTGTGCAGGTAAAATTTATTAAAATAAATTTAAGTCCTTATAAAGTCTAAAAAAACGAACAACTACGTGCTATAGTAGTCTTAGGTCGATACGAGTTTTATCGATTTTTACTCATTAAATCATGTAACTGATAGGTAATTCATAACTGGTTTAAGGGATTGCATTATTTTCTTATAGAGCCGCTAATAATCGAACAACGGGATATAAATTTGTAATATAGTACAGTACATTCCCTAAGCTACGGAATTAACAAGATTTTCACAAAATATATAGCGTACTTACGTATGTAATACGTTATATGTGACTCTTCTCCTACATGGAGAAAGAGGCCTATGCCCAGCTGTGGGAAGTGTCAAGTGATGTGCAGTGGACTGAATCAATCAAAAAATTACGTATTTTAAAAAGAAACTAAATCAAAATCTATTAATAATTTATTTCAAAATTAAGATGCCAGATAAACAGACATAAAATGGAATAAATCTTGTAATCTGTTCTGTGCATTAGAGACGTATAAATGTATTTTTTGTGTATTGTTCGACAGTGTAGAAATTTTATAACGTAGCGTTGACCACTAGTCAAGCTTCGAGCTGTACTGGGAATTCGTTTACGAGTTAGAAACTAATTTCCTGCGGCACAAAGCAATCGGAGAGGACGATGTGCCTCTGATAGGCACGGCTCGGCATGTCCCATTGATTGATTCAACTGTTATACGATTCGCTTTTTACTTTCAGGTAATCAGGTCGACAGAAAAAAAAAATAGATGACAGTTGATTGTTCTACCGTTTTATTTCAACAGAAATATATCTATTAATAATGTATTTTTTAGTTACATTCTGTCAGCTGTCTGAATGTTTAGATCTTTAAAACTACGCAACGAATTTTGATGTGGTTATCTTTAGTAAATAGAGTGATTCCATAGGAAGGTTTATGTGTATAATACATGCATAATATAGTAGAGGAACACTGATAGTTTTAGAGGTTTCTAATGTGATGTCTTCAATAAACACTTTTTTTGCGTAAATATTATATATCTTATCTTATACTATTAAACGAGCAATTCTTGTATATATATATATATATATATATATATAATTTGAATCTCGGAATCGGCTCCAACGATTTTCGTGAAATTCAATATACAGGGGATTTCGGGGGCAAAAAATTGATCTAGCTAGGATTCATTTAAAAAAAATGTCGTTTTATCCCTGTTTTTGGGCAATGAAAAAATATCATTAGAATACGAAGCTTAATTTCACTACTCGCAACATAGCAGTAATAGCGTAATTAGGAAATCGGCGGGTGTCAAATCGTGTTGACCCGGGTTCGAATCTCAGTCTCCAGATTAATTTTTTTTCTTTTTTTTTTAATTTCACTCGTGATTTATTATTTAAATAAAATTAAAATATAAAAATACCGAGAAAAAAAAACAAAAAATAAAATGAAAAGACGGACCGAGCTAGGCTCGGTCACCCAGGTACTTTATTTTATATTTTATATTTAGTATCAGCATTGCACCCGCGCGAAGCCGAGGCGGATCGCTAGTAAGGTATAAGAATAGGGCTGTTAATTACTCTTTCATTTCGTATTTGCACAAATGTAATTATTTCCCAATTATAGACCTGTATACTGTAATGTAACTGTATGTCTGTTTAACACAGAAAAGGCTAGTAGGTACTCCTGTTAGGGAAAAGTAGTACAGCTTAATCGACCCTCTGAAATATCTCAAAATTATTTCCGAAAAATGCAAATTTATTCACGATTTTTTCTTAGGCAATTAGTAAATACTAAATATTTTAAGAAATATAACGTTTAAAATCTATTTATGTGTTCCATTGTTCCATCTCGGCTCTTCGTAGAACTAAATACAATGTTTCTACTGTTTATACCTTAGGCCATATGGAATCGAATGTTAAAATTAAACTTATATAATACTAGACGTGAGCATGTAACGAGTCTGAAGAAAAACATAGGATATCAGATAGATTTCATAGTCGCATATTTTACTACGCTACATATTTTAATAAACATGGACTCTGAAATGAAAAACGTGAACAAAAAAGTATGTGAGTCAGCTCCAACGCACAACTGGAGTTTACTTCTTCAGATCGACTCTCTAAATATGCACAAAAAAGACTTTATAGTCTAAGAAAAAGATTAATACCATATCAAATGGTAAATAAATGAATAAAATAACGGCATCTATCGATGGCATTATTAGAAAACGTCGTAACCGATACCGTCGTAACCCTCGTAGCCGGTACCATCTACGTCGTAGCAGATAGATAGCGCACAAAAACGTAACGAGGTCATTCGTTCAGTAGATTTTACTCCTCATATTTTTTCATACCAGGGGCCTTATATAAAACTCGAGTCTTAAGGAGTAAACTCCAAAAAGTATACATTGAATGACACAGTAATTATTGATTATAATTTTTTTGACTTGCAACGTATATTACTAGCTGAACCGAAAGAGTTTTTGTCTTGTTTTGCTAACTATCAAACGCGTGCAATTGAAATTATCGTCAAATGTTCCAATTTTCTGGTTTTCAAACTCCGTAAGAACCTCCTAAAAATATTAGACAGGTTGAAAAATACGGCTAGAATAAGTCTAGCTGTTCTCGAGTTTTGCACTTAGCAATACATTTATCGAATAATGGTTCCGTACCTTAAGATGAAAAAACGGAACGCTTATAGGATCACTTTTTTGTATCAAGGTGAAATTCATATGAAATACTCAGGTCTACTGTCCTTTAGAGCTGTGAAAAAATCAAACTTCTAAACGTCTAAGCTCTTACCTATAATCGAAAAACATCGAGCCTACGAAAAAATTGATAGGGACCAAAATTGTAGGAAATTTTATTTTAAACAACTTTTGTAATAACTATTTTTCGTGTAAAATTGTAAATAAACGAGTTATTCAAGAGACAAAAAATAACCCTTTAAATCAAGATGGCGGATGAAGCAACAAGTCTGGAATCCCTACTTTTTGAATTTAGACTACCAGTGACCTCCCCAAACGAATTCCGAAGGAAAATTGCTGCTTCCAATTTTCGTAAATCTAAAATACTAATTCGACTGGGCTATTATTAAGCTTAAGCATATGAAGGGTTTACAACTGACCTTGATAAACGTGATTTTGTTTTTGCTAATTTTAAGTCAAACACTGTCTCATTTTTGTGTTAAAAAAAACTGCCACTCCTACTAAGTTACTAATTGACATTGTTAAACTGTATTATTTTAACACAATGGCACAAAAAAAAAACTTTTAAGAAAGCAACTTTGCATTAATACGGTAATCAAAATGAACAAGAAGTTTCTAAGAATGTTGTGTCTCTTAAGGCACGAAAATCCCGAGCTTTTAAAGCTATGCATTTTAAAAATGCGACAGAAAGATCTAGAGATTATCGCATTCAAACGAAAAAAAAAACAAATTTTCCTCTTTACTATGAACGTAAAGCGTGAATTAATTAACTTCTACAGTCTATTTTCGGTTGAAGGACGCTGTTTAGCTACTGTTATGGTTTCCTGAAACATAATTTTCGTAAAAGTTTCTTCAATTAATATCTAGTATTTTTAACCGACTTCCAAAAAAGGAGGAGGTTCTCAATTCGACACGTAAGTTTTTTTTTTTTTTTTTTTTATGTATGTATGTTAGCTCAGAACTTTTGACTGGGTGGACCGCTTTCGATCAATTTTGTTTTAATTGAAAGGTGTTGCGTGTCATGTGGTCCCATTTTAATTTAATTGAGATCTGACAAGTACTTTTAGAGTTATATCTAATAATGCGTATTTACGTGACTACTTTTTCGTCGACCTACGTTATATTATACCGCATAACTTTTTACTCGGCATACCGATTTCAATGATTCTTACTTTAATCGAAAGCTAATACTTGTCTTGTAGTCTTGTTTAAATTAGATCGAAAACTGATTACAACTTTTTGAGTAATCTTTAATAGCGCGTATTTACTTGACTATTTTGTCGTCTTATTACGTTGTATTACTTGTCGATGTAATTGAAGTCGGTTTTTTTTTCGTTTGCGAGCAAACACAATTATCTGAAAAAATTATTTTACTGTATATTTGCCTTTCGTTCTTTCTTTTTGTGCGTTTTATTTAAATTAATTATTATGTTTAAGTAAAATAAATAATTAATCAATTTTTATGTAAGCGTTCGCTTTTAGTGTTTGTTGACTACATTTAATGACAACAAACAACATCTTATGATAAGTTGTGGTCAAAATATCTGGCTGATGCGCTAGCAGTCGCGAGCTCGATTCTCACACCACACATTTCCGGACTCCGACACAGGACACAGGAAGCAGTCGAGAGTGAGGTGTTTATTATTATTTTGTTATTTTGTATTGTAATATTCCTTCATGTATGTTAATAAATAAATAAATAAATAAATAAATAATTAAAAAAGGTAATCCAAAAAAGTAACAACAGTTACTTTTTTTGGTGTGGATGGCTTTCAAAATAAAAATCAGATAAATGTAGATAAGGAAGGGGATTTTAGGATAAGTTAAATTTCATTATTACGTAGTAATTAATAGTTATCGAATAAACAAACGATTTACAAAAATAATACAGAACGAAATAAATTTATTTATATATTTTCAATTAATTTTTCCTAATAAAAATACATAAAAATAGAACCTCGTTCCAAACACGGTACCGTTAAAACGTCAATTATCCCGCTCTTTCTTCGTCGTTTTCTTAAAAGCTGGAAATATTTATAACAAATTACCTACAAACTTTCCGTTTCAAGATTGAAATTCGTAAGTGGTTTACAATGTATTATCATGGATAGTGATTTTATTCCACTGTGTCGGGGGAAATAGAATGCATTATAGTGAACGTGTTGTTTTGCATTTGCCTCGCAGCAACATTGAAACTTGAAAGCGTATTCAGATATTGAATATAAATGCAAAATCATATGTGATTCGTTTAAGGTTTCGTGTGAAAAAAAATTCTTTAATGGTGTGTAGAATTCAAAGTGGACTAACTTTTTGGCCTGCTTATGCTTAATATTTGAGCATATATTTCCGGCAAAACACAGATAACATATTCGTAATTTCGTTCAATTTTCGAACACATACAGCTACATTCAAATAATACTAGCGGACCCGGCAGACGTTGTCCTGCCAGGAAAGCAGCTAGGTACCAAATTTGATTACTTACATACCGATAGCAGCACCACCTACCAGGTCCAATTGAGATAAAAACTACGCTATCTCCCAAGTTGGACCAAATTACATATGCTTACAAAATTTGATAAAAATTGATTCAGTAGTTTCGGAGTTTATTGCTAACATACATCGTGACAGGAATTTTTTATATAAGGGTGAGGCCACACGAGCGTAATTTTGTGAGTTGTGAGTCGCGTAATTTAGGTCGCGTAATTTCGGTTGCATTCGGTTTCATACAAGAGGCCAGTTCGTGCCACACAGCGACGCAAAATGAGTTGTGCGCCGACTCACACGCATAATCCGACCGAATCGCTCTCAGCGCAGCTCGCTGACTCAGCCGTTAGTCAGGTAAAGTATTTTGCTAGCAAAACTCACAACTTTCTTTCACGTCTGGCAGCCCAACCGAAATAGGAACCGTTTTTTACCCTTAAAGGCCTCCCTACCACTTCCCAACCTCAGATCACAGGTAATTTATTTTTCCTATCGTTTTCGTTGTATTCTCTTTCTTCACAATGGGTTTTATTCTGCTATATTTTTTTTGGTTTTAATAGCTAAAAAGCACTGGTCTATAAGTGGTACCTACTTTGAGGAGCCAATTTTTTTTCGAACTTTATCGATATCCATGTATTTAAAAAATAAAAATTTTTTTACTAATTTTGATGTGAAAAACGAATATCTACAGTACAAGTCAAACGTGAATAATGCTTGTGAAAGCGATGTATTGTAATTATTTATCACTGTAGGTAAGCATTAAGTTCAACACCTTCTTCCAAACTACGTTCTTGGATTTTCCGACACTTGCCTGCAAATATTTCGGGTTCGATTATAATAAGTACGCCGCATCTTTTTTCGAAACAAACACTTGCTGCTCTGATTGTTGTCCTTGAACTTTGTTTATTGTTATCTTTAATACTGCTTTCTTCAATACCAACTTTCAGCTTCAACTTATTTGAAAGGCGTGACTAAAATTACAAAAAGTTGAGAAAGTCTGTATGGCACGACGTCACTTCCATGTCATTGCTTACGGACTTATTATAATTGCAATGCATGAGACATTGAACGAATCAATTTTTTTGTGGCTGTACTGTATTCTTTGTAAATTATTTATTTATTAAACTTTATTACAAACAACCTTAAATAACGTGTTGTGCAAAAGGCGGACTTAAAGCCTTAAAGCTAAGCTCGGTCATCCAGGTACTTTCCTAATAAACAGACATGTTATTGAGTTAATAAAATAGAACGAATGATTCTCCAATAAGTATCTACTAACAAAGTTTTCGTTTGTGTATCACAAAAGTTTTACATATGCCATTTATATAAAGCACTAGCGACCCTCTCCAGCTTCGCAAGGGTGCAATGCTGATACTAAATATAAAATATAAAATAAATATTTGCAATCTAAGCGCAAAAAATGTGTTTATTTACGACATCACATTAGAAAACTTTAAAACTATCAGTGTTCCTCTACTATATTATGAATGTATTATACATATAAACCTTCTCTCTATCGCATCTAAATCCGTTGCGTAGTTTTAAAGATCTAAGCATATATACAGACAGACAGCGGGAAACTTTGTTTTATAATAATTATGTAGTGATGATTACATTGTGAAAGCAATTTTTTTCTAAAAAGAAAACATTGACGCATAGCACGCATAGAATTTCGTATAAAGATAAAACATTTCTGATAGTTTTTTTTTAGTTCCCATAAATAATTAATATAGGCTTGTAAAGTGTACAGTATGTGGTGCGTGATTCCATCGCTACTGGAGCGTCAAAGTGAGCCATCAACATACTTACATGTTAGATTTAATTAGCGCTAACGAACTGGGCGTATAAACACAAGTTAGTCACGCAGAAACAAGTACTTTGAAGTGACTCGTTAAAGTAAGCGGGTTCGCTTTTCTGCCCATTCACAGAATATAATTAATATAATCTATTATAATTCTTTATATGAGAACGTACCCATTTCTCTTAAATATACAAATTTATTCTAGTTGGATTCACTCTCATTAGGTCATGTATTTTCGATGAAGCCTTATCAAATGTGTTTGCATTTATAAATTATTCATAAATTCAAAGTATATGAGTTTAAACATTATTAACTTTAACGTTCTTAATCTCCAAACTCTCCTTTTGAGCTTTACCTGACTGCGGTAAATCCCCTGTTTGATTTATATTTTAATTTAATTTATAGCGGTGAAAACATTATAATTATGAATTAAAGAAATCTAAAATATTGACCTTAATAACAATAATACAGGAAAATTATAAAACGATATTAATGAACGTATAGGTTAAAGTTATACACTTTTTTTAACACAGGTAGGGCACAGCAGGATACATATTTCCTGTTCAAAATAAGGAGCAGCCCATACAAAAGATGCTAGCACAGCACAGCTAAATAATACTGTTTTCAAGCAGTGTTGTGTTGGTGAGTAAGGTGACCAGAGCTCCTGGGGGGAATTGGGAATGGAGCCGGCAACGCGTTTGCTTTCGTAATGCTTCTAGTGTTGAAGACGTCTATAAGCACTGGCGGATCCAGTGGGGGGTCACGGGGTCATGACCCCCCCTGGGCTGTGTCCAGGACCTAGATGGACCACTAATTAAAATTGTTAAACAAGATTTTTGTCACAATATAGGTATTTTTAAGTACAGTATATCTATTAGCTTCCAAGTATTCAATTATTCTTGGTTTATTAAGGAGTACACGCGTGACTACATATCCCGAGGGAGTATTACCTAATTGCGTGAAACTGCATGGTGGCCAATTAACAGATCCATTTCTCGAAATTATTCGCTCGTCAAATGTTCGTTTCAGGGAATTAATTTTATCGCGCACTGCATGACAAGTAACGCCATCCTGCTGAAACCACATGTTCGCACTTTAAGCCTTTCAACTTGAGTATGAAAAAAATTCGTGCTTTTGTTACACTAATTTTTAACTGTAAATATTGAATTTTTATCATTTTTAAAGATCAATAACGTTTGACAGAATATTTATAATAAAGTTGTTTCAACAATGGCAAATGTAAAAATTAAATAAATGTAATTTATTTTCAGGTTTCGTAATTTTTTTTTAGGTTTTAATAAACCTTCCTGAATTAAATTGGTAGAGCCATTCTCGAGTTATCCGCTAAGCAACATTCATTTTTATTTATATAGATGACATTCCGGATCAATAGCATTATTTCGTCGGATCCATTCATCAATCGATCAGTGCGAATGATGAACGATGACTTGACACAAGTTTGATTGTTGTACTTTAGATTTTCTTCAACGCTACATCATTAATTATTTTTTGTGCATTCCTATTGGCCTCACAGGGTGCGTACAGGGTTTTTTTACAAGCTTTTATTATTTTATTTAACTTGCAATGTATGTATGTATGTATGTATGTAACTTTAATGAATGTTTGTTCGGGTGAAATCTTGCAACTCAATTTTGAAGCAGATATCTTCAACCAATTGAGCTGAAATTTTGTATACAGGTTCAATTTGGATGACAATGCATGGTTTGTATGTATGCATGTATGTATGTATGTTTGTTCGGGTGAAATCTTGCAACTCAATTTTGAAGCAACCAATTGAGCTGAAATTTTGTATACAGGTTCAATTTGGATGACAATGCATGGTTTGTATATATGCATGTATGTATGTATGTTTGTTCGGGTGAAATCTTGCAACTCAATTTTGAAGCAACCAATTGAGCTGAAATTTTGTATACAGGTTCAATTTGGATGACAATGCATGGTTTGTATATATGCATGTATGTATGTATGTTTGTTCGGGTGAAATCTTGCAACTCAATTTTGAAGCAACCAATTGAGCTGAAATTTTGTATGCAGGTTCAGTTTGGATGACAATGCATGGTTTGTATGTATGCATGTATGTATGTATGTTTGTTCGGGTGAAATCTTGCAACTCAATTTTGAAGCAACCAATTGAGCTGAAATTTTGTATGCAGGTTCAATTTGGATGACAATGCATGGTTAACTTTGTGAAGTCATTCTAAATCCAATATGGCAGCATATCTAAGAGTGCGGACTGGTTATTTTTAGTGCACTTCTACAATATGGGTATCAAATGAAAGGGCTTGCTAAGAATAATTCGAATAAAGTGACGTGATAACCGACTAAAAAGTCAAAAATAAATTAAATGTAAAAAACCTTTTTAAAAAACAAGCTTTTATTTGAATGCACTAAAACGAAAAAAATAAATTTTTACTTTAAAACTTTTACTATCTACTTATAAAGTCATTACACATAATCTATATGATATAAAAGCTTGTCGCGAGATTTGCTTGTAAACAAGTAAATTAAATAAATTGAAGTGATTGATTTTAACTATTAAAATTTTCAAACTAAGGAAATACGAGTACTCATATCTCGCGACAAGCTTTTCTATAATATAGATTTTGTGTAATGACTTTATAAGTAGACAGTAAAAGTTTTAAAGTAAAAATTTATTTTTTTCGTTTTAGTGCATTCAAATAAAAGCTTGTTTTTTAAAAAGGTTTTTTACATTTAATTTTTTAGTGTACTGTAAAGTATTTTTGTGAAAGACATACAATTTTTAAAAATTAATATAATTATTATTAGTTAATTTAAAATAAAAATGAACAATTTGCAAATGATCCTCCACACACACGTTAGTATGCTTGATTAATTGCCAAAATGAACAAACACTCAAAACAACTGTAGAATAAATTGAAAAAAAAAACCATAAATATGGGCACCACGCACCTCTCACGCACCACTCACGCACCCTTATATATATACGTAGGTACTCGAATAAAAAGAAAAACAATACGTTGAAATAAAAATGTTCTACTGTAAATATAAAAATTTTCTTTTTGAATTTTTAATTAAAATATTTCATAGCATTATAAATATCAGAGTGATATTATCAAAATAATCATGTTAATTTATCGGATTAAAAATAATAACGTAAAGTACTGAATTTAATAATAAGCCAGGAATGAGAAAGTGTTATAAGTCTACGCTACTTATACAAAAGTGACACAGTGACCCGCAGGCCGTAGTGACATTTGCATGTTATTACCTAGCAACACCTTGGCGGTTAACTTGCGGCGTCTGTGTAACAAATATGTGTTTATATCCAGCGCAAGGTCGCTTTATATATTGCCTTGCCTCTAAAAGGGGTCTAATTTTCACTTTGTATTACGTTTTGTTAACAAAATTACGTACCTTAAATACCTTATGTAAGATACAATATATTAAATTGATGCTTTAAAACATTTTCTATCTACGTACTTATTTTTGTTTGTATTGTGAAATAAAAAAGACCAGTTCTGTTGCTGTTCCCCATGTAATTCTAAAAGTTTCTACTCTTTTCTGTTGTACTTTTATCTTAGCTAACAATCGTTAGGTAGCTTTTTCGAAACGATATTTTCAAAGTGACAGATATTTATGGTTAGGTACTGTCATACTTCTTCAACCTGAACGTGAAACGTTTTATTTTCTTTCTCAATACTTATTTTAGATATAATTCAAACAAAGGGAATACATAACAAAGATAACATGACTGTGATAAATAATATAATAACGTATTTCGAATAAATATGCCTAAAATTAGTTAAAGGTATTTCATAAATAAAATTAATTTTAAGTTACGTTGAGAGTTTATTATTTATTATTATTATTATTTATCCTTTATTGTACATCACAACTACAAATATCATTTACAGACTGTGAAGTACAATGGGCGGACTTATGGCTATTTAGCCATTTCTTCCAGACAACCCAAATATATATTTCCTATATACTATGAGTAACGATCGCTATCAGGTGTACATGATAACAACCGGGACAGACGGCTTAACGTGCTCTCCGAGGCACGGAGAGCACGTTAAGGAGTTTAGTGAATTCTTAAACATTATTCCTCAGAAAAAATTAAGAATCAAAAGCGTGTGATGTTTATTAGTCACTCCTTTGGTTATTAATGGACATATTATTCTTTATTTTAGATGATTGTCCTTTGTTAGCATGGGTACAACAGGGTGGAGAGGGTGCAATAAGACCGTCAGTCAAGAGAATACTTTGTTTTAATAAAAACTGATAGCGTGTAATAAATTAATTATCCTTCTCTACTTTTTTACCTGTAAACACTAAGCAATTGTATAATAGTTCACAAATATATATGTGTGTGAAGTTTTATATTATTTAATAATATAATACCTGGATGATCGAGCTTAGCTCGTTTTTTTTGGTAAATCGTGTTTTTTTTGGAAATTTTATTAAATACGAATATACTACGAACTATTATAATAAGAACTGATGAAATATGAATAGTATTTTATGATCTTACCGTCATAATAATAATAAAAAATCACGAGTGCAATAAAAAAAGGGGAAAAAATAATCGATCTGGAGATAATTATGTAGATTTGAATCGGGGTCATCTCGTTTAGGGACCGGCCGATTTTCCCCCGTTGCTATTTCTTTTAAAAATGGCGAAATTTATCTTCGTATTATAATATTAATGTAATATACTATTAAACGAGCAATTCTTGTATATATATATATATATATATATATATTTTCTGAATCTCGGAATCGGCTCCAACGATTTTCGTGAAATTTAGTATGCAGGGGATTTCGGGGGCGAAAAATTGATCTAGCTAGGATTCATTTTAAAAAAATGTCGTTTTATCCCTGTTTTTAGGCAATGAAAAAATATCATTAGAATACGAAGCTTCATTTCACCATTATTAATATAGCGGTAATAGCGTAATTAGGAAAGCGACGGATTTCAAATCGTTTTGACCCGGGTTCGAATCTCAGTCTCCAGATTATTTTTTTTTCTTTTTTTTAATTTCACCCGTGATTTATTATTTAAATTAAATTAAAATATAAAAATACCGAAAAAAAAACAAAAAATAAAATAAAAATACCGAGCTGGGCTCGGTCACCCAGGTACTAATATTAATGTAATAATATTGTAACCATTTTTTGATTGTCTAAAAGCATGGATAAAACGACATTTTCTAAAAATTAATCCTAGCTAAATTTCATGTAGATTGTGTAGATGGAGATCCTTGAAAAAATTCCTGGCGACACCCATGCAAATCACAAAACAAAATGGCAAATGAAAAAAAAATAAGAGCAGACTTGAATTAAGTACACTAGGAGCTTCTGAAATACAAATTTCGTTAAAACTTAAATAAATTTAAATTGTCTTGAGATTGTTTTGAGTAATCATATTTTTATTTTTATTTTGCGGGTATTTGCCTTAGTTTTTATTCGTAAAAATATATATAATCCATATTTTGGTGCATAAAAAAATTATCAACTTTTTTTCAATTAAAAAGACAAATTCGGTAATTAGTCAGCCCTCACCCGCAGAAAAACTTAGCGTCTTTGCGTCATCTGGCTTCTTGCCAACTCTCTGAAATACATTGTGACAATCACTGTTAAATTGTTGTCTTTCTATTTCAACCGAAACACATTCAGCAAGAGCTATTGAATACGAAATTTTATGTTTATTTTTAACACTACATAATAATAATAATAGGATTATGGAAGTTTCAATTTCAAATTTTAGTTACGTAAAGCGTTATTAAATAAAAGAATTGCAGAGCTTTATAAAATACGTTTCCAAAAGTAAAGAGTATTGTCTTTTTATTTGGCCTTGTTACTAAAAATTCGCAAGCGATATATCGTAAGAATGTAGGAAAGCTATGTATAATATGGAATTTTGGATCTTGTTCATTATGTATATACCTTATCTTATTGTATAAAAAGGCTCTACCTCCATTCAATATAGATTTTTATTTCGGGTATGAGGATAGTTTCATACTCCATAACATCTCTGTTAGAGAGTCGATATTAACGTTGAACTATGTGTATTCAATTTAAATGAACATTGTTATTAACGGTTACGCTGATATATGAGTAGCAATTGAAACCATAATTATTCGAAACCATAATTTCCTATAATAATGAGAAGTGAAATTTAACGAAGTTATTATATATTTTGTAATGAATTAAGTGCTAATAAACGTGGGTTTGATCAGTTATACGTATTCCCGTGTTACGTAAATGTCACCGGTACGGACGCTTTTACCTATAACACTTTTATTATTTGCACTTTTCATGATTAAAACAGAAAATATTTTGCTACATTGCAATAGCACGGTAAAATGTGAAGTTGTTTTAATAATTGTATGTTATTTACAGCTACGTTGCTTCGTGTTATACTGTATTTTTCCAGCCTTGACTGGCCTCTCAATCTGTTTATTAGTTCCATTTAGATTAGCTTATTAGTTACGGCCACGACGGTGAAACTTCGGAAGTTGTTAATTTAACATTCCTACCGACCCTAACGCTAGCCATAGACTTAATATTACCAAGCAAAATGTTAAAGAGTAGAAAACTTAAGGCAAAGTTTAAAGATCGATCTAAAAGTTAAGGATAAGGGCTAATGCAACATTACACAAATTTGATTCGCCTCGAGCTAGATCTCACTAGTTTCCAACTAAAAAGCATATACATGTTCAAAATAAATCTCTTTTAGAGTGAGTTCCGTTCGAGGACATTTGCCGAGTTGTAAAGCTCTCTACATCGTTTGTAACATTATGTTTCGAGTCCCACATTAAATACTTATGTAGAAATGTTATCTATTAAATATTAACTATTGATTTCATTTACAAAAAATCATCAAAATAGTTTTAGATTTTTATCTCCTGTTATACTATACATATTTAAAACTAAAAACTTGATTTTTTTAACATGGCTTAGAATTGGTTATGGGTAGAATGGTGTAGTAAACGTGGTTTAATGTAATACCTCTCAATATTATTTCTACATATGTTTGACGTTTACCTGCCCATGAATATCAAGTGATTCACCGGCTCGGTTATTTAAAATCTTTACTCAATTAATTGATTTTTGAATTGTCACGTGGAACTTTCGCACAGATAATTAATTGTGTTTGTTCGCAAACAAAAAAAAATCGACTTAAATTACGTCGAACAGTAGCACAATGTATAGGTAGACAAAATAGTCAAGTAAATACGCATTATCTCGATTAAATTTAAATGGCACCACATGACAAGCACCACATTTCGATTTAAAAAAAAAACTAGAGTCAAATTGATAACCTCCTACGTTTTGAAGTCGGTTAAAAAGATAAGTTGCTTAAACGAATAAAAATAAACATAAATATATAACAGAAATATTAGTCAAGCTTCATGTTACCAGTAATGATTACTGATAAAATTTACGACGAAAAATCTGAAACCTTTTTAAAATCTGAAACCTTTTTTAACTGAGGTAGGGCACAGCAGGAAATTTCTTGCTCAAAATATGGAGCAGCCCGACTGGGGTAGTACCTCGACCTTACAGAAGATCACAGCTAAATAATACTGTTTTCAAGCAGTATTGTGTTCCTGTTGGTGAGTAAGGTGACCAGAGCTCCTGGGGGGGATTGGGGATAGGGTCGGCAACGCGCTTGCGATGCTTCTGGTGTTGCAGGCGTCTATAGGCTACGGTCTTACCATCAGGTGAGCCGTACGCTTGTTTGCTAACCTAGTTACATAAAAAAAAACCTTTTCTAATACAATATTTTCACAATAATTTATATTTTTTAAATAAATTAGTTGTTGTTTAAAACTTATATTGCCTTTTCCGTCTGTATAAACGAAATTGGTATACTAAATTTATTTCCAATAATGGTCCTACATTTATGAAACCGAATGTAAGCCATCAACAGAATGTCCAAACACGAACATATATTTATTGTTGATAGAGTTGAGTAGTGATATTTTGAAATTTTATGTTACAAAGACTACCATTGTTTTACAATAATTCAAAAGGTCTAAAATGTCTTTAGTATTGCACTAAATTCATAATTTTTTTAACTTACAAAAGCAATTTTAAAAGTATATTAAAAATATAACAAACAACAATTAAATCAGTGGCAGCAATAGCTAACAAATCTTTCAAAATAGATTATAGAAATTATACTTAAATTACTTAAACATAGTAGAAATAAATAATTTGGATACATAAATTATAACAGAATATGTTACATAACGTAAGTAATTAATATATTTTTTCTTTTTCCTAGTTAGATTTTACCTTTGTAAATTTTATCATATGTCAGCTGTAACTAGAGCGCTGTGTAGAGAACCCCCTGGCATTACAAGTATCCGGACCTTCTCCTTTTTTCCACCTTGTTTACTGTAACCTAATTTTATGTATGTACGCTTGGTTTTTCGTATTATCTGTATACATTATTTTATAAAGCACAAAAAAAAAACAAAGCTAAATTACTGGTGAGAATAGTGTAAAGTAGCACTGGTTTTGTTTACACTTATTTTTCATCAGGTTTACATAAAAAATAGTTTGAAGTCTTTAATTATTCAACATTTCAAGTTTTATCACCATGCTTTCCTTGTCGCTGACTTTAAAATAAATTTTTAAAAAATTCAATTAAAAATTTCCGGCAGTTGACTTGTTTTATACGCGCGAACTTTTGGGCGTTTATGTATTCGTGTTTTATCTTTCGGATTATAACAGTAACATATTACATTTGTATTCTGAAATTTGTTTCTGGACATAGTTTACAATTATGTAATACTGTAGAAATTTGCCACGGCTGTTACCCTATTTAGCATACTAATACTTTAATATTCACGGGATCGACGCAGGAAGAGTTATAGTGGCCAAAAATATGGATAACAGATTTGTTTTGAACTTTATTCACATTTTTTTTAAAACGTGTTTCTTATTTTTATATATTACTAGCTTCTGCGCGCGACTTCGTCAGCGTGGACTCCGCTCTTATTGGTCTTAGCGTGACGATATATAGCCTATAGCCTTCCTCGATAAATGGGCTATCTAACAGTGAAAGAATTTTTCAAATCGGACCAGTAGATCCTGAGACTAGCGCGTTCAAACAAACAAACAAACAAACAATCAAACAAACAAACCCCTTCAGCTTTGTTATATTAGTATAGACTAGATCGGCAAACAAGCGTACGGCTCGCCTGGTGGTAAGCAATTACCGTAGCCTATAGACGCTGCAACACCAGAAGCACTGCAAGCGCGTTGCCGACCTTATCCCCGATTCCCCCAGGAGATTTGGTCACCTTACTCACCAACAGGAACACAACACTGCTTCATGCTTGAAAACAGTATTATTTACCACTACCCTAGTCGGGATTAGAATGTCTCTATTAATTTGCGTAGAATCGGTAGAATGTAATGAGATAAGCTTAGTTTCTAAAACAACGTTGCTAGCATTGAATGTCAAGTTGGTACTCCTAACAACTGTTTTTTGTTGTCTGGTTATATTTTTAGCGAGCCTCGGGGCATTGAGAAGTGACGGTATAGCGGGTCAACACTCTGCAACACTGACTTCTGAATATCAATAAAGATGTGAAAAAGTTGAGTGTCGCTTCGGGCTTCGTGCTTTGTACCATTTACCACAACTCTTGTGTATAAAATGTTACGTTGTAACGACTGGCACTTAACTTGTTTGATGATATCACTTAAAGTCATATAAAACTTGAAATCAACAAATTTTACGAGCTTCTCTAGTAAAACGATAACATTAAAAAGGTAACTTATGAATCGGCAACAGTTATAAACTAAGTTACTTTATTTGTGGGTAGCATATGTAAATATAGTTATATTTAAATATGTATATCTCAAAGGCCTAACGTAGCTTGAACATTGCGTATAATGTAAAAGTTAGACATTTTTTCGATAATTTACCCCTCCATGTTCTTGACTCCGTGCTCGATACTTTACTCCCACACGCGAGTGACGTGGCTCTTACAAGATGACTCTCTTATTTCTATCGACCGAAGCAGTTTGCAACTAATAATTAAATAATAATAAACACACTTCACTGTCTTAAGCATTCGTTAAATACTTTCTAAAGTAATTATGCGTTAAATGAAAAATAATGATTTTTTTTGTGTACCTATGTCGTTAACTTTTATTTCGTCACCAATAAGTATTGAGATAATGATATTAAATATTTAATAGATATATATTTTTTTTATTAATCCATACAAATATTATAAATGCGAAAGTAACTCTGTCTGTCTGTCTGTCTGTCGCGCAATCACGCCAAAACTACTGAACAGATTTAAATGAAATTTGGTATACAGATAGTCTAAAGTCTGAGAAAGGACATAGGCTACCTACTTTTTAATGCGAAAAAAAGGGTTGTTGAAAAGTGTTGTTGAAATAACTCAAAAAGTATGGACATTAGAAAAAAAAGTTTTAAACAAAAGTTGTAGAGAATAAAGTGATCTTAAAAAATGGATAGATGCATTTTATTGATTAATCCAATATTTTAAGAGTTATTGGCAAAAATGAAAAACGGGTTCATTAAATGGGCCATAAATCGTAAACGGTAAGTTTTACAAAAAAGTAGGTATATATGTATATATACAGGCGAAAGTTTATTTTCTACAAAAAGGTCTGAATAACTTTTGCCCTAAAGTGGATAGTTTCCGAGATATCGGGCAAAAACTTTTCTTTAAGATTGCGATCTAAGCTCCACCTGGATCTGTCAGTATTTTATGTTTTTATGGTCAGTAAGTGTCCCTTAACCTAAAAAAAATTGAAATTGGACCGGAAATGTTAGTGCGAGGTTAAATGCTTTATTTACTAGCCTAATTAATATTTTCGTCGCCAAAGTGTAAAAGATATGTTTGATGCATCTTAATCTGTACTAATCTATGCTATGAGTAATGATCGCTATCAGGCATTGAGCTATTATTACTCTATCAGGTGGACATGATAACAACCGGGACCGACGGCTTAACGTGCTCTCCGAGGCACGCTTGGGAGACCCACAAGGACTGCACAAATACCCAGACCACGGCAAGCATCTGTATGGACATAATTATTATGTTGTCGTGTGTGGGGATCGAACCCGCAACCGCCAGCGCAACGGCCACAAACCAGTGCTGTGACCGCTGCGCCAACGCGGCGAGTTACTTTCGCATTTATAATATTAGTATGGATAAATATTAGTATGGATTATAAACCTGAAAGTTGGTTTGTTTGTTTAAACACGCTAATCTCAAGAACTACTGATTCGAATTGAAAAATTCCTCTGAGGTGGATAGCCTATTATTAAAGAGAAAGGTTATGCTTTATGAAGAAGGAAGGGTATTTTTTCCTCAAAGCAACGCGGGTGAAACCGCGGGGCACAGCTAGTAAAAAATATGTAGAAAAAAGCGTAATATAGAAAGCGTGTAATTTATAACATAGTAAAACACTATTTAAGTCAAAATTTTCCTTTAAAACTGAGAAATATTACCAAGTAAATGTCAACAGAAACTCGTATCGAAGCAGATTTACATGGAAGCATACAAGTTTGATACAATTTCGAGAGATAAACGCTTGCCCGAGACGTTGTGGCCCGCTTTCAATAACCCATTCGCACAGCAAACTATCTACGATCTTGATCACCCCAAGGTCCGCAATAGAAACGGCGAACTCTAACGTGTTGGCAACTGAGATTACAAACGCTTAAGATTATCTGATGGTATAATGTCGAAAGTTTTATTAAATGTTACACATTTTGATTTAGTTTCTGTTTTACATGTTTTACGATGTGCTGTGTGGTTACGGCACTAAAGAATGTAGCCACCCCCTCTCTTTCCGTGGGTGTCGTAAGAGGCGACTAAGGGATAACACAGTTCCACTGCCACCCTGGAACTTAAAAAGCCGACGGATGGCGGGATAACCATCCATGCTGGCTTTGAAATACAGAGGCCAAAGATGGGCAGCAGCGTCTTCGGTGCGACAAAGCCAGCCCTGCGGTCACCAACCCGCCTGCCCATTTCTATTGGCTATGGGCAAAACACATGAGTTCGCGTCGTAATGTCGGGCTCGAACTTGTGGAGGCCTATGTCCAACAGTGGACTGTGATAGGCTGTAGTGGTGGTGGTGGATGTTTTACGATCACTTCTTTATCAATTTGTTGTTTAATGCAAAATGTAATTTTTACACCGCACTGAAAGGACAGGAAAGCAGAAAAAATGAGTTGTACAGACTCCTCTTTATGAGAGCAACAGAAGCCAAAATGATTATTTTTAGAATTTTTACATATTATTTTATTTGTTTTGTTCCGGAATTATAAAAGTTTTGCTATACGAAATTGAATTTAATTTCCATAGTAGTGATTCTGGACTTCTAAGTAAAATTATAATTATTCAAGCTTTGTAAGTTTTATTCTTATATGTACTTACCTATTCGTTTAAAATTGGAGTTATTACTCCATAAATATTTATTTGTAGTCATTATTCATTCCCTAAGTTGTGTACTAAATTTTTTTTCTTCGTAATCTTGTAGCCGGACTGCAAAAGCTTATTAGTTTCTGTTTTAAGACTATCAGAAACGTCATTTTACACGTGGTTGAGAGTTTTCACTATTACATACATAGTATAAAACAAAGTCGCTTCCCGCTGTCATCTTTAAAGCTACGCAACGGATTTTGATACGGTTTTCTTTAGTAAATAGAGTGATTCCAGAAGAAGGTTTATATGTATCATACATGGATAATATAGTAGAGGAACACTGATAGTTTTAGAGGTTTCTAACGTGATGTCGTAAATAAACACTTTTTTTTAGCGCTTATATTGTAAATATTTATTTTATATTTTGTATTTAGTATCAGCAATGCACCCGTGCGAAGCCGGGCGGGTCGCTAGTTAATAATATATATATATATATATATATATATATATATATATATATATATATATATATATATATATATATATATATATATATCATTCATTATAGCATAAAAGAGATATTTTGTTTGACACAAAAGTTGTAAATTTTTTTTTCATACCGAAATTAGAGTACATGTATATTTGTAATGTGTATATGTACATTTGTAATATCAAATAGGTACCTATGTTTTATGATGTACCTATGGTGTATCTATATCTTATACTATTAAACGAGCAATTCTTGTATATATATATAGGTATTTTCTGAATCTCGGAATCGGCTCCAACGATTTTCGTGAAATTTAGTATGCAGGGGATTTCGGGGGCGAAAAATTGATCTAGCTAGGATTCATTTAAAAAAAATGTCGTTTTATCCCTGTTTCTAGGCAATGAAAAAATATCATTAGAATACGAAGCTTAATTTCACCATTTATTTATATAGCTGTAACAGCGTAATTTGGAAAGCGACGGATTTCAAATCGTTTTGACCCGGGTTCGAATCTCAGTCTCCAGATTATTTTTTTTTCTTTTTTTTTTTAATTTCCATCGTGATTTATTATTTAAATAAAATTAAAATATAAAAATACCGAAAAAAAAACAAAAAATAAAATAAAAATACCGAGCTGGGCTCGGTCACCCAGGTACTAGTATAATAAATAACAACAACATCAAAAAAGCTCAATCACTTGTCTCCTTTAAAGTTAAAGCGCACTATCTCACTATGATTAATTAGTTAAATTTTTTTTTCCAACTTGCATCATGTTTAGGTAGATATTTTATCTCCTATTTCTTATTAGCTTTGTTAAGTTAAGACGACATAGTATGTATGTATATGTGTATGTATGTATGTATATATGTATTTGTTTTTATCATGTAGTTATAAGTTTAATTTACTGATTATACAGATAATTATGCTGCCACACCTACCTCTTCATTGCATATTTTCCTATTTCTAAAGGTTGTCTGGAAGAGATCGCTACTAAGCGATAAGACCGTCTTTGTACATTACAATCTCTATGTGTAAATATCTGTTTTGTGTATATCTTTCTGAGTGGTGTGCAATAAAGTATATTCTATCTATCTAAATAAATAAATAAATATATCAATAATAATATATAAAAATATCTACAAAAAATATACAATTTACAAAGACGAGGAAGAGGTAGAGGAAGAAGAAGGAGAGGCGCGCAACGTGCGCGTATAGAATAGGAGAAACACTAATGCCTTTTTTCTCGTGGGTTACGAGACAGGGTGTTTATTAAGACCGACATTAGTCGTGAAGTTGTTTACCACACCACATTGAATATATTAATATATAATAAATGTAACGTGTGGGCATGTTTGTAAAAATAGTGACATAGTTACAGTAACAATTGAGTATAATATTATAATCATTATGTTTACCATAGCTACAAACAAATAAACATAAGTGTTCTTTTATAGCATTACACAGACTAGTCTCCACAGGATTGAGTACATAAATATAGTACGACTGAATCGCACTAAGTGGATTAGAATGTAGTAAAGTACGTCAATTTATAAATACGCAGTGTAAAACTCAACTAATATAATTACATATATTATATACTTATATGGTATGTTAGATTCACGGTGGGGAGACCCACAAGAACTGCACTAACACCAAGCAACAACCACAAGCCAGTGTTGTGACTTGTGACCGTTGCGCCATATCTATCATACATATATGCTACATTTATGTATATTGGGAGAGTACGATAAAAGTAGCGACGTATGTATATAACATATCGCTACCTTTAACGTACCCTCACTCAGCTTACTCAAACTGATATCCATAGACTATTTTTATCGTTAACGACGTTCGGAGTCACTTTCAGTAAAAAAATGATAATGTTCCAAATCTTTTCATTCATTCTCAAGTAACCGTCCTCTTCTCAGACCTTTCTCAAATGTCACGCGAAAAGAGCTTCGAAACAATTTAAATATATGTAATACTATGCATTTTTGTTTGATTATTATTATTATTTTTTTTTTTTATGTAACTAGGTTGGCAAACAAGCGTACGGCTCACCGTAGCCTATAGACGCCTGCAACACCAGAAGCATCGCAAGCGCGTTGCCGACCCTATCCCCAATCCCCCCCAGGAGCTCTGGTCACCTTACTCACAAACAGGAACACAATACTGCTTGAAAACAGTATTATTTAGCTGTGGTCTTCTGTAAGGTCCGAGGTACTACCCCAGTCGGGCTGCTCCATATTTTGAGCAGGAAATTTCCTGCTGTGCTCTACCTCAGCTATTACTTGAATTGTTTAATTGTAAATCATTATGTTTCAAATTTTATTACTAAAAGTTCAAAGTTTTCACTTCTATCGGCAGTCTCTATAACTTTCAATTTTTTTTTATTAAAGTTACTTATTGGTAGGTTAAAAACTTTCAGTGACTGTAAAATAATCGGAGTCTGGCGTTGGTATATTTAAATGTAAAATACGTACTTACCCATCAATAATAATTTGCATATAAATAGTTTCAGTCTTTAGAAGGGAAATTGTCGAATGATGTCGCTATCGCTATCACTATCAAAATCATTGATGGACATTTTTCAATAAAAAAATGGCAAAAGGGATGATAGGAAAGTACTGTTCCGTGAAAATTTCAAACTGATATTTTTCTTGATACTCTTTAACATATAGGTAGGTACTTATAAGTTACCTACTTACTTAAATATTTAAATTCTCATACCCTATAGTACTTACTTCTAATAAGTATAAATATTTATAGGTGCAACTAGCGGACCCAGCAGACGTTGTCCTGTCCGGAAAACAGCTACAGAATTTGATTGCTTACATACCACTAGCAGCGCCACCTACTGGGTCCTATTGAGATAAACTACCCTATCTCTCAAGTTGGAACAAATTACAGATGTTTACAAAATTTGATAAAAATTGGTTCAGCAGTTTCGGAGTTTATCGGTAACATACATCGTGACACGAAATTTTTAGATATTATATAGATGTGATGTGTTGCTGTGTGGCTACAGCATAGAATTTAGCCTCCCCCTCTCTTCCCGTGGGTGTCGTAAGAGGCGACTAAGGGATAACATAGTTTCACTACCATCCGGGAACTTAAAAAGCCGACCGATGGCGGTATAACCATCCAATGCTGGCTTTGAAATACACAGGCCGAAGACGGGCAGTAGCGTCTTCGGTGCGACAAAGCCAGCCCTGCGGTCACCAACCCGCCTGCCCAGCGTGGTGACTATGGGTAAAACACATGAGTTCACGCCATTATTGGCGCGAACTTGTGGAGGCCTATGTCCAGCAGTGGATTGCAATAGGCTGAAATGATGATGATGATGAATGATAGATGTGACATGTGTCACATGTGTGTACATACTGTATGCAATAAAGGCGTTTTTTCTTGTTATAAAAAACTTATATTGAAGTCATAACGAAACATGAGCCTAATCTTTTATATATATCCAATCGATCACTATTACTTATCTCAGTTATTTTTATAGACAAAATAAAAATATGCCCCTCAATTGTCAGTCATAGTGATGGGGACAAGAAATAAGATTGATTTATTTTAGCGATACATCATCATTAAACATACGATATTTGTCGATATTGACTATTTTCTAAACCAACGACATAAAATTGAAACACAACCTACTTATAGCTAGCGGGGGCTTCCTAATGGGTTCACTTATTTATTTATTTTAGGAATTTTAAATGTTTACTGTTTAATTTAACAGTTGTAGCTAAACTTGATGTCATGAATTTAGGTCAGAGTACTCATAAAAAAAAAAACAGTGAACTTTGTTTAATTTTAATTATAACTTTTCATGGTCATGTGATTATATTATATAACTAGCTGTGCCCGTGACTTCGTCCGCGTGGAATTTAACAAAGTTAATTGTTCAGTTCGCAGCTATAAAAAAAAGTTAAAATAAAAGTAGCCTAAGTTACTCCTTAGTACATCAGCTATCTACCAGTGGAAGTCCCGTCAAAATCTGTCCAGCCGTTTCAGAGATTAGTCGGAACAAAGCGACAGACAGACAGACATACAAAAATTATAAAAAATGTTATTTTGATATATGTACCGTGTATACATATGAATTTAGTTAAAAGCGGTTATTTTTATTACAAACGGACACTCCAATTTTATTTATTTGTATAGATGTATAGATAAATATATATATAGATATATATTATATCGTGCAGGTTTATGTGCATATCATGTGCAGCTCGTACTTCGTTTTCATTGGTACGAAGAATAGTGATTTGGGTTATATTACTCTTTAATGGAACCTCATCTGTAAATTTAACAAATTGATACAGAGACACATTACTGTATACAAATACGCACGCTCATACATGACTTGATATGTGATGATAATGTTAGACTACTAAGATGTATTATTTGTTTCAGGCCTCGTACTGGACTGGTAGGAGCACTGCAGAGGCTTTCGAGACCCCTTCTGTGACTAGCCAGGCTTCGAGCACAAGGCACGGGTGGCGGATTGTAAGATTTTTATTTTATATTTATGTAACTAGATCGGCGAACAAACGTGTACGGCTCACCTGATGGTAAGCCACTGTAAGTCACTGTAACTTACAGACGTTTGCAACACATTAAAATGTGTATAGTAGTGTGTTTGTACCAGTTCTGGCTCACGAGCCAGAACTGGTACAAACGGTCGGTCCTCTGATCGAGTGATCCTAAAAAAAAAAAAAAAAAAAAAAAAAAAAAAAAAAAAAAAAAAAAAAAAAAAAAAAAAAAAAAAAAAAAAGGTTTTGGGGTCATCTAAATCGATTGCACGCATCCATTTTGTGCTAACTCTAACGATTCGCGACTTAGGTTTGTACATTTGCAAACTCCAGTACCCTTAATTACCTCTATTGTCTGCTTATCTATCGTTCCTCGAGCATCGTCGCTATTGTGCTCCATCCATTGTTTCTCGAAAAAGGTCGTTGCCGCTCTTATCTGTTTCTAATGATGCACCTTGCTTATCTGTGCTATTGTATTATATTATTATCATTCTTTGTTATTCTCAATGTATATATATATATATATAAAAATAAATAAAATTGGAGTGTCTGTTTGTAATATTAAAATAACCGTGTTTTACTAAACTCATATGTATGCATACTCAGTACATATACCAAAATATTTATTTATAATTTTTGTGTGTCTGTCACTGAACAGTAACTATTTTGTAAAGCTCCACGCGGATGAAGTCGCAGGCACAGCTAGTCATAAATAAAACTCATACTTTTTTTTGTTACAATTTTTATTTCCAAAATGTTATTGCTGATTATGTATAAAATAGGAGCGAAACATCTCATCCACTAAAATATCGTTGTACAATGTGTTCCCTGTAAAAATGCTCGTAAAACTGTGCATTGAACATCCCCGAAACTTATACAGCAAATACATTAAACAATATTCGCCACAAACTGAAGTCCACTCATTCTGAATCATATCAACATTCCAGTCCCATCTTTTACAATTCCTTTTTAAAAACTCTAGATGATATCGTGCAGGTGATCGTCCGTATGAATCAAAATATTGACCGATGCCATTCGTATCGATATGTAAAGCTATCCAATGACGAGCCAGAACTGGTACAAACGGTCGGTCCTCTGATCGAGTGATCCTAAAAAAAAAAAAAAAAGGTTTTGGGGTCATCTAAATCGATTGCACGCATCCATTTTGTGCTAACTCTAACGATTCGCGACTTAGATTTCTACATTTGCAAACTCCAGTACCCTTAATTACCTCTATTGTCCGCTTATCTATCGTTCCTCGAGCATCGTCGCTATTGTGCTCCATCCATTGTTTCTCGAAAAAGGTCGTTGCCGCTCTTATCTGTTTCTAATGATGCACCTTGCTTATCTGTGCTATTGTATTATATTATTATCATTCTTTGTTATTCTCAATGTATATATATATATATATAAAAATAAATAAAATTGGAGTGTCTGTTTGTAATATTAAAATAACCGTGTTTTACTAAACTCATATGTATGCATACTCAGTACATATACCAAAATATTTATTTATAATTTTTGTGTGTCTGTCACTGAACAGTAACTATTTTGTAAAGCTCCACGCGGATGAAGTCGCAGGCACAGCTAGTCATAAATAAAACTCATACTTTTTTTTTGTTACAATTTTTATTTCCAAAATGTTATTGCTGATTATGTATAAAATAGGAGCGAAACATCTCATCCACTAAAATATCGTTGTACAATGTGTTCCCTGTAAAAATGCTCGTAAAACTGTGCATTGAACATCCCCGAAACTTATACAGCAAATACATTAAACAATATTCGCCACAAACTGAAGTCCACTCATTCTGAATCATATCAACATTCCAGTCCCATCTTTTACAATTCCTTTTTAAAAACTCTAGATGATATCGTGCAGGTGATCGTCCGTATGAATCAAAATATTGACCGATGCCATTCGTATCGATATGTAAAGCTATCCAATGTGAGCCTGGTTTATCATCTGTATCTAAATTGCATATTATATACGTTGGTACGTGGGTATACATGGGCAGTCTATTAGCAGCATAAACATTATTTTCTAGACTGGGGTGAATCTTTTTCAGATGTTGTTGTACATCTAGTGTATCCATGATATTACTGCTATTAGTAGATTATTACTGTACCAATCTATTCAATGGTTAACATAGGAATGATTAATTATATTGATTTCTAAATATTAAATCATATTCCTTAGTGATAATTTGTATGATTCATCAGCGTAGCGCGTCTCGTCGTGTCGTCAATACGAAACATACTTTCTAAATATTAAATCACATTCCTTAGTGATAATTTGTATGATTCATCAGTGTAGTGCGTCTCGTCAATACGAAAGAATGCGAGATAAGCTTGTTGACTCATAAAGTTACATCAGTTTCACTGTGGAAATACCTTAGATAAGATATATCCTATCGGTGCTTTATAAGGGCGAGCAGCTGCCATTATGGAATCAGTGTATAGTCGTTTGACCGCAGTGGATCTACCAATACTACGTTTGTATTACTTCAACGCTTCAATGGACCCGGACGTAAGTGTTTATTCTCTTGACAAACTTACTTTTCTTTCTGTTGTTTTCTTACGTGTGTGTGATTAAGTGTAAACAAATTGATATTAACATGATAACTGTGTTGTTGCAGAAATCATTCAACTTCAATGAAAATACCTATAAATATTACTACTCGCCACTCTCCCCTCAAGAAGAGAGTGATAACATCGTCATTAATAATGGTGAAAAAAGAAAATCGCAATCGATTGATCATTTTTTTGAAGCTCAATCAAAAATAAGAAAGAGGAAGCTGTTATCGTCAACCGTAGCACGAGCCGCTAGAGATGGTGTATCATACATTTCTACTAATTCCGACGACGGAGATCAAGCGACGCATCTCATAAAAATTGAAATATACGATATGAAGAAGCTATGCAAGATTCCAACTACTGATCATTGGAAACATGCTTCCACGAGGATTAAATATTATGTGAAGAATAATGAGGATAGCATCTACGACAACACAAACACCCTCGTATACAATATTACGAAGACAATAGCAGAAAGTGAAAAAGTTAAAAAATACTTTTTTAACAATGACAGTCATTAGCTGATCATTAGTGAATTCTGTTTACTTAAACATTCCTTAGTGATAATTTGTATGATTCATCAGTGTAGTGCGTCTCGTCAATACGAAAGAATGCGAGATAAGTGAAAAAGTTAAAAAATACTTTTTTAACAATGACAGTCATTAGCTGATCATTAGTGAATTCTGTTTACTTAAATTACTTCTTTGTACTCATTATATTCTTTTTCTAATCATTTGTAAATCTATAAATATTGAACATTATTCGAAATTGGGTATCAGTTGGTGAACCAACACTGAACAGTAACTTACTCGGCTACCTATTTTTCTCTTTACTATAAAGATGGAAAACTTCAGTGAAGTATGCACCAGTGCTTTCTTTTCCACACCCATGGAAGAGAATATGGAACTGTTCAATAGTGAATTGAATCAGGAGCTGTCTAAAGTTTGTGATGAAATGGAGAAAGGTGAACTGTACGATTCATCATATGATGCTGAGTTGTATAATCACTGTGCAATGGTTGAAACACAGTTTATGTAAGTAAAATAAATTACGATCATAATTTACACATTGTCTTATATCGTCTTTTTATAAATTTAAACATTTTTACAGTCAACCACTACAACTTGGAAAAGGTATGGAGCGAACGAGTAGCGAAGAACTTAAGATCATAAAAAAACCAACAATTGAAGGAGGAGCATCTACCTCTGCAGGGAACAGTGTCGGTAGCGACAATCAAGTGGAATGTCTAACGTGTCATATATTTATCAAAAAAAGGTATTTAGCTAATCATTTTAAAAGTAATGTTCACAAAAATAATCTTTTAAATTCCCATAATACTTTATCAAACGTTAATGTTATTGAATCTGCTTTTGGAAATAGAATTTTAACTTACAAAATCAAGAATAAAGTAGATCATTCGACACGAGTAAATTTTGAAACCCCTGAACTATTTTTAGATTCTATTAAGGATGATATTTTATTTTTAATACAAGAGTGTATTCATCAACACATAATTTTTAAAGTAAATTTCATATTGCATGCTGATTTTGTTCAACAAACTAAAGATATTCATGATACATTCGATTTTCAAACATTTAACTATATTATTTGTCAAGGAGATGACTTAAATATTTTTCTTTCATCTTTAAATGATACAATTACTAGTAAAATTAGTGCATTTGAAAAAAAAGATAGTGGATGGAGTCTAAAAAACATAAAATCTATAGACATGAATGTTAATAAATTCAACCCCCTACGCGGTACTTCATACTTAGATCTGCCCATTGATATCAAATTAAAAAAAGCTGTTATAAATGTAAAAAACAAAGATTATTTTTGTTTTAAATGGGCGTTACTCTCAGCGTTATATCCAGTAAACAAAAACGCGGATCGAGTATCATCGTACGTTAAACATGTAAATAAGCTTAAATTTGATGGTATTTCCTTTCCAGTTAAAATTTCTGACATAGCAAAAGTAGAGAAATTAAATGATATTAGTATTAACGTTTTTGGATTAGAATATATTAAAGAAAAACGGTGTAATTCTATCGTAGGCCCATTATTTTTAACAAAGTGTCGTAAAGCTAGACATATAAATTTATTATTTCTTTCTAAGGATATGAAAAATCATTATTGTTACATAAAAAATTTATCGCGGTTAGTCAGTAAACAAATTTCAAAAGATGGTCACATCATGTACATTTGTGAAGCATGTCTACTTCATTTTCCATCTCGGGAAAGGTTAAATAACCATGAACAATACGATTGTGCACACATTTGTACAGAATTACCAAACAGTGAAACTTTAAAAAAGAATTGGTTTGGTCAACCTATTTCAAATGATAAAATTAAATTTGATAGTTATGAAAAGAAGTTAAAGATACCATTCGTGATTTATGCTGATTTTGAAGCATTTTTAAAACCAATAGAATCATGTTCTAACGATCCATCCAAACCTTTCACGCATAATATTCAGAAACATGAAGTGCATAGTTTTGGTTATTATATAAAATGTTCATTTGATAATAAATTATCAAAATATGTAACATATTGCGGACCCAACTGTGCACAAGTGTTTATGGAAAGTTTATCTAACAATTTAAAAGAAATAAATAGACTTCAAAAATGTCCAGTTCCGCTTACAAATCAAGACAAAAGTCATATTTCAAATGCAACCATTTGTCATATTTGTGAAACAGAGTTAACAGAACTTTTTTATGATTTTGATTATTACACTGGTAGTTTTATAGGTGTTGCTCATGAATCATGCATCTCGAAGTTCAAAACACCACGTCATATACCAATATTTTTACACAACCTTAGTCACTATGATGCTCATTTTATTGTTCATGCATTAAACTTTTGTGATGGTGAAGTCGAAGTTATCCCTCAAAATAAAGAAAAATATATATCCTTTTCCAAAAAAATAAAAATAAATAACCATGAAATTATATTGAGATTCGTAGATTCATTTAAGTTTTTACCATGTAAATTAGAAGAATTAGCCAAAAATCTCAGTAATGATCAATTTCAAGAATTACGTAGAAGTTTTCCAAGTGATGAAGATTTCATTCGTTTAAAACGGAAAGGGGTTTATCCATATGAATTTATGACTAATTATGATAGTTTAAACCTAACGTCGCTCCCTGAACAAAAAAATTTTTATAGCTCACTCACAGATTCACATATTTCAAATGATGATTACAATCATGCTAAAGATGTTTGGGAACACTTTGGTTGTTGTAATATGTTAGATTATTCAAACTTGTATTTAAAAACAGACGTTTTACTTTTATCCGATGTATTTGAAAACTTTAGAATGCTATGCATTAATACTTATGATTTAGACCCTACCCATTATTACACAGCCCCAGGATTAAGTTGGGATGCAATGCTCAAATATACAAAAATAGAATTAGAACTTTTAACAGATTATGAGAAAATTGCATTTATTAGATCAGGTATCAGGGGTGGTGTATCTCAATGTAGTAATCGTTATGCTAGAGCTAATAACAAATACATGGAGGATTATGATGCAGGGAAACCAAATTCGTATATCACATATTTTGACGCTAACAATTTGTATGGTTGGGCTATGTCTCAATATCTTCCTACTGGTGGATTTGAATGGGTAAATCCGAAAACAGATTTTAATGTGTCTGAGACATCGGACTTCGGTTTCATTTTAGAAGTTGATTTGGAATATCCAGATGAGCTTCATGATTTACATTCGGACTTTCCTTTATGCCCAGAAAACATTTGTGTAGGCAATACTAATGAGAATAAACTAGTGCCAAATTTAAATAATAAAGTTAAATATGTAATTCATTACAGAAATTTAAAGCAATGCATAGAAATGGGGGTTAAACTAACTAAAATTCATAGAGTATTAGAATTTAAACAGTCTCCCTGGTTGAAAATGTACATAGATCTAAATACAAAATTCAGAACGTTAGCAAAATCAGATTTTGAAAAAGATTTTTATAAGTTAATGAATAATTCAATCTTCGGTAAGACTATGGAGAATATTGAAAAAAGAGTTAACGTAAAATTAGTTACACACTGGGAGAACCAGGGTAAAGCTTTAGGTGCTCAAGATCTAATCGCTAAACCACAATTTCATAGTGTTTCAATATTTTCGGAAGACCTTGTTGCAGTTCAGTTGCGAAAGACTAAGTTAATATATAACAAACCAATTTATTTAGGGTTTTGTATTTTAGATATTTCAAAAACATTAATGTATGATTTTCATTATAACTATATGATTAAAAAGTTTAGTCATATCAAATTATTGTATACAGATACGGATAGTTTAATATATCATATATTTACAGATGATTTTTACATTGATATAAAGCCTGACCTTTCCTCATACTTTGATACCTCAGATTATGATACAAATAATATTTTTGATTATCCAAAATTAAATAAAAAGAAGTTAGGTTTTTTCAAAGATGAAAATAATGGTAAAATCATGAAAGAATTTGTGGGTTTAAGATCTAAAATGTACGCTTTTAACTTAGAGAATAAGACTATAGCCAAGGCAAAAGGAGTAAATAAATGTATCACTAAAAAGATGACAATGAATAGTTATAAGTCTTCTCTATTTAATAAAAAAGTGCAATATTATAGTATGCTTAGATTTAAATCAATTAAACACACAATTTTTACACAAAAATTAAATAAGATTGGTTTATCGTATAATGACACAAAGAGGCATATTTTAGATAACAATATTGAAACATTAGCTTGGGGTCATTATAAATTGTGCTAAATGTTAATAGTTTTTACTTTTATGTCTGTGTGTGTAAATAAAATTTGTACTGATCATAAAATTATGTAGTTTGTACTGATTGTAAATAATGTGACATAGAGTTTATTACATATTTAATAATTGTTTGATTGTATATAACTTAAGATAATTGTTTAAAATTCTCATGTACTAATTGTGTTAGAAATAATATACAAATCATTCTGTTTTATATATATTAATTGTTTAAACCAAAACTTTCATTTTTTATTTCACCCCCTAGAACCTTAGACGTGTGTAATGTTTCACTTTATCCATCCGTTTACTGCTATTGTAGCAGGACCAAGTGGATGTGGGAAGTCAAATTTTGTAACAAATTTCATAAAATCAGTTACAGAAATATGTAATTGTGATTTTAATCAGATCACATGGTGCTTTGATGAAATGCAACCTTTATATAATTTACCAAATGTTAACTATCATCAAGGAATTCCAAATCTTAATATGTTTGATGGTGAAAACCCACATCTTGTTATTATTGATGATCTGATGAGAGAGTCTGATGGAAGAATTGTGGATATATTTACAAAAGGTAGTCATCACAGGAATCTTAGTGTATTTTATTTAACACAAAATTTATTTCATCAGGGTAAAGGTCAAAGAGATATTTCTTTAAACTCAAGTTATATAATATATTTTAAAAATCCTAGAGATAAAACTCAAATAAGATATTTAGCACGACAAGTGTCACCGGATAACCCAAAGTTCATTGAAGATGCCTACAGGGATGCAACTCTAGAAGCACATGGATATTTAATGGTAGATTTAAAACAGAATACCAATGATTTTTGTCGTATCAAGTCAAATGTCTTCCCATTTAATGGTTTCTGTACAGTCTACGTCCCCACAAAAGAGTTTAAATACACCAAGAATCAAACAATTCAAATCATTTCTAAATGATGCATCGTCGAGTCACAACGCATAAGCATTTGCTAAACGCTTTGCATACGCTTAAACCAAAATATCAAAGAGCATTACTTAAAACGTGTGACGAAGAAGAAATAAATTGTATTTGTGAATGTATTCATAACGTTTTACAAGGAAAGGTACCTCTTAAAGATCAAGATAAACAAAAATTGAATAAACATAAAAATATACTCCGTAAATTGGTGCGTAAGTGTAAACATAAAATAAGAAAAAACATAATTATACAAAAAGGAGGAGCTTTCTTACCAGTAATATTAGGTGCAATATTGAGTGGATTAGTAAGTGGACTAGTCAGTTAACATGGAAAATGCAAAGAAAATGATACTAATTGAACCTGGATTGATTGAAAAATTAAAACAAGAAAATAAGGTTAATAGTAATTTGTCTCGATTAGATATGGAAATGCAAAATATTATGAATAGTAAGATAGAAGACCGAAAGAAGTGGATGTTATATTTACAAACACTACAAAGATATCTTCACTTTGCCGAAGAGGATCGTCAACCACTCAGATTACCAATTTATTCTGATACATCTAATGAAGATTCAAATGAGTCTAAAATTGGATTTAAAAATAAAGATAGAGATTTAAAAAGTTCAGTTGATGCTGAATCTTTGTTGGAAGAGAATCGTTCCATTAAAAGTAAAGAAAATGATACAAAACCACTTTATACAACAGCTCAAATACTCAGTTTAATACCAAAAACTTATAATAAAAAAGGTGAGTTATTATTAAACTTAGTTGAAACAAGTAAAAGTAAAATAAATTGGGATAATGAAGGCACAGTCATAATTGATAATGAAAAAATTCCTGGAAGTAATATTGTTGATTTAATAAATGATTCACTAAGACCCTTAAAAAGAAGTGATCCGATAGGGTGGGATAGATTTGCTAAAGCATTAAAAGATATTAAAGTACCACTTACTTATATTGGAAATCCAAAGAGATGTGAGTTTATTAACCGGCTTCAAGTAAAAGATCTAAACAAATCCTCTGAGACTGAAGTTCAAGAGTTTTCTACACCAAGAAGTGGAGATAAAAAATCTGAAACTAAAATAGAGTTTTCTACACCGGGAAGTCGAGATAAAAAATCTATATCTAAAATACGTAAAAAGTTTGATTGGGAAAAATGGACCCCGTACTAGAAGAAATTAACAGGATTTATTATGATCCATCTAACCCCGCTGGTTTTGGTAGTATTGATAAATTATCGAAAGCCATGAATGGTAAAATGGATAAAAAGCAAGTAAAGGAATGGTTACAATCACAAGAAACATACACATTACATAAACCCATTCAAAAAAAATTCCCACGTAATAGGTACATTCTATCAAATATTAAGAAATCAATATAATTAATCATTCCTATGTTAACCATTGAATAGATTGGTACAGTAATAATCTACTAATAGCAGTAATATCATGGATACACTAGATGTACAACAACATCTGAAAAAGATTCACCCCAGTCTAGAAAATAATGTTTATGCTGCTAATAGACTGCCCATGTATACCCACGTACCAACGTATATAATATGCAATTTAGATACAGATGATAAACCAGGCTCACATTGGATAGCTTTACATATCGATACGAATGGCATCGGTCAATATTTTGATTCATACGGACGATCACCTGCACGATATCATCTAGAGTTTTTAAAAAGGAATTGTAAAAGATGGGACTGGAATGTTGATATGATTCAGAATGAGTGGACTTCAGTTTGTGGCGAATATTGTTTAATGTATTTGCTGTATAAGTTTCGGGGATGTTCAATGCACAGTTTTACGAGCATTTTTACAGGGAACACATTGTACAACGATATTTTAGTGGATGAGATGTTTCGCTCCTATTTTATACATAATCAGCAATAACATTTTGGAAATAAAAATTGTAACAAAAAAAAGTATGAGTTTTATTTATGACTAGCTGTGCCTGCGACTTCATCCGCGTGGAGCTTTACAAAATAGTTACTGTTCAGTGACAGACACACAAAAATTATAAATAAATATTTTGGTATATGTACTGAGTATGCATACATATGAGTTTAGTAAAACACGGTTATTTTAATATTACAAACAGACACTCCAATTTTATTTATTTTTATATATATATATATATACATTGAGAATAACAAAGAATGATAATAATATAATACAATAGCACAGATAAGCAAGGTGCATCATTAGAAACAGATAAGAGCGGCAACGACCTTTTTCGAGAAACAATGGATGGAGCACAATAGCGACGATGCTCGAGGAACGATAGATAAGCGGACAATAGAGGTAATTAAGGGTACTGGAGTTTGCAAATGTAGAAATCTAAGTCGCGAATCGTTAGAGTTAGCACAAAATGGATGCGTGCAATCGATTTAGATGACCCCAAAACCTTTTTTTTTTTTTTTTAGGATCACTCGATCAGAGGACCGACCGTTTGTACCAGTTCTGGCTCGTGAGCCAGAACTGGTACAAACACACTACTGTGTATAAATATGTAACTAAAAGTAATAGTAAAGCACGTACCTATTAGATTTTTATGCAGGTTTTTATTATTTATACTAGTACTAGCTGACCTGGCAAACTTCGTACCGCTTTATTTTTTTTTCTTAAATATAATAATTACCTATATCAAAATAAAATATAGCCTATCTTTCAAGTTGGCTCAAACTGCACACGGTGTGCAAATTTCATTAAAATCGGTTAAGTGGTTTAGGAGTCCATTGAGGACAAACATTGTGACACGTGATTTATATATATTAAGATAATACTTTTCGTGTCGTTCGTTATAGTAACATTCTGTACATACAAATATAGGTACTTAGATACGTACCTAAAATATTCTTAAGCTATTTATCAATATGCCAGTAAAATCATACAAAAGGTTTAGAATCATACAAAAAATTAGTGAGGAAAAATGTTTTCCTTATTTTCTGTGGGCCTTAATGGGTTAAAACTTCGCTTCGAAGATTCCGCAATGCTTGAAGACAAAAGTCTTATGGAGCCGAGACGTGGACACTGACGAAGGGACTGGTCCACAAGTTTAAAGTCGCTCAACATGCAATGAAACGGGCTATGCTTGGGGTTTCTCTCAAGGATAGAATAAGAAATGAGACTATCCGTGAGAGAACGAAAGTACGACGTAGCCCACAGAATCAGCAAGTTGAAGTGCCACTGGTCATCTGTGTCGCACGACCGATGGCCGTTGGAGCAGACGTGTCCTGGAGTGGAGACCGCGTATTGGCAAACGCAGTGTAGGACGCCCTCCGGCCCGCCGCTGGACCGACGATCTACGTAAGATTGCCGGTGTAGGCTGGATGAGGATTGCGGAAAACCGGCATGTCTGGCGCGAGCTTGGGGAGGCCTTTGTCCAGCAGTGGACTGCAATAGGCTGATATGATAATGGGTTAAAAAAATTGCATACATACAAAGTACACATATCAGAAGTAAAACTTCTTTGGCAAACTAATTGAAAAAGTAGGTGGTATCATAATTAAAAAACAAATTGAAAAAAAAACAACGTTACGCGGTGTTCTCAGGCGGTCACCCATCCAGGTACTGACGCGTGACGCGTTGCCGCGTTGCCTTTCTCTCAAATTTTACAGTCATGAGCCTAAAGAAGTTTCATTTCAAAAATACATAAAAGTTGTGAATTGTTTGGTCATAATTAGAAGCCTACATTTTTAGGACTTTGTATTGTTCTTTTTATAAGCGTGTCAGTTGTAATCTTCTATTGTTTGTATTAATGAGATGCCTGTATTGCAGAGGCGTGGGGGGCGGCGCGTGGCGGCGGCGCGGGCGCGGGCGGCGCCATGACGCGGCGCCCGCCACCATGACGCTGCCGCCGCCCGCGCGCCCCGCGCACTACCCCGCCGCGCATCGCGCAATGCGCTATTACCGCATCTGGATCTACGCGTGCAACGGGGCACTGCTGCTAGGGGCGCTCGCGTTTTGTGCAGCAGCGGGCCGCGCGCTCGCAGATTATCGTCGCGCACTAGTACCGGGACTAGGCGCTGCACAGCCTGGTTTTCTTTACGGATACGCAGCATTACCGGCGCAAGCTGGCCTTCTGCAACTTTTGGGTTGCTTGGCTGCTCTGCGACTTTCAGAACGTATGCTGAACGCCTACTGGCTTGCTCTGCTAGCGCTTCTCGTTGGGGACGTTGCGATTGGTGTTTACTGGGCATTTAGATTTGAAAGAGTTTGCCGTGAGTTACGACCTCAACTACGCATCCGGCTTGCAAAGGAATACGACTTGGACGCGGACTTTGCAGAGGCTTGGGACCGATTACAAAGAGAACAACGTTGTTGCGGAGTTACAGGTCCGGCAGACTTTACCGCGTTTAATCGTACCACACTGCCGCCTAGTTGCTGTCGAATACCCGCTCATACTCCCGCTGTTACTCCGGCCACATTAGCTACCACCTCTGCCACGTCGACTGTACCATTCACACCGGTGCACTGTGTGCCACACACAGCCGCTTGTGCTGAACGATTGCTTTCTTGGTTACGAAGAACTACAGATGCGTTATTTGTTTTAGGATATTGCGTTATAGCATTTTTAAAATTGTGCTTCCTTGGAATATTGCGCTACGAAATAAAAGAGATGATACAAAAAATTAGAATATTACGAAGTGAGCTCGGTGCGGGTGAGTTTTTAGAAGGAAGTCCGATGCATGGAGGACCTTTATCTCAGACCGTTGTAGTTAACGCTGTGAATGCAAATGGAGGTGTTCGCACTCACGGCGGTAGTCCAGAGCGAGCGGGAGAAAGGGAAGCCCTTCTCGGACGGGCATCAGAACCGTGTTCCCGACGAAGTCTACACGATGAGCCACTTGGGCCAAAAACAGTCAATGGAAATAATAATTGCGAGATGCGCGAATTAGGGCGAGGAGAATACCGACCCCTGGCAGCTGACAGTGCAGCGACTCGAATCTGACTAAGATGTTACTTGGAGCGGTTGTTCGGGCGTCGATGGCGCTCATTTCCGGCAGATGGCTTTGAGGTTGAGCCCCCGATGACGCGCGGAGTGCCAGTGTGCGTGCGCCGGTCGGGGGCTCGAGTGCGGCTCGACCACCGCCGTCACACACGCTCCGAATTCGAACTATAAGTGCGCGATCGTCAACCGATGCCGGCACAGCCGCTTCTAACGCGGTGTAGTTATCGCCGCAGTCAATTGAATTAACTGTTCGTGTGACTAAGTGTATTTTATGTTTATAATATCATAGTATGTACATCAGTCCCAGTTGTGTATGAAAAGTAAATGACATTACATATTGTTACATTAGAAGAATTGTGATCTGCGTGAACTATAAATTATTATTAAGTGGCAACGAGAAACTTAGAAATGAGATAAACCGATTCCACGAGCAAAGCTTGTGTTTAGTTCCTATGCTTGGCAGTTAATAAATTTTATTATTTGAGTTTTAGTAATTATGAATAAATATATTTTTTTGAATAATTATCATAAAGTTAATAGATGAGTGAGAGGATACGTGTTGACCAGTAAGAGGACGGTAGTGTATGTATGTATGTTATTTGAGAGACGTTGCGTATCGTTATACCCGAAATCGTAATTTGTACCAAAACATATATTAAATATTTATTGTATCATTTTAGGTATAAGTCAGCTTTTGATTGTATATCAATAATAGATTACAATTATGTGTACTTTAGCTAAGGTTTTACCCAATTATCTTTCATCAATTTACTTAATTAATATTGTTTAGATTTTATTAATTGTTTTCGTCTGATCATTAGTTGGTTCCTCCTCAGTAAAAAGTATTTGAATTTGATTAGGCTTTGTTAGCTACGTTAGAGTTCTATAGAAATTACAACAACGCACCGTTTGGAGTTCATTGGGTTTCCTTATGTACGTATAATATTTTAGTCGAACCAACTATTGATCCAGAATTTATTCCTTAATATCATTATATTATTAATATCGGTGATTGTAAATAATAGATCAAATCTGTAATACGTGTAGTGTGCGAGTTGTGCATGAACAGGTTGACAAAATAGTACTGATATGAGCTTAAACAACGTAGTGCCTAAGTATAAAAGCTTATAAATAAACAGATTTAATTGAATGACATTTCTAGTAACAAGTTTCAGTTCTCTTATTTCTTTTAATAAGCGAAAATTTGGAGTGCGAATGGGTTTTTATTTTATTTTATCAGGTCATGGGAGCATTTACGTATTAAATGGCTGTGTAAATAGGTATAACCTATTTCTCCTTAATAATAAATAATTAAATCTTCTTGTTCAAAATTGTTAACTATAATTGGGTTGTTTCCCAACAACTATTTGTCCGATTAACGATAATTATTTATTTTATAATTCATAAACTTAAAATCTCGTTTTATTTTCAGGAATTATTACAGTCTGTTTATTATACATCTATTACAATTTACATAGACGGAAACAATCCAGTTAAGAAATTATAAATACAAAATGGAAAGCGGACAAAAATGTTGGTTAAGAATGCGGGTTTTAAGTAAGTGTTTATTAAAAAGGCAGATGTTTAGTGTTGTTTAAATTTATAGTAATAGTATTTGCTACGCAGTTCCGTGAGTTAGAGAGAAGCGATAATTAACATATAGCTATACACATACCTACTTGGATAGAAAGAACTAGCATGACTGTAAACACATATAAAATTTTGAATTTTTAAAAGAAAAGAACCAAAAATAAATACAATGTAGTTAAGTATTACATCGCTGACCTAGCCCTAACGACGTGCATGACTAGTTCTTTCGCCTGAAACTGTCCCGTGCGTTGTACCCGTTCCGCAGCCCTACATACATTTGTACTATTATGATGTAACTTTTTAGAATGTATTGTAATGACTATTAAAATTAATGTTTACGTTCGCTTAGAGTAGGGATAATATTTTGTGAATTTATGCAGAAAAATAGTTTTTTAATATTGTTGTCACTGAATGTACCAATCTTAATAAAATTTGTACCTATATTCGGAAAGTTGGATATATTGTAGCTAGGATCAAATCTAAATCCTGCATCTCTTCCAAATGGTAAAATACATGTGCCTTGGCTTATAAAATTCTATTACCGATTATGTGTTTGTAAAAATATACGAAAAATACAAAATAAATTAATTTATTGGAACTTCATCGTTGACGTCTCTAACAATAAACACCTTCCATACAAACACATACCTTTTATATAAAAATAATAAAACATTTTTAAATATTTAGTGGAACTAGCAAGCTGAGTAATTCCTAATTTACGGTTCAGGGTCTTGTTTGAGTACCTACTGACGATCAAAAAGAATGTATTTGTTCAATATAAAATTGTTTTATTTAATTAGTAAATGATTTTTTTATGAATTAAACAAATATTTTTTTTTGTAATTCAACAGCCCTGTAAGTTTTAGAATGTTTTTGATTTTTTTTTAATCACAAAAAATGTGTGTTTCAAGGATTTATACGAGTAGTCTTGTTACAACTTTCCGAAGGTACGCACTAGGCGACTGAGAGCTAATATTATCATAATAAATGCATTAAATAAAATATTTGTTAAAACGTTGTATTATTTCTGAAACCCCGCAAGTTTGTAATGTGATTTGACGCGTTTATTTATATTTTCACAAGGCCTTACGCATGTCTTTAATCCTTCACTCATCTTCTCCTTCTATATAGGTACGTGAAGCAAAAACTTTGTACCACTTATTTTTACAAAAATTGCGCGGACGTAGGAGTATGTTTCGCACACTTATAGTTTATAAGAGACGGAGTGCAGAATGCTAATATTTTTTTAATTATGAATAAAAAATACATTTAATCAATAAAAAAACATTAAACACACTACCATGTATTTGACACACACACGCACACACTCGTTTGTTTATTATTATAGAAGTATAGTCTTTGACAACAGAACCTTAATAAAATTCAAACTTATAATTTAAATTAACTGTGGTCGAATTTTGACCACTGGGCGACGACTAAGTTATTAATTTAAAACTAAAGGTAATTACATTAAATGCCTAGTAAATCTCGTCATTCATATTGAAATGTAATTAATTATTAAATTTTTGTCTTAATGGTCATAACCATATCGAGTATAAAAATAGAAAACGCATAAAAATTAGAGGTTAATTCGTGATTTTTTTTATCAAGGTAATTTCATTATTTTATGTTTTTGATTAGACTGTAGGCTTGTAAATATCACGTAGTTTGTCATATATTTTTATTTTAAGATTTGGTCTGGAATTTTTCATGTAAAATCAAATAGCAGATTGATAATTTTGCTTTATGCGCCCTCTTAATGGTAACGATGGAATAAAATCAATTTACTTTACTATTTTGGCTTCTTTTTTGTCAAATTGATAAATTCAACCAGTAGACATTTTATGATAAATCACATGTTACGTGTTGTAGAAGTATAAATTCAATAAAATTAATGCAATATTAACAAACGTAATATTCATAATTTGTGATTAATATTAATAATAACACATTCTTTATTAGAGCAAATTAATATTTTACAATTTCTAAACCCGCCAAACTGCGTGACAGTTTATCGGCGAAAAAATAAAAAAAGTTAAAGAATTACTAATATTTGAACATCTATACATTTATACAAATAAATAAAATTGGAGTGTCTGTTTGTAATATTAAAATAACCGCTTTTTAATAAATGCACATGGATCTATTTACACGGTATATAATAGCAATAAAACATTTTTTTTTTAATTTTTGTCTGTCTGTCTGTTTGTTCCGGCTAAACTCTGAAACGGCCGGACCGATTTTGACGGAACTTTCAATGGCAGATAGCTGATGTAATAAAGTGTAACTTAGGATACTTTTATTTTAGATTTTTTTTTATAACTGTGAACTGAACAATATCTTTTTTGTTAAATTCCACGCGGACGAAGTCGCGGGCACAGCTAGTATAAAATATAACTTATCGACCATACAGTGCGTGATCATCAGTCAATGTCATATGCAGTTGTGTTAATAAATTAATGTGAAAATATTAATGAATATTTGATGCTTGTGTTGAAAAGCTATTAAGTAAATATATTTTTAGCTTATCATGATTATTCGAAAATTTACCTTAATACATATAAACTAAAATTATACTCATTTTTTAACTAGACATGGAGTATGCTTTTGACCGTACTACCGTAATGTTATCCTAGATAAATCTATACATATAAAAGAGATTTCCACCCATTGACTCATCACGATATCTTTGGAACCATAAGGCGTAGAGACTTGAAATTTGGTAAGAATATTCCTTTTGCCGAGTAGAGATCAGCTAAGAACGGATTTTACGAACTTCCACCCACAAGAGGGGGTTGCAGGGGTTAATAACATATATTGCAAAACAATGTTTGCGGGGTCAGCTAGTATATTATAAATAAATAAATCCCTAACGAACTCACTACGACAAACTACAAGTAGAATTTACGACTGTGTCGGGAGTCGGGAAACATACACAATACATAAGCACTAACACAGACTGGGTGTTAGTGCAAACATTATAATTATAGTCGTTAAAATACTTTAATATACGCCTGATATTGGGGTATGTTTTTATCTACAAGAACATAAGTGCACAGTCGGTTAGCCAGGAACACGTACATAAGGCTACATAAGAATGCAACAATGTTTTTTTTGAGTACTACATTTTATGAGGCTTTATTTCTCACATATCATTTTAATTTTTATTAAGTATAATAATTAAGGTCCAATGTCAAAAATAAATGTATAAATTTAATCTTTGTAAAAAACCCAGGTATGTTATGTTAATGTAAACAGTATGTTTAAATACCAAAGTTTCCTCGTCGTTTAGATTTCAACCTTGCAAATAAATCTGTATTGCAGAAACAGTCTAGATTTACTGATGTTTAGAGAACTACCTAGCTTCTAATCAACGCTAAAGCCATGGAAACAACGAAACAACCGCAGTAGCAGCAGGTGCTACATAGAAAATAGCTGTTAGCATAAACTAGTGTACTGTGTCACAGAAATAGGTTTTGTATTATTAAAGGTTTTAAAATAGTAAATCAAATTATAAACAAATTAAATATATTTGGAGTTTAAATGTAAAGTAAATAAGGTTTTTAAGTAAAACTTCTTTACGCACGCTTGACTGGGGAAGTAATTTGGTGAATGCGTGAACGAGAGCGTTATGAAAAGTGTGATCGGGCGAGGCGACCGGAAGCTGTGAGGGAGATAGAAGTGAAGATAGAAAGTCTGAAGGAAATGTCAATAAAATGTTTTCTTATCATATCCTCACTGTATATTATATTAAAAATACTGATTTTATTTATGTTATTATGTATTATTGATATTTCTCAAAACTAAATAAACGAACAACATGATAAATCAAAAGAAGTGAAAAAATTCTTTATATTCAGCGATTGTAGTGAGAGTTCAATTTATGTTATTGTAAGATTTTTAGCGTTTGTTATGAACTAAACAATATTTATTAAGAAGAAAGAACCATTAAAACGTGTGTTATTTCATTATCAAATGATATATCTAAACATAATACACATATACATGTTTTTTTTTAAATTTCAATAATTGCATATTAACAAAAATATATTTTATTTATTTATTACATGAATTGAAATTTTTATAAAACACAATTTCATAAGAATATACAGAAATATACTTTATGGACAAAAAAACTAATTAACTCGCGACATTTTGACGAACCTAATAAAACAACGTAACGTTTCAAATGCGCTCAAAATATAGCCTTACTTTTTCAGAGAAGTAAAAATATAATTTACACTATGTCAAACAGAAGTCTCTGAACTTACCTGAACACGTTCTTCAGTTAGTCTATACGTCTTATCTACATTGGCCCCACCAATGACGAGTACATCTGCGGAGGTATCATTCTTTACCACATTCCCATTGCAACTGCTTCCTCCGGCACGACATGTGGTATGAAACTGTCTTGAAAAATTCGTCGTACATTTTCCCGATCTCTTTGAAGAGCCGTTATTAAGAGCGTTCTCTAAATTGTTAGCATTCCTCAGTTTTTGAAATTGGACGGCAATATCGGCGCCGACTTTTGCGTTGTTCTTTATAAGGGCGATGTCTGAGCGTCGTTAAGGAAAGGAATTGTGGCAATTAGATTTACTGGTAACATTTTAGGGTCATTACGTTGTTAAACGTTTAATGTACTGCCGGTACTACCTCCGATGACGGGTCAAGGCAGTTAAACAATTTAACAGTCTTGGTAATTATTTGGTAATAAAATCTGAATTATTCGTGTTCTATAATTACATAAACATAGCAAAATTGGTAAACAAATTATATCTTGGTATAATAAGTTATGCTTAGTTACACGACTGTAATGTAAGCAACTTCTCAACTGAATTTCTTTTGAAGTTAACTAATTTAAATATAGATTGATGTTTATCAGTAAAGGATACTGGCAGCGAGCGAGGCGCAACCCGTAGCTGCAGACACTGCGGCTAGAAGGAATGGGGTCACTTCCTTACCCCGAATTCCTTGCTTATTTGCTTCAACCAGGGCTCTCTTAATGACTGTTTCGATTAAATTGCCTATTTAAAAAAATTATATTATAGTTAAATTGTTAAATGGTTTTATTAATGTTACAATAGCTACATGGAATATGTACTTTTTAATTTTTAATATCTTTCCTTAAATATAAATAATCAAACAATTAAAAAGTACTAAAATGTATTTTTAAAAATAGTTCCCGAATAAAAATAACATAAATATGTATGTTTAAGACAGCAAAACGAACAAATGTAATATAACCTAATTAACGAAATAGACACATTATAAAGTTATCCTATTAATCCGGTTCTTGCAGAACAAACGCCTTATCTCTCCTCGCTTATAATGATAGATTCAAAGGGAGATAAATTCGTTAGTGATGTCATATGAAGACTCGATAAGCAGTTTCGCTTTTATTTATCCCTTAATCCGATTATTATCTCAATAGTTGGGTTTGCGGAAAATTTATTTCAAAGACTGCTCCTAAATGTCATAGCATTATACCCTAACCTTTCAACAAAAAACCCTACATAAAGGTTACGATAGACGTAAGAACGATATTGGTCTGTGCAATAGGCAAAAAAAAGTACAAAATGTATGCAAATGGCCTACTCGGTTCGCTTAGGTGGCATTATATGGAAATTTTAACACCTTTTCAATTTTATTTAGGAACTATTTGATTTTACCTACAGCTATGTGTTATTTATTTTATACTTTATTGTACACCACAATTATATTACAAACAAAGCATGTATTTTTAGAATCGTGATATTTATGAAAGGAAATATTTATTATATTTCTATTTGAGTTATGGAGCTTTGCAGTAAACTGCTATTAAACTAACAATTCTTAATAAGAAGTGACTCATATACCTACTGTAATAAGGACTTTTAATATTTAAATATTTAAATTAAAAGGAGTAAAGTAATCACGCGATATTTTAATAAAACATAATAATACGAGTGCGTTCTAAAATATTTTACTTTTTTATCATAAAACTATATCCTATAAATATTCTCAGGTACTTACATGCTACGATTTCCTTGAGAATGAAACATTTTAGAGTATGCTTATTCTCAAGTAAAGATAAATGTTGCTGACGTTGGTAAAATAAAGCAGTCGTCGACGTGATACTAAAAAGTTACGCGTAAGAATTCGTGACTTGGGTTTGTGTGAATTGGTGACAATAAAGAAACAACTTTAGCAATAACAACAGTTGGTTGTACCGTACCTACATGTACAATATCTTAAGTATATATATATATATATATATATATATATATATATAATGGAATAACATAAAATGGTTCCGAGTATGAATATATAATGAAATCCACATTTTAGGACTTTGAAAATGAATTGAGTTTTTAAGTTAGTCTCTCACCGTCCATAGCATGTTCTTTTGGCAGTGGAACAGCAACAAGGATCCCAGAAGAAAGTTGGAGACGATGTGCTGCCAGCAACATTTGGGCAGCTTGCGTCGAATTTTGGACACAATATGGTGCCTTATATCCTGAACACGTTGTGTAAAACGCTGGAAACTCTTCCGATTCACCGAAAGAACAGACAGTTACACCTTGGGTTTCCTAGTCGAAAAAAAGTAATGATTATAAAGAAATATATATGCAGTAGCAGTAAAAACGTATATCAACTGTCATAAATTAGATGAACAAACAAAGGAGTCAATATTTCTCAATAGACCTATAATGTATTTGAGTCTTTTTCTATAACATAAACTTGAATATGGCATGGCACACTGTAAGGCAAAAGGTTGGACCAAAATTGGCCATGCGTCTTAAACTCGTGTTGATGTATACGCACCATATTTAGAGTTTCTTTCGAAACTGTGGTTTTTACGAAACAAATTTATTATAGAAAATCAAAAGACGCTAATCTGGAAGAAAGAATCCACGTCTAGTATCGATACCGATTTTTTATGTTCGGGACAATATCGACTAAGGCACAACTATATTTATTAATATCTACATTCTATTTCAGCGAACAAACGCAAAGTACAATAAATTTGCATCTGAAACGTTTCATATTATATTTTATTTTGACTTCCGCTTGTCAAGAGATAAAAATAGGTATATTTATTGCATGAAACGAATTCCATATGGAGATTTAATACATTATGTTAGTTGCACCTATTCAACGTTACCAAATATAAGTTGTATGTTTTTTACATAACATTTTAGATTGTTTATATCGCTATGTCTGCGTGGCCATTAGTGATACATACATTTTTAATAATCTCTTACACTCAATATCTAAGAATTTCATCCTGTATATGAATACACATGACAACACACATAAACATGCTATAAAACACATCGGCTTATACAAATTATTTGACACGCCAAATCGTTGTTGTTTCCATAATTCATACCAAGTATTCCAGAGTCCTTCCTATATCAAGTATGGACTTGACCCCGCTGCAAACGACTAAGGTTTTGCTCCGTCCTAGTTCCGTAAGGTCAGCTGACACATCCAAAGTGTCCTCGCCTTCACGATGAACTCCACCTTTCATAAATCATAGTGAGTATAATATGAAACGTTAGAAGTATGTCTTGGAATTGAGACAAAGAAATCCATTTTTCGTGCTTATTGTTTTAAGTGCATTTGATTTTATGATAATATGATTTATGTTGCTAAAATAAATAAAATTACATAGTTTTAACATATGCATAAAATTTGCTAATGTAAACGTGAAATATCTTTAACTTTTTCAAAGATTAAATAAATTTCTTTGCCTATTTTATGTTTTTATTGCACAATAATGAATTAGATAGCGCTCTATGGCTCTATATGTTTACTAATAAGTTATCCTTAATAAATTAGCCTTTCTATGTTTATAGCAGTAACTAAAAAAGATTATGTAACAATTTTGAATGAAATCTCGACGATAGTCCGTGTACCTGGACATAAATAGGCCTCCCAGTTTAAAATATCGCGTGGGTCTATTAGTTAGAGAACTAATATTAGTCTTATAGTATATCATCACTTCAGCCTATCGCAGTCCACTGTTGGACATAGGCTTCCCCAAGCGCGAGACATTATGGCTCGAATTTATGTGTTTTGCCCATAGTCACAACGCTGGGCAGACTGGTTGGTGAACGAAGGGCTGGCTTTGTCGCACCGAAAATTCTGCTGCCCGTCTTCGGCATATGTATTTCGGTGGTAATGGAACTTTGTTATCTCTTAGTGGCCTCTTACGACACCCACGGGAAGAGAGAGAGTATTATCTACTGTCGTAACCACACAGCTTGTAATATATAGCATTCGCAATTTTTTGATAATTTTATGGTAATTTATAAATTTATTTAAGTTCGTTTATTACTAACTTGTACTACATTCTATTTTATTAACGTAATTTAACAAAATTTAATCATTTATTCATTATATGTAAAAAGCTTATGTGAACTGACGAAATGAGAATTATGTTCACAAGTATTTAAAGTGTCAATTTCGAAATCATGCAACGAAACAATTTAAGATTTGTATGGACCTTAAATTGTTTGCAATGAACGAGATTTGTGGTATGAAATAGCCGATGCTGTGGAATTTGTTATTAATTTCATCAACCATTCACCGCGCGATCGCTTTAATTGAATGTGATACTTGCCAGCGAATTCGTGCGAAAATTCAGTCATGCCGCTACATAACTATGCGGGTAATTAAGCACATATCGAATACATTAATAATTCTTTATGTATTATATAAAGATTGTCTCGTAATCGTCGTATATAAAGATTGTCTTTTTTTTATGTAACTAGGTTGGCAAACAAGCGTACGGCTCACCTGATGGTAAGACCGTAGCCTATAGACGCCTGCAACACCAGAAGCATCGCAAGCGCGTTGCCGACCCTATCCCCAATCCCCCCCAGGAGCTCTGGTCACCTTACTCACCAACAGGAACACAATACTGCTTGAAAACAGTATTATTTAGCTGTGGTCTTCTGTAAGGTCGAGGTACTACCCCAGTCGGGCTGCTCCAATTTTGAACAGAAAATTTTCTGCTGTGCCCTACCTCAGTTCTACTTCAGTCTACTTCTAAATGTAAAATTAATGTAAAAAATTAAAAGTATGGACTTCAACTTGTACTTGAGTGGGTGAATCAATTTTTTTTATTAACGATTGAAAAAAAAAATGGAACAAGATATAAATCTGTTTTCTACCTATATAAGTTCTAATAGGCTTTCGTTTAATTTACAACTTATTAAATACTATTGAAATATTAAAATCAAATGAGGCAAATTGATAAATTTTAAAAATAGAAGCTAATTACAAGCTTTTATTTAACTTGCAATGTATGTATGTATGTATGTATGTATGTATGTATGTAACTTTAATGAATGTTTGTTCGGGTGAAATCTTGCAACTCAATTTTGAAGCAACCAATTGAGCTGAAATTTTGTATACAGGTTCAATTTGGATGACAATGCATGGTTTGTATGTATGCATGTATGTATATATGTTTGTTCGGGTGAAATCTTGCAACTCAATTTTGAAGCAACCAATTGAGCTAAAATTTTGTACGCAGGTTCAATTTGGATGACAATGCATGGTTTGTATGTATCCATGTATGTATGTATGTTTGTTCGGGTGAAATTTTTCAAGTCAATTTTGAAGCAACCAATTGAGCTGAAATTTTGTATGCAGGTTCAATTTGGATGACAATGCATGGTTAGGTCATGGTAGGCATGCAATTTGAAGCAGTATTAGAAGAATTATTGACAAAGTTAACTGCTAAACGTAACAAAGACATTATAGTGTGTGGTGACTTTAATATCAATTTATTGGAAGATACTGTACTCACTAAAAGATTTTTAAGTTTGTTCAAATGTTGTGATCTTACTAACCTCTTCCTTAAGCCTACTCGGGTTACTAACTCTTCAGCCACATGTATTGATAACATTTTTACAAATGGGACTCCGTCCTTCTCAGCAATTATTAATAAATTGCACTCTGATCACTGTGGCCAATTAGTCAGCTTCAATTATAATATGGAAAAGCAGGTTAGTAAGAGGAAAGTGGTCGTTCCAGTGAACATGAAACGTATGGAGAGATTTAGAAACACTGTTGAAAACCAAATTGAGATACCATTAGTAGGTAGTGTTAATGACAAATATGGAGTTTTATGCGATCATATAAACAGTGTGTTTAAGACTGTATTTATACCAAAAAAAATCTCTCCTAAGTATTGTATGTCATTCAATGATTGGGCGACTGCGGGAATCTACAAAAGTAGACAAAAATTGTATGATCTCTTACATGAGAAATCTTATAATACAAACATTGCTTTTTGTAATTATATCAAAAATTATTCTAAAATTTTTAAACTTGTTTGTGCCGCGGCCAAGTCAATATTCATTAGAAATAAAATTAAATCTAGTAAAAATAAAATTAAAATGACTTGGAATATTATAAATGCCGAAACTGGAAGAGTTAAAGAACGTAATGGTGTCAGTGAACTCATCATTGACAATAAATCTATTAAAGCGGTTAATGAAGTGGCAACAGCTTTAGAAAAACACTTTGCCGACATTCCACTTTCGACAACTAAGGCGCTTATATCATCGCCCGAAGTCGCTGAATCGTTGCTTAAACAAAATGTAAATGCGTGCAAAGGTGATTTTATTTTCAGACCTATAGATGCTAATGAAATTGTTAAAACTTTTAAAACTTTAGAAATTAAGAACACTGCTGACCTCTGGGGTATATCTGTTAAAATTATTGGTACAATTATTGATATCATAGCACCCCACTTAGCGATTATATTTAATGAATGTATTATGAGTGGTGAGTTTCCTGATCTAATGAAGCATAGTAAAGTTATACCTTTGTTTAAGTCCGGTTGTCATACTGATCCAACGAATTACAGGCCCATTTCTATTCTACCTGCCTGTAGTAAACTGTTTGAAAAAGTGATTCTCGGTCAGCTTTTAAGTCATTTCTCAAGAAATAAACTCTTACATAATAAGCAATTCGGTTTTACTAGAGGACGCTCCACAACTGATGCCGGTGTAGAGCTTTTTACTTCGATAGTCAATGCTTGGGAGGAGTCACGTGATGCTTTAGGTGTATTCTGTGATTTATCCAAGGCATTTGATTGTGTTCATCATGACACATTAATCAGGAAACTCAGTCACTATGGCATGAAAAATACCGCACTAAAACTTCTGAGTTCTTATCTTAGTGATAGAACTCAGAGGGTTGAAGTAGATGGTACTAAGTCATCTGGGTCTCGTATACAGATGGGGGTCCCACAAGGCTCAATTCTTGGTCCATTTTTATTTTTAATATATATTAACGACCTACCGTATTTAATAGAGAAGAGGCATGAGATTGTATTGTTTGCTGATGATACTTCATTAATATTTAAATTGCGTAGACAAGAAACAAACTATGACGATGTAAACAATGCTCTCTCTGAATTGGTTCATTGGTTTAGCGTAAATAACTTGCTTCTCAATAGTAAAAAAACGAATTGTATTAAATTTTCTGCTCCGAATGTAAAACAGGTTGATATGCAACCAGAACTCAATGGTGATAAACTCAACTTAATTAACTCAACTGTTTTCCTTGGAATCACCATTGATGCAAAGTTACAGTGGGGACCCCATATCTGTAAATTGGCGGATAGACTGAGTTCTGCAGCATACGCGGTGAAAAGAATACGATTATTAACGGATATCGATACAGCCCGATTAGTTTATTTCAGCTACTTCCATAGCATAATGTCCTATGGCATTTTGCTATGGGGCAATGCGGCTGATATTAGCGTCATTTTTATTCTGCAGAAAAGGGCTATCCGTTATATTTATAAAATGGGATGTAGAGAATCTCTGAGAGAGAAGTTTAAAGAGATCAACATCCTGACCTTTGCATCGCAGTATATTTATGAAAATATAATGTACATACGGAAAAATAGGCATTTATTTGTTAGTCGTAGTGATCGAAATGCCTCAAATGATGTAACACTCAGGAACGACCACAAATTAATTTTTCCTAAATGCCGGCTCAAGAAAAAAAGTAGTTCCTTTATAGGAATGTCTATCTTAATATATAATAAGATTCCGGCTGCGCTTCAATCTCTGCCTTTACTAAAGTTTAAAAAAATTATTAAGCGAGCATTATGCAATAAAGCCTATTATACAATCAATGAATACCTTAATGATGAAAAGGCATGGGATTGAATAAAGCTCGACCAGGCTATGTCTATGACCCGCCTTGTAAATTAGATAGTTACAAATATTGTGAGCAGGTGGCATGGGATGGTCTCGGCACGCACGATTAGCTGTCTCGTGTTTGTCCTGATCATTTCATGGTCCACTACTGCGCTTTTATCTTGTATCTGACTTTAAATCTTTTAAAAGAGTACCGAGAGTTTTTTTTCCTCCGGCTTTTTTTCTCTCGGCCTACACTAGGGCCATAATTATTTATTGTAATATTTAATAAAGCCGAGGATAAAGTAGGTAGGTAATGTCTACCGAGACATTATAGCTTAATATTTTGACTAAGTTAAGGCGGCGAACACTGGGTACATTACGTAAGTTTGTAATGTACCTAGTGTTAAGATATAAATTTTTTTTTATTGTTTGATTTTTTGCTGCCTTAACTTTCTGTTATTATTGTTTAGTTTTTTTTTTTTTGTAAATCATTTTTTTTTCTTTTTGACTTTCGTTAAGTGTATTACATATACCTTATGGCGAAATAAATAATTTGAATTTGAATTTGAATTTGAATTTAACTTTGTGACGTCACTTCTAAATCCAATATGGCAGTATATCCAAGAGTGCGGACTAGTTATTTTTAGTGCACTTCTACAATATGGGTATCAAATGAAAGGGCTTGCTAAGAATAATTCGAATAAAGTGACGTGATAACCGACTAAAAAGTCAAAAATAAATTAAATGTAAAAAACCTTTTTAAAAAACAAGCTTTTATTTGAATGCACTAAAACGAAAAAAATAAATTTTTACTTTAAAACTTTTACTATCTACTTATAAAGTCATTACACATAATCTATATGATATAAAAGCTTGTCGCGAGATTTGCTTGTAAACAAGTAAATTAAATAAATTGATGTGTTTGATTTTAACTATTAAAATTTTAAAACTAAGGAAATACGAGTACTCATATCTCGCGACAAGCTTTTCTATCACATAGATTATGTGTAATGACTTTATAAGTATAGGTATAGTAAAAGTTTTAAAGTAAAAATTTTATTTTTTCGTTTTAGTGCATTCAAATAAAAGCTTATTTTTTAAAAAAGGTTTTTTACATTTAATTTATTATGTAGTTACTGAAATTGAACAAGTAAAGTGTAAACACAATCGTTTAAGGTTTTAGTTTCCTAAATAATAATAAATAGGTGTAATCGGTGTAATGGTAATATTGTTTATTATATTTAAATTATTTTTAGCCGACTTCCAAAAAAGGAGGAGGTTCTCAATTCGACTATTTTTTTTTCTGTATGTTAACTCAGAACTATTGAGTGGGTGGACCGATTTCGATCAATTTTGTTTGAATTGAAAGGTGTTGCGTGTCATGTGGTCCTATTTAAATTTAATTGAGATCTGACAAGTACTTTTAGAGTTATATCTAATAATGCGTATTTACTTGACTACTTTTTCGACGACGTACGTTGTATTATACCGCATAACTTTTTACTCGGTCGGTGTACCGATTTTATGATTCTAACTTCAATCGAAAGCTAATACTTGTCATGTAGTCTTGTTTAAATTCGATCGAGATCTCATTACAACTTTTTGAGTAATCTTTAATAGCGCGTATTTACTTGACTATTTTTTCGTCTTATTACGTTGTACCTGTCGATGTAATTGAAGTCGGTTTTTTTTCTTTTTTTTATATATATTTTTTTTTATATTACTAAATCGGCAAACAATCGTACGGCTCACCTGATAGTAAGTAATTACCGTAGCCTATAGACGCCTGCAACACCAGAAGCATCGCAAGCGCGTTGCCGACCCAATCCCCCCCAGGAGCTCTGGTCACCTTACTCACCAACAGGAACACAACACTGCTTGGAAACAGTATTATTTAGTTGTGGTCTTCTGTAAGGTCGAGTTACTACCCCAGTCGGGCTGCTCCATATACATTACAAATGTAGGTAACGTAGTAAATGTATTATATTTTGTATGTATTATTTTTTAACTTATTTTAATTTAATGCAATAGTATAATAATAATGTAACTTTAGACGATTTCAAGTGAAGCTAAATAAATAAAACGTACTTTTTATTGTCTTTTACCTATGCCTCCTGTAACAAAGACGGGTATGTCTGCCAACTCAGACGCAATTATTGTTCCTGCAACTGTAGTGGCACCATCTTTGTTAGCTGCCACCACGGCTGCCATGTCTCTTCTAGATGTTTTTATGACACCCTTCGCTTTGGCCAAGTATTCAATTTCGTCCTGCGTTAATCCAATTGTAAGTTGACCTTTCAGTATTGCAATAGTGGCCGGCGTTGCCCCCTGAAATCATACTCGCTCATAAGTACGGAAAATATAAAAATGCGTTGCTTATAGATAATAATAAATTCAATTATAAAGAAATTTTGTCGTTAATTTCTGCAGATGTATGTATGGTATGGTAATATTGATGGTAAATAAAATAGTTTTTAAAAGTATTAGCATTTTAACTCAATCCTCAAATGCATAAGAAGATTGAGTTTAAATGCTCACTTGTTTAATTGACTAACAAAAGGGACATGAAGCGTTGCGTGACGTTCAGCGGATAAGCTAGACGAAAGCCGCTTTCACTCAATTAAGGGAATTGCAGCTCACAAGCGACAAACTCCGACGCTAAATTTAGTATACTTGGTTACATACTTACTATTTATCATAATATATATTAAACTAGAGCATTTCAATTTGACAAAAGAATTCAATATGCTCAAATATCGTATAGATGCAAGCAATTCAGTTCGTTAAATACATGACGTATACAATTCAAAGCAATTCGGGATACTAGAAAACAAATAAAAAGAAACGCCTGTTTCAGAGACGTCGAACGTGCTTTACAAGCTGTAGTGTAGTACGAGCTTCAATACATTACGAATGTTACTTTTTTGGAATTAAATATTTTGACTAAAACTTTACCATTTTTACTGTTTTGCTATCTATCTATTTAAAAGTTTGGCTTTGATTGACTATTCAAGAAGTTTTACAATGATCTTTACAATTAGATATAGGTAAAGAAACACGTATTATATCATATATTATTATTTTTTGTACAGAAAAAATATATTTATGTTATAATATTGGCTATATATATACATGTATAGAAGTATATCTTAAAACTTACTTGTTGTCTGATGATGTCCTCAACTTCAAGCGCAGTTTCTAAATTTTTAGGGTAAGGCATTCCGTGAGTGATAATAGTTGATTCCAAAGCAACTATCGGTTTCCCGTCCGCTTTCGCATCCCGCACTTCGTTCGAATACACAAAAGCTTGGGTGGCGTATCGTCTCGTGATGCTGAGAGATCTAGCCAGCTGAACTCTCGAGGTAACTCTCAATAGACATGACATCTTGATACTTCAGACAAGACAAATTGTGTCTGTGGAATAAAATGGCATAAATGTGGATTTTCTTTCGTATAAAATTAGGTACGTGTGAAACAGATGCACTTGTAAGAAAACTGAATCCTAAGGGCCGGTTTTTTGATCCGTAGTAAAAGTAGAGTTAACTATTTGTCAAATTGACTATAGTTAAGACGCTAACTAATGGTTAAGCCGAGGTTTCGTTTTTTGATCGCTATTTTAACTTTAGTAAGTATTAACTAATGGTTAAAGTATTGCCATTGCAATGAACCTAGGGTAAGGTCATTTTTCGTAGGGAGTCGTTATTTTCATGTGGTAACATTTGTAGATCTGAATGCATTTTGACGTTAGTCGTGACGTGCTTTGTCAAATTCGTGTGAATTAACTGAATTTTCAAAATTTAAATCAATTGTGCAATTCGAAGATTTCGAAGATTATAATAAAAAATAATTTATAATTGTATTTTTAGGTACCTAGTAGGTTATTAGCTTAAAAACTACCTTAAAATAAACTTTTTGGATACCTAGTTGGTTATTAGATTAAAGACTAGCTTAAAATGAACTGAAATAATGACGTCAAGCAACAAGTGCAAGAGTTGTTTTTTGAAATGAAACTTCTTTAGGCACATGAGGGGTAACATTTTTACGGATCAAACGCGTCCGGCGTCAAGAATAATTTAAAAGTCCATAGCACGTCGAATCACAACGTTGAATACACCGTTTCTCGTCCGGTCACCGAAGTTAAGCAACGTCGGGCGCGGTCAGTACTTGGATGGGTGACCGCCTGGGAACACCGAGTGACGTTGGCTTTTTGTTTTTTTTTTTCAATTACTTTTTTTAACTAGTTTGCCAAAGAAGTTTTTTAACTTTTTATCATATTGTAAGAGGTTCTTGAAGATCATATTATGTGGTACCTACAAAATCGGCGATACTCAATATCAACGAATTATGAAATGATATAATAGATACCTAATACCTTGCGTTGAGGACAGCATTATCAATGGACACGTCTTTGAAAAAAAAGGTCTTTTTGTTCTAAGATCATTGATGGACACATGGACACAGTATAAAACAAAAGAACAGATGTTCTCACAAAAGTTAACTATTGGTCATATTGTTAAACCCTCGAAGTTGCTGTGGTTAAATATTTTAACTATTTGTAACTTTTACAACCATTAGTTAAGCTAACTATGGGTCAAAAAACGTATTTTATAGAAATTTAACTATTTGTTGCAATTTTTAACTAATGGTCGCCTTAACTAGGGATCAAAAAACCGGCCCTAAGACTAAGTTGTAAGATTGTTCTGTGGGCATTATAATTATTTAGAAGAAACAAAAGATTCTTTAATGGCTGTGATTTCATTTGCCGTCAAACTTATTTAAAAGGTAAAAAAATTAAAGGTGAAAGGTGGTGTTTTAAAGATATTTAGACATAATGATTATCATTGTATTCGTCATATTCATCTTTAAAAAAAATCAAGAATATTTATACTACTTCTAAACAAAAATAAGGCACTCTTTTAAACATTTTTGGTTATCCTTTATACTCGTAGAAATACATATAAACAATATTATATAGATTGCAGTTTATCGCAGTTTTTTTTTTACCCTGAGGGACTATTAGATAACTCGAAACTTTACAAACTATGAGTAAGAATCTAAAGAAATAATGCGAGTATGAATAGTATTATTAGTATTCGATTCTTGACAAAGCCAATACATCTAGACGTCTAAGTTTTTAGGAAACTAGAAATTAATTTAGATTTGGTCAAAATTATTTTCGCTGACATTGAGGCAACATCTAAAAAATCTGATCATGTGTAAAAATAAAACTATTTTAAACATATTATAAAAATACTAGCTGACCTGGCGAACTTCGTACCGCCTTTTTTTTTCTTAAATATAATAATTACTGTAGTGTATGTAGATACAGTATTTGTATCAATGTAGTGTTTGTATTCATACAATGAATACAATACACTGTCTCACTACTACCACACTGGAGCGCAGGCGCACGTCCGCTCCGTACCGCGTTCGTCACTCGACTGCCCTCAGTCCGTAGGTGTCTACCTTTATACACTCTTGCCCCCTCCAGTGTGATACGTGAGACAGTGTATTGTATTTGTAGGCTACCTACGCTGTTTTTGATATTTACCTACCCTCAATCATTCTAATATTCGAGTCGTTCTGACGTGTATGTCAGTACCTGTGATTATTCGAGTCATTCTGTCGTCGGCTAAGGCATTCTTGGCTCTGGCGTGGTGCGGTGCACTTGTGTATTCTGCTAGTAGCTTAACCTCGACTCTTCTAATAGTTAGTTTGTGTACACGAATTAATTGTTACTTATTTAGTTAGACAGCGTGGGCAGCTCGAGCAGTGGATGGGGAGCGTTTGATACGTATCTTTGGAGGGCCCTCCTTAACCCTACACTTGGGTCGCAAGTCCCAGGCACTGACTCTGAGCTGTCCCTCTGCCACGCGATAGATCCGGCGCCCGCTCGGTGAGTACATTGAATACTAAGTAACTATTTTGTGTTAAATTACATTGCTAATTAACTATTCTGGCCATCCGTCATCCTCTCCTCACTTCTGATTCCTACATCAGAAGTGGGATGCAACCTTAACGACCCACATCGCGAAAGCCGTGCGCCGAACAATAAGCAGTGTGCAATTAAGTTGCAATATTTCGTGGTGATAAGTAGGTACATCGATATTTTAGTTCTTTTCGGTCGTTCTGTTGTGTTCTTATCGGTGTACAAGGGTTTTATTCAGTGTTATTTGTTGAATTTAATTTTATAGTTAATGATTTTTGCTAATAGATTTTTCGATTCTGTTTTTATTTCGATTCAGTTACAATATTAGATTGTGAGTGTGATTGTAGTGCGAGCTTGCAGCGCGTTCTAGGTCCAGATCTAGCGAAAGGCAAAGCGTATCGAACCGATTCGTTGCGTACTATCCGAGTTTTTAAGAGTGAATACTCATTTTTCATATTTCGCGACAAGGTCCACCCTCACTTTAATGACTCTCTTCGCTTACGGTATCGAAGCTATTTTTCGGAAACTAGAACTGTTTCCATAGGATAGTTTTAAATAATTGTAATTTGTAGTATTCTGAACTCAGTTCAAAGTTAAAATATTAAATGCTGCGAGCGTAGTTGTAGTATTTAGGTTGTTAAAGTTTTTGTGGTTACCCACTTGTTTGTGATAAAGTGTTAATATCGTCTTAGCTTGAGTATTTCCGATTACCCGAATATTTTTTTGTGTTTGTTACACGATATATCTTACACGATATTTTAACTAATATTATTTGTCGAAGTACCGAAAGAGCGTAAAATTAAAGACGCCATCTTCCGAATAGTTAATACTAATTTTCTGATTTAGTCAGTCACCATTTTTATCATCTATTGGCGGGATTCTTGTAATTTGCAAGTGAATAAGCAGTTATTGTTTAATTACGTAGTTTTAATTATTACGTGACTTATAAGGTGTATCGTGAACTATAGATTTGAAGTGAGAAATGAGTGTTTCTTTGAGGGTTTTAGTCTTTTTCTACCTTTGATGGATTTATTTAAACTGTTTAAAAGTTGTTTTAGTTGTTCTGTTTAAGAACGTTTAAATTACAGAGAGTTAATTGATAACACCTTGGTACAATCGTAAACCTATTACAACAATAGTTATAGGTAGGTCACCTAAGATTAATAATTTTGTTTATGAGTAGGTAACTATTGAAAATTCTTACTATATTCGTTTGTTTTCTTTTAACAGTTCAAGATAATTTGAAATTAGTGACTCCCTCACACGTTACCAATTTGATTTGAAATCGATTTTAGTTAAGAAGAAATTTCAATCGATTTAATGAAATATTTTTAGTTAAAAAAAAATTAATTGTTCCGTTATTAGTTATTTTAGTTAATTACGTAGCTAGTTTGTTAAATAAATAAGTAGACAGGTGTGTGATTTTCTAACTTGATTTCGACTTTATTAACCACGCGTTTTAAAGTTAAATGACACTAACGCGTGAGTAGTACATTTTAAGGCAGTCGTTGTAGGTAACTGTTGAAATTCTTATGTTTCCATCTATGCTAAAAATTGTTGAGTAACTTTGCGAAGCAAGGGTTGTAAATGGAACTGTATGATTTCGATAATTCCTTCATAGAGACAGCTAGGCTTTTTAATATCTTTGGCGATTTTGTTCTGTTACAAAATGAGGAGCGTAATCAAACGAAACTTGATCCGAAATATTGAGGCCCTTTTCACGTAATAAAAGTTCTCGAAGGTAATCGGTATACCCTTAAAGCTTAAATTGTCAACGTACCTACAAATTTGCTCACGAAAGGTTAAGAAAAATGCCAGCACGTCATGTACCAGACGATATTGATGTAATTTATGATCTTGTTGATAATGATGATGTTCAAGTTTAAGTAGAGGGAGAAACTCGATTGATCAACTCTATCGACCGTAATGTGTTCAACCGTACCAGTCTAGTTATTTAGTAGTCGTAGCCCTGTAGAAGGTGTCTCTTGGGGCAACCCAAGAGTTCATGGGTTTGCGTTGTGCTTTTAACTCTGACCGTAGCGTGTAGTCACGAGAGGTGACTGACACGGGTGATCCATTCGATTGATATGCGTACTGAGATGTATGTGACTGACACATGTACTGTGATTACTCTTCGCCTAGAGAGCCGTGGTGTTAGAAGTCTTTACTCGAGGTTTTCGCAAGCTTGTTGTCGAAGTAGAGTACGTCTATAGTTTTGGCTGTGATGATTTTGATGGTACATGGCTGTGGTATTTGAGTGAAGTGATTAGTTATAATTGGTTTAATGACAATATTATGATTCAGATTATTGTAAAGTTCTTGAAACCAACTAAGTTTTGAGCGTAGAGTTTGTTTACTTTCCCCTTTTACGTAGAGTTTGACTGAGTATAAAGTACTGTTGTGGCCTTTCTTCTACTCCAGGTTAACCATCACACAAGGGCGTGTGCTAGCAGGATGGTCGTGACTTGTCCTTTGTTACTTATATAGTTTATTAATTGAGGTGAAACCGGTCCACACTGACCTATACTGGTCTATTCTGGTAATAATTAGTTAATTTTTGGTTTTAATGGCTTTCAGTTATGCCAAAGAGCACTGTCGATTTTGGATAATAAGCAATCCCAGAATAATTCAGATACTATGACTGCCAACTCTGATACTATGACTGCTACATCTGATACTATTTGTAACAACTATGATACTGTCTGCCAACTCGTATTTTGTGCGATCTGAACCTGTCAACATTATGATACAAGCTGATGTTTACAGAACTAACGACAGTACTTAAGAGATGAATGGTAAAATGAAAAACAAAGAGACAATTGATTTCAGTAAATGAGATAACTTTAAGAAACAAAGGTGGCAAATAAAACTACGAGTATGTAATAAGTACTAAGTGATTAGTAGAACCGATTTAGTAGTAGTAGTAGTACTAACTTGTGTAACTTTTGCCTGGTAAGACTGAGGAAGAGACTAAGTTCTATAATGTTTTCGACCTACGAACAATCATCATGACTATTTGACTTGACTTGATCTCATGACTCTTACACGATGTAGAAATTCACGCTGAACTAGACAGAGCTGATTAGTAGGTGAGAACGCTTTTTGGTTTGCATTGGTCGAAAGGACAGTGCCATCCGGGCCATATCGTGCGCGGTTGGTCGAAGGGATGCACCCGTCCGGGCCATACTGTTGGTTTGCGCTGGTCGAAAGGACAGTGCCATCCGGGCCATACCGTGCGCGGTTGGTTGAAGGGATGCACCCGTCCGGGCCATGCTGTTGGTTTGCGCTGGTTGAGGGGACAGTGTCATCCGGGCCATACCGTGCGCGGTTGGTTGAAGGGATACACTCGTCCGGGCCATGCTGTTGGTTTGAGTTGGTCGAAGGGACAGTGTCATCCGGGCCATACCGTGCGCGGTTGGTTGAAGGGATACACCCGTCCGGGCCATACTGTTGGTTTGTGCTGGTCGAAGGGACAGTGTCATCCGGGCTATACCGTGCGCGGTTAGTTGAAGGGATACACCCGTCCGGGCCATACTGTTGGTTTGTGCTGGTCGAAGGGACAGTGCCATCCGGGCTATACCGTGCGCGGTTAGTTGAAGGGATGCACCCGTCCGGGCCATACTGTTGGTTTGTGCTGGTCGAAGGGACAGTGCCATCCGGGCTATACCGTGCGCGGTTAGTTGAAGGGATGCACCCGTCCGGGCCATACTGTTGGTTTGTGCTGGTTGAAGGGACAGTGCCATCCGGGCTATACCGTGCGCGGTTAGTTGAAGGGATGCACCCGTCCGGGCCATACTGTTGGTTTAGGTTGGTCGAAAGGACAGTGTCGTCCGGGTCATACCGTCCGCGGTTGGCTGTGAGGACACACCCGTCCGGTCCAACTTGCTTGTTTGTTGTTGAGAGAACTAACTGAAGACCAGACTGTTTGTAATGATGAGTGATGCGCTGCTGGAATCTCACCTTCTATAGTGGGTGACGATTTAGACCAGCAGGTTTGAATTGTAGGGGTTTTCCTATTGTAAAACTAGACTAGTGTTACTTACCATATTGATATGACTGTAATGATGATGATGTTAACCATATTCAGACTGGTGTGACTGAGTGACTTACTAACTGAAACCAATTATTTCTAGTCGGAATGTCCAGCTTGGACGGAATCAGATATTAAGATGTTGGATAGATTTTTGTCAGGATAGTCGAGCGATATTTTGTTTTTGCTTACAAATACCTAAGATTTTAATAAATAGCACGCGAGGACGCGCGCACATCAGGACGGCCGTGTAGGCTACCTACGCTGTTTTTGATATTTACCTACCCTCAATCATTCTAATATTCGAGTCGTTCTGACGTGTATGTCAGTACCTGTGATTATTCGAGTCATTCTGTCGTCGGCTAAGGCATTCTTGGCTCTGGCGTGGTGCGGTGCACTTGTGTATTCTGCTAGTAGCTTAACCTCGACTCTTCTAATAGTTAGTTTGTGTACACGAATTAATTGTTACTTATTTAGTTAGACAGCGTGGGCAGCTCGAGCAGTGGATGGGGAGCGTTTGATACGTATCTTTGGAGGGCCCTCCTTAACCCTACACTTGGGTCGCAAGTCCCAGGCACTGACTCTGAGCTGTCCCTCTGCCACGCGATAGATCCGGCGCCCGCTCGGTGAGTACATTGAATACTAAGTAACTATTTTGTGTTAAATTACATTGCTAATTAACTATTCTGGCCATCCGTCATCCTCTCCTCACTTCTGATTCCTACATATTCATTGTATGAATACAAACACTACATTGATACAAATACTGTATCTACATACACTACAATTACATATACCAAAATAAAATATAGCCTATCTTTCAAGTTGGATCAAACTGCACACGGTGTGCAAATTTGATTAAAATCGGTTAAGTGGTTTAGGAGTCCATTGAGGACAAACATTGTGACACGAGATTTATATATATTAAGATATATTATATTATTTTATAATTTTTCATTTCTAATGCTGCGCTGTCGCACGATTGTCTTCGTGTGTGCACAGCGCGATTAGACGCGGCGACAAGAAGCGAGTGCGCGCGACTTCTCTAACTTGTCGTTGCGACGCCAAGTGTGTCTAGTTTTGACCAAAATATATGAAAATTTATATTCGGCTGCAGCCTGTCGTCACGTTTAGTCGTCGAACTGTAGCTATTGCGTGTCGCCTAGTGTACCCCTACATTAAACAATAACGTAATTATCGCCAAGTCGATAATTGATGATAATCGATGACTACTGCAAATGTAACGACTAATATCATTTACATACATAATATATAACAATTTCATGTAACTAAGAACATACTAAAGCATTAATATTAGACCATAATTTGCATACAATCAATATTGTGATAGATATGTACGTACTTGTTTTGTACATATTACGCATTCAGCCTGTAACATCCCACTGTTGGGCATAGGCTTCTTTCTCCATGCAGAAGAAGGATTGCAGCTGAATCCACCACGCTGTTCCACCGCGGGTTGGCGGATATGTTTCCTACTATGAGTAACGATCTCTATCAGGTATTTATGATAACAACCGGGAACGACGGCTTAGCGTGCTCTCCGAGGCACGGTGGGGAGATCCATAAGAACAAACATCCAAACCGGAAAGAAATATTTGTACAAATCAAATATCAATCCCGAGCGAGAATCGAACCCGCAAACCGTCGGTATTTTAGGCGACTACTAGTACCATTACACCAGACCAGTTGAACATTTTTTTTAACATAAAAAAAACATATCAAAAAAGTAAAATTAAAACCCATTGTTTTCAATATCACAGGGTTCACATGCATTCTCATAAGGTCACATAAAATTTTAAAACTTAGAACATACTCGTTGTTAGAAAAGCGAAAACTGTGAATTCAGCTCAATTCTTGAGCCCGCGTTTTATAATGCATAACGAATCGAAAGTTTTTGCTCAGTAATCGACTTTTATTTCACTTCCATTGAATATTGTTTAAAGATAATGACATAGGTACATATGATTTCACTACTACACTGCACAGGTAGGCTTTAGTGCTAGCACCAATCTGTGTTTTTTGTTTATTTTCATACGCATTTTTGGTCACGTTATATTAATTAACTTTGTGAATAAAGAAAATGATATCAAATTATTGATTTCTTGTTCTTTATTAACCGACTTCCAAAATAAGAGGAGGTTCTCAATTCGACTGTATTTTTTTATGTATGTTAACTCAGAACTTTTGAATGGGTGGACCGATTTCGATGATCGAAAGGTAGTGCGTGTCATTTGGTCCCATTTAAATTTATTTGAGATCTAACAAATACTTTTAGAGTTATATGCAATAATGCGTTTTTTCTTGACAATTTTTTCGTCGACCAACGTTGTATTATACCGCATAACTTTTTACTGAGTTTACCGATTTTGATGATTTTTAATTTAATCGAAAGCTGATGTTTATCGTCTAGTTACATTTAAATTTCATCGAAATCTGATTAAAACTTTTTGAGTAATCTTTGATAACGTGTAGTTACTTGACTATGTAATTGAAGTCGTTTTTTTTTTCGTTTGCGAGCAAACACAATTATTTGAAGTCGATTTTATTTTTCAAGTTTTAAAACCATTATATTTCTGCGTCAAAATGTTGAGTTTTATTTTGATACGTTTTTGCTTCTACTCATATTAACAGAACGATAGCAAAACAACAGATTAATTATGCGTAATTACATGTTAAAAATATTCAATGAAAATAACTTTTCCGACCCTTTTTAAAAACGCAAGACTAGTTAAAGGGCCATTATAAATTACGTCACACATTAATGGCGAGATACGGGGTTGACAAAGTTTGACGTCCTGTGACAGAGGGGGTAAATTAAAATATATAAAAATACCTTCTAGCCTTACTGACTGACAGATTATTGTAAAGATAAAATTGCTGAGGCACAAATACCCTTGAAATTTTGCCAGTAAATTACAATCTATCCTATAAAGTATAAATAATACCTATCTTTTAATATTTTTTTTTTACATTTTCTCACAACTTGGATTAATTTATATACCTACACTAGCTGTGCCCTGCGGTTTCACACGCGTTAATTTGAAAAAAAATAGCCTTTAGCCTTCCTCGATAAATAGGCTATCTACCACTGAAATAATTTTTCAAATCGGACCAGTACTTTCTGAGATCAGCGCGTTCAAACAAACAAACTCTTCAGCTTTATATTAGTACAGATGTAGTAAAAAAAAAATGATGACGGTTATTTAGTCTGCAAAAAAAATTAAAATGTTTCTATTTGGGCATGACGAAAGATTTTCAAAACCTCTTCCGTAATGTGGCTACACATTTACTATTTACGAAAATACCTATATTTCGGTAATAAACTTAAGTATAAGGAAGATTAAAACTATTTTTCTAATGTTTTCAATGAGAGCGGCAAAACGGCTGCAGGTGTCATGGCGTCGACTCTGACGTCACAAAATAATCTGGGCCTAAATTTTTACTTTACTCTTTGGAGCGCGCCTGACGTATTATGTTATGTTGTGACGTCTGCGCTGTAATTTGTGTTTCATTCAAAATGGCCGATTGCAGTATTTTAATGTTTTATTTTATTGAAAATCACAACAATCTTATTGTTTTACATAAAACTAAACCAGTATTTTGAATTTTTTTAATATGAGTGTTCCCCTGAAATCATTAAATTGACGATTTTTTGATACTGTCGTCATGCCCCAAAAAACAAATTCTTGTGACAGACACACGGGCTTTCTTACTTAGTAGTCGTAAGTAATGAGGCACACTCTAAGTACGAACGTAAAAAATATATTAGGTGTATTACAATTAAAAAACCAGAACTCAAGAGTTCCAAGTTTCCAAGAGACAAGAGTTTGATCATAAAAATTTCAAACGTTATAAAATATTTTGCTGATTCAACGAATAATTATGATTCACTTTATTATGTTTTTACCTTTTATTGTGTTTTATGTTTTAAAATCTCTTGGGAAAAATTTCGTCGTTATAATATTCCCAACTCTCCAAACTTTTAAACCTTGACATCCTGTCGACTTTTCTCTTTGTTAATATGATTGGGTATATTTTAGAAATTCTTTAATATATTATACAAAGTACATAGTATGCATACGGTAAGGCACCGCAGGTCCTGCTCAAAAATGGAGCAGCCCGACTGAGGTCGACCTTACAGAAGACCACAGCTAAATAATACTGCTTTCAAGCAGTGTTGTGTTCCTGTTGGTGAGTAAGGTGACCAGAGCTCCTGGGGGGGAATTGGGGATAGGGTCGGCAACGTGCTTGCAATGCTTCTGGTGTTGCAGACATTTATAGCCTACGGTATTTGCTTACCATCAGGTGAGCGCGTTTGTTTGCATAAAAAAAAACGTTTTTTAAATTTTTAACTTGTATCTATATATTCATTGAGTATATTTCGTATGAAATGTTATTAACTCTAAGCAGTTAAATATCCAAACATTTGGAGTTATTTATGATTTATGAACACTATTATTTGACGTGACGACGTGTTGGCGCATCGGTCACAAGCACTGGCTCTTGCGCCGGCGGTCGGTGGTTCGATCCCTGCTCACGACAGACATTTGTATTGGCCATTTAGATGTTTGTCGTGGTCTGGACGTTTGTGTTTGTATATTGTGTGTTTCGGGACCCCCACACAGGAGAAGATCCTACTGGGGGCCGTTGAGTGTGAAGCGTTTATTTATTTATTATTTATTTATTGAAGTGAAACTTCTTTAGGCGCATGAGGGGTAAAATTTGAGCGACCGGTAACGCGGCAGCGTCATGGCGTTCAGTACTTGGATGGGTGACCACCTGAGAACACCGCGTGAGGTTGGCTTATGGTTTTTTTTGTTTTTAAATTCGTTTCTCTTTCAAAACTTGTACGTTTGATATAATTGATCTTATCACGGTCACAAACGTAAAACCTACTACATAAATTTTTTAATTAAATACTAAGTTCTTGAAATGAAAAATGTTTTATAGAGCGATAAAATAAAATGGCATGTAGTACAATGTGAGTCAAGGAAAAGAGAATAAGGGAATAAAACAGTATTTTCAATTGTAACAAAAACAGGGGGTACCCACCCAATGCGTTTCTATTTGTGTTGTCATTGGCAACCAAAAATGTTTTATCCTTGTCCAATTGTCCTGACAACGGTGTCTCAATTGCATCCTTCATTTTAAGACGTTTAATTTTTATAAAATACTACATTTTTTATATTCGTCATCGTCGATTTTTGGTAAGATACAATTTTAACTAAAGTTTTAAGTTTTATTAATACGAACATTAAGAAATATAATAAGATATGCCCTTTTATACCACCCATGTAACGTCTTATAGGTATATGTATATATGTCAATAAAGAATATGAAGCTTGAAGGGTGATATGATTTCCAGTCCATTTTTTACAATAATCATTATCCGTTTATGTTCCATTATCCGTGAGTGCTTCTATCTCTTGGGACAAACGTGCATGCATAAGCGAATTATTCACGTAATTTATCATAGCAGTAAAGTTATTTTTACAATTTCATTACAGTCATTCGATTTTTAATAACATGTACCTATATTCGAAAGTAAAAACTATAACTTACGCCATTAATATGAAAACAATATCCTGGCCATTTTTAGGGTTCCGTACCCAAAGGGTAAAAACGGGACCCTATTACTAAGACTTCGCTTTCTGTCCGTTTGTCACCAGGCTGTATCTCAAGAACGGCGATAGCTAGACAGTTGAAATTTCCACAAATTATGTATTTCTGTTGCCGCTATAACAAAAAATCCTGAAAACTATTTAAATATTTAAGGGGGCTCCCATACAACGAAAACCATTTTTTACTAATTTTTGCTCGATATTTATATAATATATATTTTACATAGTCAATGGTACGGAACCCTTCGTGAGCGAGTTCGACTCGCACTTGGCCGATTTTTATTTAAAGTATTAGCACAAATATGGCTTTGAATAGCCCTTCTAATATAAAATAACTTGTTCGCGGTGACGTCCTGCATTATCATTTAAATTACAATATTTTTTGCCAAAGAAAATTTTCGTATCTTGTATGTGTAATCAAACGAAGACACGTGCGCAAAGAGATAATCATAATTATAGACTAGCACAACGATTCGTATATCGTATTCTTTATACTGATATTGGTTGTAAATTAATTTCGTCATTTTAATTAGTGTTATTTAAAAAAATATTGCTTCTTTGATTTTTCTTTAAAGGTGGGGAACATTACCTAACCATTAACATAAATGCCAGTCAAGCCACGCAGATCCTCTAGATATTAAAAGGGTTTCGAAATGCTATTAAATCTAATATTATCTCTATATCACTGCCGTATCAGGGACTCAATTCAAATAACAATTTCAATTTTGTCACATTTAATTTTCGTATCAATGAATAATGTTTACGAAATTTTATCTACAGTTAAATTATAAAGAGGGAATATTTATATTTTTGTACTTTTAAATGTTTGTAATGTAGCATACATAGGTAAAAAAGGTGGACAGATTTTAAAAATTCTTTATGCTATCATCGAGTGACATAGAACGGGTAAATATACCCTTGTCATTGTCAGACAGTAATGTTCAGGTCTTAGGTAACAACCGCTTAGGTGTAGTAGTGTATGTGCCGTGTAGGCGCCTAAAAACCGGAAGGTTTGTTGGTTCGATTCCTGTTCGGGATGGATATTTGTACAAATTTTTCTTTCCGGTTTGGATGTTTGTACTTGTGGATCTCCCCACCGTGCCTTGGAGAGCACGTTGAACTGTCAGTCCCGGATGTTATATCATATACACCTGATAGCAATCGTTTCTCATAATAGGGAATATATCCGCCAGCCATCCAGTGGAGCAGCGTTGTGAATTAATCTCTGCTCCTTTTCCTACGCGGAAAAGAGGTCTATGCCCAGCAGTAGGATGTTGAATCGGATGCTTATTATTCTTATTTTCTATTTTTATTTCATGTTAATGTGGTTATCATTTTATCAGTTGTAAATATGGCATGGGGTCTACCAAAACTCCCTGGGTTAATATTCTCCGATCCAACGAAGTCACAACACCACATACGCAGTTCGCTTCGGTATTACCAAGGGCATAGATTTCCGGACACCATCATACGAGGACCTGGCGGAACCGCTACTGATGTGGATAGTAACGCGTTTGCTTTGCCTGATGATTCCGTCAAGTAAGTCTTTTTTTAAACCTGACGAATGAGTGGAGTGTTATACCATTTGCGCCAATTTCTATCTGTGGCAAGATAGCTCTCGAACGGATGGATTGATTTCGATGCGGTTTATTTAAATTTAAACCAGTAGTTAACGGGATTAGCGCGTTTGAAGAAACAAACAAACAAAAACGTTTGATTATTTAATATCTATTGCGCGGTAAGCACGTTTTCCCCCGTGTAAATCCCAATTTCGCGGGAATTCCGAAATAAAAATTGCCTATATGTTGCTCCACAATCACCTCTATCTTCTACTGAAAGTCCCATAAAAATCGGTTCAGCTGTTCCGAAGATGAGCCCGGACAAGAAAGACAGACAGATAGAAAAAGATTTAAAATCGTTTCTTTTGGTTTTGGTTCGTCTAAATAACTATATGCACTTGATAAAGCACAGGTACTTTGAAATCACAGACCGATACTTAAATATTATTTTACTAGCTTCTGCGCGCGACTTCGTCGGCGTGGACTCCGCTCCTATTGGTCTTAGCGTGATGATACATAGCCTATAGCCTTCCTCGATAAATGGGCTATCTAACAGCGAAAGAATTTTTCAAATCGGCCCAGTAGTTCCAGAGATTACCGCGTTCAAACAAACAAACAAACAAACAAACAAACAAACTCTTCAGCTTTATATATTAGTATAGATGTATAGAGGATTTAGGTCGCCTTCCAATTTGCCGCGCGGAGGCAGCGCGGCAGCAGCGCTGCGGCCGCGATGCCCCCGCGCGACAAAACTGAAGGCGCCCTTATAGATAATATAACTTTTTTTAAATCACTAGTTTTTTATTGTATTGGTTCGCAGATAAAAATACGTTTGGTACTAAAATATTATTATATTTTGTAGTTACGATCCTTCCCTAACGTACGGACGAGTGAAGCAGCCAGCTCTACCCGCGGTGATACCGCACTGGGTACACTACGACAAGAGATGCTTGAACTTTACGGCGTTCTTTAAACAAACAGTCTACGACAATCCAGATGAAAACTACCGCGTTCGTGTCGTGAACATCATTTACTTTCTTGAAGACGACACGATGACTGTAATGGAGCCTCGAGTTAAGGTAGACATTTTATATTTATCTATGCACTTCTACACTAATACATAATTTGACTGGCTCGTTGGCACAGTTGGCAGTGACCATGCTTACTGCTCCGAGGGTTGTGGGTTCTATTCTCGCCCAAATTTTTATGTAATTTTATGTTTTTCAAAACATATTTAGCTTTATTAAGCCGTCTATTACCTAAAACATAAATATTAAGTTGCCTACCTTAGAAAAAAGCAAACGTAAGTGTATGTAAATTATGATTATTTATTTATCATTTGATTGCGATAACCTCTGGAATTATATTTTATCGAGTTAGCTTTGGTTCTTCATCCTTACTTCACGCTGCTCATCGGAGCGTTTGCAATTGTGCAAGTACCAACACTGACTTGCTTAAGAGTAAATAACAGCAGATCAAGACTTAGGAGGCCAAATCTTAAATAAAGTCAGCTCAGCCTATTGCAGTCCACTGCTGGACATAGGCCTCCCCAAGTTCGCGCCAGACATCCCAGTTTTCTGCAATCCTCATCCAGCCTACACCGGCAGTCTTACGAAGATCGTCGGTCCAACGGGCCGGAGGACATCCCACACTGCGTTTGCCAAGACGCGGTCTCCACTCCAGGACACGTCTGCTCCAACGGCCATCGGTCCTGCGACACAGATGACCAGCCCACTGCCACTTCAACTTGCTAATTCTGTGGGCTATGTCGGTTACTTTCGTTCTCTCGCGGATAGTCTCGTTTCTAACTCTATCTTTGAGAGAAACCCCAAGCATAGCCCGTTCCAAATAAAATATTCATTAAAATATTTGAAAACAATTATTCTCTCTACCATTTATTATTGAATCCTTTCGTATGGTCATCTAACTCAGCAACAATGCAATTAGGCTACAAATCCAATTAAATTAAGTAAATGTTTTGCGGCTAACTTTGAGTTATTTGATTTTGAATTGCAAACTGAATACGAACTTTAACTGTGTTTGCTGTCTACAAACTTTCGTGTCTGGGTTTTCATATCTCACTGAATCTTTTTGTATGCTTAGTGCTTACGTTCACTGTGATTCACAGAGTGAGTGAGAGTGTGATCGGAACATTGCAAACTACAAAAGGCAAACAAACAGTCAAAAATTACTTGTTCAGTATTATGTGAATATATACAGTATATAAATATATAAAAAATCACCAAAAAGTTCGAATTAAGGAAAATCTTAGAATTGTCTGTTATAAGAGAGCTACCATGTACGAAACATGTCATGACTATAGAAATTAGATTTGGGTTTGCTTCCATTACTACATACATTAATTGACCTTATTCCTGCTTATAGATATATAAATATATGCTAAGATATTACAATTAGGATTTATTTTCATCCATGAGGCATTATTTTCAATTTGTTATTTTATGACAATTATTTATGTTTTACTATCTAATAAACTGCACGTGTTCTGTGTCGTCGTACTGCGAGGCTCATCCGCACAAGAGTCGTTAAAGATAAAAATACATTTGTTTATTATTTTCGAGTCTCGTTAAAGCTCACATACTGCTGGCAGTGATGCGAGAGACAAACAATTTACATTTTCAGAAAATTGTAGTTTTCACGATGTTATTTTAAATTATAGTTATAGTAGGTAGGGATCCCTAGTACATTTTTTTAACCTGATCAGTATCAAGCTAATTTTCCGTGAGTAGCTTCATTTTGATGAGACGAACAAAAAGTTCCTCTTCGAAAACTCTCGATTGTGGTAGATAATAGAGTTAGCAGGAGGTAGAGCAGCAGTGAGCGTAGGACCGGGATAGCGTACCACGCAATTTGTAGGACAATGTTACTATTAAATTATATAAATATTAACTAACTAAAAGAAAAAAATCAGAAAAAAAAAATTGATGACCTCGTACGGTCATCAAAAATTGATTTTTTTTTATCTACCACAATCGAGAGTTTTCGAAGAGGAACTTTTTTTCGTCTCATCAAAATGAAGCTACTCACGGAAAATTAGCTTGATACTGATCAGGTTAAAAAAATGTACTAGGGATCCCTACCTATAGATAATATATAGAGTTAGTAAACAGAATGTACAAATATTCTCGACTCGATATTTCGATAAAATCAAAGTGAATTTGAAGAACAGTAAAGAGTAAATAAACCAATGTATGAGAAAATGTTATTTCCGCAGCTATTTACTAATGCAGGAGTATTTCCTTTTGGGCTCTCAAGAAATCACCGTTGTTCACGGTAAAGGATAATGCAGGTTATTGGTTACGACGGCAAATACACTTGCCCATATATCCAACATATAGCGACCTTAGAATAGAACTTTTGTAAAAGAAATATTTCCATACTGTTGTGTAATTCCTAAGAAATTACAATAAAAATGACATTACATTAACTCTATTAAATTTCATTCTTTTTTATTGTAATAATGGCCTTAAATATATTATTAATTCTAAGCTGATTGAAGCTTAAAAAAAATGTATATTGATATATTATTCCAATTTGATCTCTGAGTGAGTGAAAAGCTTAGAAAATTTGTTGGAAGTGGGCTCTACCAAAATTATTTGTATTTTGTAATTTTATGTAGGTACACAAAACATACAAGTCAATACATAATTATTATATATTTAGAGCAAAACAGTGTGAACCTTAGGTTGTCATCAATTGATATAGTTAATTTGTTTAAATCGTACTTATTACCAAATTCATGTTGTATTAAAAGTAAGTTTGATAATTAATTAATAGTTTGCCATTTCTAGCATACTTTTCAATCTCAATTCTGTGTAAAAGATTTTGCTGTGTTAGAAAACAACTTGCGAATGTGATACGATTTTCTTTTGTTTGTTTACCACGCCTTTGTAGTGTTACAGTAGTATGATGTAGGTTTTAATGGTAACATTTATTTACATAAAACCAGGGGTTTTCTTTACTACGTGGCTTCTGAAATTGAGACGCAGGCTTCCCTTAACACAGCTACTGAAGTTGATTCAACAGAATTATTGTTAAACTTAATTCACAACGAGGTCCTATTAAATGAAGCATCAATATTATGATTTCTTTTTCCTGTTTTGTTTATCTGTTAGTTTGAATGAATAAATATTATTACTTTTATTCTGGCCTGGTTAGGCACTGGAAGTCTCGAAGCCCCCTTTTTACTTGGATAAATCCTTTAAAAAGATATACAGTAGAATTAATCTTGTGTAATGAATATACTCGTATGCCATGAAAACTTGAAAGAAGTGAAAGGAGAGCATCCAATTGAACTATTTTACTTATTTTTCATCCGGACTGCGGGCGCCATGTCGGCATGTAGCCCAAAGGCAGTTGAGTTCATTGTCTCTGTTCATATAAGCCAGTCTTGTATACCACAAATGCGGGTCGCATCTTTTTACATTTGGTATTAAACAAAAATATTTGTATAATTATAATAAAGCGCTAACATAATATAAAAAATACAGTAGGCAATGTTTAAAAATCTACGTTAGGGGTCTACTCTTAACCGTACGTATAAGTTACTTATTTGATTATTTAGGTACTGATAAAATAACTGAGAAATACTTTAATATGAAAAACAAACATTTTTTGAAAGATTATTAACACTTTGACCTACAAGTGTATACCTACCTGTTATAAGTACAAGTATTTAAAGACATTTAAAAAAAATTGTATAAATAAATATCCTTTAAAAAGCGTTGAATGGAAGTAATAGCCTAATACATACAGTCACGTGTAAAAATATATCAGTAACTGTACAATCTATACTAATATATAAAGCTGAAGAGTTTGTTTGTTTGGTTGTTTGTTTGTTTGTTTGAACGCAGTAATCTCTGGAACTACTGGGCCGATTTGAAAAATTCTTTCAGTGTTAGATAGCCCATTTATCGAGGAAGGCTATAGGCTATGTATTGTCACGCTAAGACCAATAGGGGCGGAGTCCACGCCGACAAAGTCGCGCGCAGAAGCTAGTTTATAATAAAACTTATTACATAACACTTTTGAGTATAACATCTTTTTAGATGTGAAGGAAGATTATTTTTATCGCAAAGATTTTCGATTAGCAAATCAATTTAAAACTGGCCTTTTAAACTTTTTGACGTGGCTACATAGGCAGAAGTTATAATAAGAAAATTTGTTGTAGGATACTTTTTTAAAGTTATATTAAGAAAATGCCGTGTTCTTTGAAGTTCTCTAATTACTCTCGTCGCTTATCCCGTAAATTTTCAAAGCAAGTTCTCAAACGTACACAGTAGGACCTGTTAACGATTTACTTTGTCGTCTGGTCGCCGCTGGCTCTCTTAATAACTTTTACGTTGTGGAATGAAATTAGTTGTTGTTTTATCCAAGAACTTATTTATGTTACTCGCTACAATATGGTAATAGTCGTGTTGAATTTCATACGGAATAGTAATTAAAAAGTGTTTCTATAAACATTTAAAAGCGACTTTTATGTTTTCTTTAGGATTTTGTTTCTTAAAAACCAGCCCCATTTAAAAATAGTAATAGATATTTATTTATTTGCAGTTTTTTTTAATAAAAACATGACATAATAAATACAAATATTCCATAAACAGTTGAGGATGATTAACAAATATCAAAATCAAAAACAATTTTATTCCAATAATCTTCAAAGGCACTTTCGAATCGCCATTTTACAAATTAAAATTTTAAATTGATTATTCTTTTTTTTAAGTATTCGGAATCAAGATTCTGCAGAGAAGAATCGACAAGAAAGTCCGTTTTAGTACAAAATGATTATTTTGATTTTTAAATGCATATTTTTACTATTACCTACCCAAGTTTTACCTACTTTTTTTATAAATCTATTCTTATTATTAAAAAAGTATATAAAATCGTATATACTTTTTATATTAGTGATGGTAAGCTATTACCGTAATAGACGCCTGCAACACCAAAAGCATCGCAAGCGTGTTGCCGAACCTACCCTCATTCCTCCCCAGGAGCTCTGGTTACCTTAGTCGCCACAGGAACACAATGCTGCTTGTCATTACATATGGTACTTTATGATAATGTGAAATGTTCAGGTCTACTTTTGTTTATTGTTATAATAGTAAAATAGTACATAGCCCAACGGCTAAATATTTATATCAGTGCAGTACATTCTTATAATTAAGTGACATATTTATAAATTCACGTTATAATGAATATATCAATTAACGTGGAGCTTAATGTAACATTCATTGCAATAAAGCAATGCACTCTATTATATGTGCAATTTCGATTTTCTTACTCAGTTCAGGAAAACAAAGAAAATTGTTCTGAATAAGTAAATTCTCATTTGTAAATTAGGTTTCATTACTGCAGCACATAAACATTGATATCACTGACTTTTTCCTCTTACATATTTTTTTCCCTTCTACATCCCACCAATATTGTCGAGGGATAAAGGAAATACAAGCAATAAATCTTATAGCCGAATTATTTACTTTACTCAAGATTACCATAACCTGCATTTGGTAAATATATGAATTAAGTCGATATATGTAGATACTTGATCGAATTTTTAATTTTTTTTTATTATGGATGTGCAATTTAATCGCATGCCATATAAAACTGTAGTAGCCGTATCTCGTTTTTACATTTTACTGGTTTTACAACAAAATAATAGCATTCATACTTCGTAATAACTATACATGCCATGCTTAGTTTCTCGCTGTGAGGTTTTTGTTCCTTTAATATTTTATTCAATTAAAACAAATCGAAGCCATCTCTAATTGAAATGGATAAGATAAATGGTTCAGACAATTAAAATGTCTGACGGTAGAATGAAAAAATTTCTAAAGTCGCCAAAGTAACATGATTAAACGTTAAATTTGTGGTTCAGAAGATTGTACCGGATCGTATGTCGTTTTGCATTTACGAAAAGGCTGAAAGAAATGCAACTGTAAATCGGGACTTCAGTAGTAAATGAAGATGCATTCGTCTGCATTGAATACGGTTAGTGTCGGAGGGAGGTTTTGTTCAACCTTTTGCCGACTGCTCGTTCGTTTCGAAGTATTCGCTTTTCTTGTTCCTTTTCCTTTGAAGCCTTTACATGCTATCGCGTACTGTTTAGAAGTTGAAATTAAATTTTATTTACTTAGGATCCGTGTCAACATAACTTATTTTCTTGTCTACGAAATATCTAAGTAAAATTTATTTAACCTAATAAGATAATATAATAACATATATAATAACGCGCGCAGGATCTTCGCGACCCCAGTTGGTCTTTGGTGATTGATATTTTTTTAGCTATGTACACTAAAGACTTGAAATTTCTGCTTCCTAACTCGTTAGCCCCTCGCACCTCTATTTAGTTGGTGTAATATTAATGAATGATGTAATGTGAAATAAGATCTAAGAAAATGTGACGTTCACACTACATCGATTTTTTTGTAATTTTTTCATAACGACAGTTCTTTAATTTTTTTGATGACGATAAAATGAAATCATTTACAGGGAGGCAAGAGGCTACTTTTTTGAAGTAATATTTGCTATTAGGGGTGTTAATGAAAGTGTGACTTAGCATCACAAAGGGGGGAGGGGTCCAAAACGGTAGAATTTCGCATTACATGTTTTAAGGATGGCTCCTTACATTTTTTGTTTATTTATAACCATACGCTATATAATATGTATTTACTTTACTATTTTGATTAAATTTTATTCTGTTTTGATGATATATGACGTAATTTGTCATAAAAATGCTTTTTTTACAATAAACTCGTAAAAACACATCGTAATGCAGTCAATAAAAGGGTGCCTCTGATGGCGAAGTTCCAGGCCCTACAACAACTAACAGTGGCTTGCAAACAATAAAACGAGGAAGATTACACATCTGCCTACGAAATTGCGATTGAAAAACAACCATGAAGTGTCGAAAATGTGTCAATTCAATTTATGCGTTCCGTTACATACATACATACATATAATCACGCCTCTTTCCCGTAGGGGTAGGCAGAGACCACTTCTTTCCACTTGCTACGATCCTTACATACTTGTTTCGCTTCATCCACTTTCATTATTCCTTTCATACACGCTCTACGGTTTAGGGTACTCTTGACCTGGCCTTTTTTCAAGACATCTCTGATCTGGTCTTGAAAAGTCCGCCTAGGTCTACCCCTTCCAACACTTCCATTCACACTCGCCTTATACACTTTTTTCGTCAATCGTTCTTCATTCATTCTCTCGACATGGCCAAACCATCTCAGCATACCTTTCTCAATTTTTGTCACTACATCTTCTTTCAGACCACAACGTTTCCTTATCTCACTATTTTTTATTCTGTCACTCAGTTTAACTCCTATCATACTTCTTAACGCTCTCATCTCAACTGCATTTATTCTGCTTTCATGTTTCTTCTGCCATACCCAACTTTCACTTCCATACATGAGTGTCGGAACCAACACCCCCCTATGCACAGCCAAACGAGCCTTATTAGACACATTCCGACTGCTCATAAAGGAGTGCAAAGCTCCATTCACCATGTTTCCTGCATTCACTCTTCTTTCAATATCACTCTCACACTTTCCATCTCTTGTAAACTTTGAACCCAGATACACAAACTCATTCACCTGTTCTATTTGTTCATCTCCAATCACGATATTGCAGTTTGTCACTGCCTCATTTCTTTCAAACACCATCACTTTCGTCTTCTTTACATTCATCTTCATTCCCTTTCTCACAAAAGCTTCATTCATAACAGTTATCATCTCCTGTAACTCCTCGGCTGAGGACGCAAGTAATACTTGGTCATCAGCATAGAGAAGACATTTGACGAGTAACTCATTCATTCTCAACCCACTTTCATTCTCTTTCAGCTCTGCCAAGCAATTGTCCATGAACAGATTAAACAGCCACGGTGACGCTACACATCCCTGTCTAACACCTTTTTCGATATTAAACCATTCAGTGTACGCCCCGTTTATCCTTACACAAGCACTAGAATTCCTATAAAGAGATTGCAGTGCTCGTATGAGGATACTGCTCACACCGTACCCGGACAATGCTGACCACAATTCATTCCTCACCACTCTATCATAGGCCTTTTCTAGATCTACGAACGCGCAATAGACCTTCTTGTTTTTAGCCAAGAACTTTTCGGCTATGCATCGCAAAGAAAAGACCTGATCCGTACATCCCATTCCCTTCCTAAATCCCGCTTGTGCATCCCATACTTTTTCGTCTGTTTCATTCACAACCCTTTCAATCAATACTTTCGCATACAATTTACCGACGACGCTGAGAAGGCTTATACCGCGGTAATTTATGCAGTCCTGCCGTGACCCTTTTCCCTTATATAGTGGTACGATTACGGCTTTGCACCAGTCTCCCGGTACTTGCCCATTTCGCCAGCAAAGATTGAAAAGGCGGTACAGCTGGCTAGCCACTATGCCCTGTCCGGCCCTCAGCATCTCGACGGTAATCCTGTCATACCCTGCAGTCTTACCTAATCTCATACTATTCAACGCTTTCACTATTTCATCCATGCTTATCTCACTTTCATCAACAATTACACTAGTTTCCATGGAAGGTGCCGGATGTTGTACCTGCACTTCCTCTCTTTCAAACAGACTTTCAAAATACTCCTTCCATCTCTTTAACACACATTCTTCTCCTTTTATAATGCTCCCATCTTGACTCCTGATTGTACTTAGCTCCGAGGTAGAAGTTTTTCCTCTGGCTGTTTTGATGGATTTCCAGAAAAACTTGATGTTAGACTGGAAATCTTCAGTGAGCCTCCTATCAAAATCATCCTTTCGTTCTCCTTTCCTTCTAGACACAACTTCTTTCGCTGCTGATTTCAGTCTTTTATACTTCTTTCTTGCTTCCTTTACCTCGTCATCCGTTGCCTTTTGAACTTTTTGGTTAGCTTTTGTTGCTAACCAATCCAACCACGCTTTCTTCTTTTCTTGCACAGCCCTTTGAACATCTTTATCCATCCACACATTAGATTTCTTTCTTACTTTCCTTCTTTTAGCTACCCCGCATACCTCAATAGCAACATTCACGACCCCTTTCTTAAATGTCTCCCACAAATCTTCAATCACACCTATCTCTTCTATGCCTTTGAAACTTGCTTTCAGTTTATCTACATACTCGTCTTTCTTTTCTTCCTCCTGCAGATTTTCCACTTTCACTCTGTCCAAAACACTCGTAGGCTCTGCCCCTCGGTGTCGCCACAGTTTAAAGAGGCCACGCATTCGGGCTATGACCAGGAAGTGGTCTGTGTCGAGGCCTACACCGCGGTATGCCCGAGTGTCTAGCACTTTCTTCCTCAGTCTTTCATCCACAATTATAAAATCAATCATACTTCTAGACTCACCCTCATCTCTTGTATACAAATGGATCTTTTTGTGGTCAAACATTGTGTTGGCCACACAAAGATTCCATTCCAAGCATACTTCAAGCAGGCTTCTCCCATTGTCATTCACTCTCTCGTCCCCAAACGTACCCAGAACTCCTTCATACCCATCACGCTTTATTCCAACCCATGCATTAAAGTCCCCTAACATCACGATCCGTTCATTTTCTCCGCATTTATTCAAGACCTCTCTCATGCTATCCCAGAATTCCCCTCTCTCTTGTTGGTCTCTTAATGACCCACCTCTGCGCAGATCCGTCGGTGCATAGACCCCAAGGATAAATAAGCGAGTGAGTCCCACTTTTAACCTGATCCAGAGGAGTCTTGGGCTTACACATTCATACTCTATCACACAATCAACTATTCGAGAGGAAAGAATCACACCAACTCCCTGACAGCCTCGGCTGGTTTGGGGGACTCCCGACCAGTATGCTGTGTAGGGACCATGAACCGTGGTGTCACATCCTTTCCTCTTAGTTTCATTCACGCACAGAATATCTATGCATCTTTCGTCCATCATCTGACATACTTCATCTATCTTACCATCCATTCCTCCTCTTACATTCAATGTAGCGAAGCGGCTCTCCATGGACCGCTTTTCGCCCCCGCGAGAAACGAGACGTGATGGGTGGCGAACCACATCGCCGTCATTTAGGTTAATTACTTCCGTTACTATTTCCTAAAATTATAATAGCCAATAAGTAAATAAGGAATTATTAAAGTTGATTGTACATTACGTATAGTTTTTTTTACTGCCATGTTTTGGGGTAAATGGGGACCCGCGCGACCATCAACGTTACCTTTTTGGCTCGCCTAATTAATGGTTAAATAATGCATTTTGGATACAATTCTTACAGTAATGGTTGTTTTACAGAACTCCGGATTATGGCAAGGAAGGTTAGTAAAACGGGGGAAGATACCAAAGAATGACCTCGGTGAGTTTTGGCATTGGAAAGATCTGGATATCGGCAAGGACATTTGTATGTATGGAAAAGTATTTCATACGGTCTCCTGCGACCTTTTTACGAAGGTAAGAATTTTAATTGAGTAGTTAATATGCTACGCGAAGTATCAATTGTTAATTTTACTACAACGATACGGATTATACTATTGTTACAAAGTAACTAGACACAGAAATCGTTTGAATTGTCTTCTCTTTATTTATTGTACCTAGTTTCTTATAGTTGTGCTAAATGACCACAGATTATTTTAGGATTATAAATTAAATTGGTTACGAAATTATAAATTAAAAAAGTCAGTCATTTTTGTCCTCTCCTTTATTGGAATAGAATTCTTTCATCTACATTAATTCTGACATAAAAAAGAATCCTTTTGAGTCCAGAAAACTGAGTGTCCCATGAACTAACTATAATCCAAATCAATAAATCGTGTTTAAATTTTACGTCTCTAAAGTATGTACTCGTTACTGTGCAACCATTACCGTGAACATAAATTGGTAGATCATGAGAACTGGTGATGTTTTAATGGATCAGTAAAAGCACTATCAGTTGGTTTTAATATCACAAATTGGGTATTGGGCAACGTGCCAGTGTCAATAAGTCATAGAAATAAAACAGCTCATTGTAAACAAACTTTATAAAAAAATACTTAATTTCTTAAATTATTTTATATTGAAAAAAATAATTAACATTAACGATATATTTCTTACATCATTATCATTATACATTAATGGTATATATGTCATCACTATTATAAAAGTTAAAATATGTTTTGTAACGACAACGGCTAGATTTTTTGTCGATGACATGTTACCGATTTTTTGCTTTACTTTCGGTCTAGACACATAAAGTTTCGCTATTGAGACTGAGCGGTCGCTTTATTTTAACTGGCTGTAGCTCTCACAGTTGTATGCTGGACTTTATTTTATTTTATTCCATTCTGTGGTCATAGAAATGTATGACTGCAACAGTTCAAGTATATTTATGTCTTTTATAGCGTTTTTAATGCAGTACTTTTAAATGAGCTTCATCAAAATTGCTTCGTTCCACGATTTTCCTAAATCAGTATGTCGTTTTAAGATTTTTTAATATATGATTAAAAATTATATATTTTTAAGACACCTAACGATGTATCGCCAGTGTTGACCATACCTCAAATGAAATAGACCTACCATTTTGTCAAAAAGTGATTAAAAAACTTAATAAAATAATCGAAATCTGTAACCGTGGTCGTGGTGGACATTTATCAGATATCATTTTCATTTATAATTGTCAAACCGAACTTTTTTGAATAGATACAATAAAAAGTTGAATCATTGTCATTCTTTTATTTTGATACATAAAACAAATTTCTTGTTGAAAAACCCTTTAGTTCGATCTTAATTTAGCGTTATATTAAGTGAGTTCTATTGACAATATTCTATTCACCAAATAATAAATTTGAAACAGACAAGTATCCGTACTTTTCCTGCGGCTTTTTTTAATTTACTGAAATTTATTTCAAGATGGTTGTCCCGATTATGCAGATAATAAATAATCCATGACTATACGAGCGACAGATAATATATGACTCTAAATTCAGCATCTTGTACGTTTTGCATAAGGGTTCGCTGGGTGGTCCGGTGTAGCGGTAGCTAAGTTATTAAATCAGTGACTTTATTCAGTGGCTACTTTTTCTTTGAAAAAAAAATATAGACAAATCTTATATTATAAAAATCAATTGCTGTTCGTTAGTCTTGCTAAAAGTCGAGAATGGCTGGGCCAATTTGGCTAATTTTCATCTTGAAATGTTTGTGGAAGTTTAGGGAAGGTTAAAACGGTGAGAAACATAAACAGATGTAACGGAAAATACTAAAAATAGGCCAAGTGCGAGTCGGACTCGCGCACGATGGGTTGCGTACCATTGGCTAGGTAAACACCAGTAGGTATATTGATTTTAATTTTCGTTTTATAAGCCCCCAATTTTTTTTTATTTTCATTTTATTATTTATTATTAAATACACAGTTAAGTATTTTGTGAATATTTTAAGTGCCTACCTCTTACCATTTATTGATATCGAGCAAAAATAGGCAATAAATCGCGTTTGTTGTATGAGAGCCCCCCTTAAATATTTATTTTATTTTGTATTTAGTATTTCTTGTTATAGCGGCAACAGAAATACATAATTTTTGAAAATTTCAACTATCTAGCTATCACCGTTCTTGAGATACAGCCTGGTGACAGACGGACGGACAGCGAAGTCTTAGTAATAGGGTTCCGTTTTTACCTTTTGGGTACGGAACCCTAAAAACGACGATTTAATTTTTCAATACAAAATGCTCCTAGCGGGGAAATTTAATGTTTTTTGTCAAAAAGGTCGTCAATTGGTTGTCAAATATTTATAGGTGCGTTCAGAAAGTGTTTTGTGTATATTTTTCACAAATATACGTAGGTGATACGAAGTTCACTGGGCCATCTAATTTTTTATAAACTTGTGACGTCTGTTTTAATATTTTCCATCGATACATTATGGGCCTTTAGTGCTATATTTCAAATACAAGTTTTCTAATGAGGTTTTTTTTAATATTTATTTTTTATAGAGGGTTTGTTCCCAGGTCATGTCACCCTCATTTTTACACACTAAATCTTACACACGACGCTTAAGATATATTTGTACAATTTTATACAATTGTTTTGCTTTTTCGCTACGAGGCAAAGCAAGAATAGTATTATGAACCCCTATATTATTACGTAGTACGTTGTGCTTTGTATTATGAACCCCTCTATTATTACGTAGTACGTTGTGCTTTGTATAATGAACCCCTATATTATTACGTAGTACATTGTGCTTTGTATAATGAACCCCTATATTATTACGTAGTACATTGTGCTTTGTATAAAAAAACTCTCCTTCGGCTTCAATCGGGACACACTCCGTCAAAATGTGATGGACATCTTCTGTTCTGTCGCACTTCGTGCAATTTGGTGAAGTTACCTTTCCCAGAAGAAAAGCAAATGCATTAAGGGGTATGTGTCCGGATCGAAGTCTGAAGGCAATAACAAGATCAGACCTGCTCATCTTTGCATCATCGAACCATGGGCGAGTAAAAATATGTACTAGGTTGGACAGTCTTTATTATACCACACTCCTTTTGTCCGCGAACGCTCATCAAAATACTCCTTCCAAATGTAATGACATCTCTTCTTATTATGGCCTTTACTGCTATATTTTAAATACAAGTTTTCTAAGGAGGTATTAATATAAAATAGAAAAAATAATTATTTGTAGTACATTAAACAAATATTTTTTTTTCTGTTTTCTATCAATTCTTAACACTATTAATTGAGTTTGAATTTGAGTAACTAGTTTAGTATATTTCATCTGTTGTTAAAAAGTGATATATAAACTCTTTGACTATTAAAAAAAATCTAAATATAGAGAATTAATCACCTAAGAACTCGGAATGGTTTTACATAATTCACAGCTCGCACTCTAGTGGATTGGCCGAATTAACATTTCGACAATGACATTACCTTAAGCTTTCTCGTATTTATAATATGCCGATGCGATTCAACGCTCTTTTCGCGTGACATTTGAGAAAGGTCTGAGAAGACGACGGTTACTTGAGATTGAATGAAAAGATTTGGAACATTATCATTTTTTTACTGAAAATGACTCCGAACGTCGTTAACGAAAAAAAAAACAGCTTATGCTAGCAGCTAGCTGCAGGATATCAGTTTGAGTAAGCTGTGTGTTAAAAGTAGTGACGTATATCTAATACGAGTATACATAAATGTATTATATATGTTAAATTGTATATACCTATAGATATCTCATAATTCATACTAAAGCTAGTGTGAAATAGGTTTTTCTGCTGAAACTGAATTTTTGACCTTGATTTTAGGAGTAAGTAATTGAACCTAATTGACGACCGCGGCTCTGGTGTAATGGTGCGTGTGCCGTGTCGGCGGCGCCTAAACTTCGCTGGTTGCGGGTCGATTCCCGCTCGTAGTGGATATTTGTGTTTATATAAATATGTATTTCCGGTCTGGTTGTTAGTCCTTGTGGGTCTCCCCACTGTGCCTCGGAGCGCACGTTAAGCTGTTTGTCCCTATTGTTATCATGTACAACTGATAGCGATCGTTACTCTTAGTAGAGAATACAGCTGCCTCCTCGCATTAGAGCAGCGTGGTAGATTAAGCTCTGATCCTTCTCCTATCTCCTACACGGGGAAAGAGGTCTATGCCCATCAGTGGGATGTTACAGGTCTTGCATATTTGTAACTAAGTACTGCTGTTGCTTTTGTTATCCCTTTTATTAAGTCTGTCGGATAAACTACGTACGCCAGCTTAAATTGAGTCAAAACACTTACTCGTAAAAGAAGATATGTTATATGTATATCTACCTGTACGGGTTAACGCACATTGAGCAATATGATTGTCTTGCAAATTAATAACCTCTTTAATTTTGGTTATTTATTACGAAATTTATATTTGCCTGACTTAGATTTCTTATAAAATTGTTATTTATTTGATGCTAATGACGTCTGTACTTCTGAATATATTATGTACTCTAAATATAATCTTAATAAACTTAGTGTTTGATCGACTTTCATTGGGTTTGGTTTCCCTTATAACCTTCCCTTACGTGTCATCTCTCACTCAACCATAGACTGTTCCATACACTATCAATAGACAAAATGTGTTAGTTTTCGTTGTTTCTTTTAATTGTGTCTTATAAAAACCGCTTAACATTTATTACATATTTAATATTCCTATATTAATTTGTAAAGGTCATTCATAAGATAGATTGCGACTCGCGGAGGTTCGTTAATATTACTTCGTAGTCACATAGTAGGTACCCACTATTATGTAAATCAAGTCTAGATATTATTGTAGCACTCTCTATCGAGCGTAGAGCGAGAAGATTCTCAATTCGAATGTATTTTTGATGTGTGTTACCTATAACGTTTTACTTGAGTTTACTGAATTTGAAGATTCTTTTTTTAATCGAAATCTGGTGCTTGTCATGTATTTGATCGAAATCTAAAAAGAACTTTTTCAGTTATCCGTAATAATCCTTATTTGATTGACTGTTTTACCTACGTCGACTACCTATGTCGTATTTGGTACTTGTCGATGTAAATTAGATTCGGTTTTTTTTATTCGCAAGTAAAATTATTAAATATGTACGAGTATTAGGTTTAAGTATATTTCAATATCGATGCTAATGAAAATAATAGTTTGAAATACCTTTAATAATATATTTATTTGTTTAATATGTGTAATATATTCATTTAAATCTAAATTAATACAAAAAATGTACTAGTTCAATTTGGACATTTAGGCGCGTTTTCTAAATGTATAGATAATGTTTCTAGTAACTTTGAAAATGACGAAAAATCTATAACAACTGCTTTAACTTTCGATACAAAATAAGATCAAAGTCGTAAATATAAGAAATACCTAATATTTTTTTAGTGTTGTATTGGGTGTCAATTGTATATATTGTAATTGTTGGCATAATTAAAAATTTAAATTAAAAAAAAAAACAAAAAAACTGAAAATAAAGAACCTTTTTAAAAAAAAATCAATTTGACTACCTACAGAGTTTGACAATCAATCAACAAAGGTGAAGGTATAAAAATAAAATGCGTGTGTGTGTCAAATACTTGGTAGTGTGTGTAATATTTATTTATCTATACTAATATAATAAAGCTGAAGAGTTTGTTTGTTTGTTTGTTTGTTTGTTTGAACGCGTTAATCTCAGGATCTACTGGTCCGATTTGAAAAATTCTTTCAGCGTTAGATAGCCCATTTATCGAGGAAGGCTATAGGCTATATATCATCACGCTAAGGCCAATAGGAGCGGAGTCCACGCCGACGAAGTCGCGCGCAGAAGCTAGTTTAGTATATTTATATGCACAATTTTAAAAAAATAATTATTATCATTCTGCACTCCTTCTCTATATAAACTACTAGCTTCTGCGCGCGACTTCGTCGGCGTGGACTCCGCTCCTATTGGTCTTAGCGTGATGATATATAGCCTATAGCCTTCCTCGATAAATGGGCTATCTAACACTGAAAAAATTTGTAAAATCGGACCTGTAGATCCTAGTAGATCCTGAGATTAGCGCGTTCAAACAAACAAACAAACCAACAATCAAACAAACTCTTCAGCTTTATTATATTAGTATAGATAAGTATTAAGTGTACGAAATTTCATACTCCTCCGTCCGCGCAATTTTCGTAAAAAGGGGTACAAACTTTTTGCTTCACGTATTAATATATAGATGTGTACGTATTTCTGTGTATTAACATGAGATTGTCGTATCTATACTAATATATAAAGCTGAAGAGTTTGTTTGTTTGTTTGTTTGTTTGTTTGAACGCGGTAATCTCTGGAACTACTGGACCGATTTGAAAAATTCTTTCAGTGTTAGATAGCCCATTTATCGAGGAAGGCTATAGGCTATGTGTCATCACGCTAAGACCAATAGGAGGGGAGTCCACGCCGACGAAGTCGCGCGCAGAAGCTAGTCTGTTATATGGTGAATATTTTTTTTCTATTAATATTTAACGCCTGACATTTTTGTACGAGCAACTTGATTGAAATGCTATATTTAAAACAATAATTGACAATTGTGTTTGCTCGCAAACGAAAAAAAAACCGACTTCAATTACATCGACAAGTAACACAACGTAGGTAGACGAAAAAATAGTCAAGTAAATACGTGTCATTAGATATAACTCTAAGGGCCTGTGCAAACCACGTTTTTAAACGCGCGCGTCGACGCGCGTTTGTAGCGATACAGACGCAATACACACGCAAGTCAGACGCAGCATGTAGATCTTTGCACACCTATACCTATAATAAAAGCGCGCCTTCGACGCGCGTTTTTAAAACGCGCCGTTGACGCGCGTGTATAGCGATACAGACGCGATGCAAACGCGCGTGTGTAGCGATACAGACGCGCCGGTGACGCGCGTTTTAATCGATACAAACGACAACAAATTGCTATATATAGCAATAGTAGTATACGTACAATTTTACTAAAAATTGCTTTCCAAACGTAAAGAGAGCTAAAAAGCGAAGATCGAACCCTTTTACTTCGTTGATGCCTTCGTTTTCGCCACATTCCACAAACAAAAATTGCCAACTGGAATGGAACCTTTTTTCGTTATCATTGATGGCACTTTCGCGTCGCTAGTAGATATCTCATAATATGAATTCATTGGTAAAAAGAATAATGAATCAAAAAAATTTACTGTCGAATACTGTCATCCGTCATATATAAACGTTATCCACAAGTGGTGAAAACGGCCCTAAAAAAAGGGTTAATAGAGTAGGTATTGTTCAAATAGATTCAATGTGTGCAGTAAATAAATAAGTACTTGGTAAAAATTTCAATGTTAAAATATTTGTCATTCATAAAAACCTTAATTCTTAACTTTATTATTACTGCAATTAATATACATACAATATACTTTATATTTGATACGACGAGGGAAAGATACGAAGAGGGAGAGGATAGGTAATAAAGAATTACCTTGTATATACTTTGTCCAAATTTTATGAGAAGTTGTTATTGATATTAAAGCTACGCTTATGTAGTATGTTGGTAAATTTCTACTTGTAAAACGTTTTTATCATTAGTAACTCCCATTGAACAGTGTATGCTATCGCTATCAGGTTTTATCCTCATGTTATGCTTTATATTCTGTACATAGTGCTTTTAGGGATCAACCCATCCGTGTGTAAGATCCGAGTGGCGACCGTTAAGTTCCCTGTTTATTAGGACTTCGCAGTCCGTTTATTCGTGCATTGATCTGCCTCAAAAGTGTATCTTTGGGGCCAAAATGATAGTTACTTATATTCGCATTTACAATTTCACGTATAGTTTGTCTATAAAGTCGTGACATTAATGTTTGAGGAACTAACATTAATCATGTGTCTGGCAACACCAAACATAAGTACTTTCGCTGTCAATACTATCATCGAGTTAACAGTTTTCCTTTAATATTCTTTATTCATTTGATTAAACTGCAAAAAATTAAGACCAATCTTCGCAGAAGAGTTTCAAAAATGAGTAAAGTAAATCGGAGTGGCACGCGGGAAGTGATTTTTAAAGTTTTCCAGCGATGTTTGGCGGAGTTCGAAGCTGGACGAATTTTGTGTGATTTGGACGATGTTTATGGGCGAACAGCATCTATGACGGTATGTAATCGTGTTATTGTTTGTGTTTAACCTGCCTGAATTTAAAAATTTACATAATTTACGTTTTGGAGACCAAAAAAGGCATTGTTTACATTGCAAATTTTTAGGTTAGATGAGACAGAGTATAGAGGTCACATTATAGTACGACGAATTTTTTGATACTTAAGGATATAATATAACTTAGTCTCAAGTTTTCCAATTTTAAATTTGAATCAATTGCTTCATGTCATTAACTTATATTTCCATTCCATTAACATTTTTTAAACTTATCTTTTTCAGGAAAATCAAAGAGTACAGTTAGACGGATAGTCAACGAAGGCTTTAAAAATGATGGAAATTTGAAACTCCTGGGAAACGTAGGAAAGGCCGGCCAAAGAAAGAAATGGATAATTTTAGATTTTAGAATCCGATGATAAGTGAAAGAAGTGCTGCTGTTGTCGCTTCTTACTTGAAATATTAATTCGTCTCTATATTTTTGTATAATGATCTGTCTCGTTCATAATAATCCTTTTCTATTTTTTTACAAGTTCGCAACAATTTTTCCAGTTTTCAACTGTGATGTTATTAAATGCTTCTTCTGTCAATTGTTTCACGTCACGAGATCCAATATTACTTGCAGCTACCTTTTTTTTGTGCCCAAATTAGCTCTATTGGGTTAAGATCACAGTGGTATGGTGGAAGCCGAACTACTGTATGCCCATGTTCTCCCAAAATAGTATTTATTTCATATATAGGATTTGGTTTTTTATTTTTTACTCAAGTTAATACATTCCTTAGCGATGAATTAAATGGAATATTATTTTCTAATAACCATAATTTTATATCATCCACACGAGTACTGGTGTTTGGTTTTTTGTTTGTAATTACTGAATGGTAAGGAGCATTGCCAAAAACAATAAAATAGATGGCTCGTGTAGGTTGGGAATAAGTTTTTCCGTAATCCTTTTAGTGAATTTATTCGCATTCATTTCAGAGTGATAATCTTCTATTTTATTTCTTCCACTAAATAAGAGTAGACAGTTTGGTACAAAGCCTTTTTCACTTCCAGCATGTACAGTATGAGTCGTGAATATAACTCTCATCAATATAACTAATATTTTTTTGCAATTCTTCTTTTAAATTTCTGTTTTATACGATAATATTTAGATAATCCTCTCTTTTTGCTGTAATGTGTACTTTTTCATTCAAAGCAGATCTATTTCATTGATATTTCTTTATAAATAAAACAAACAAAATATGATATGTGTCTTATTTATTTACTCATTTTACCTTAACGAACTGACATTTTCGTATCTATTCACACTCAGACTCATGTTTTTAATAGTAGGTAAATAAAATATTGCAAGTATCAAAGTCATTTATGCCATACTATACAGTGTTGCTATGTGTTTGCTACGTGTTATTAACAGCGCCCTCATTAAATTTCACGACTTTATAGACAGACTATATTAAGGTCGTTATAGAAAAGTCCGATTTAGTTTACTTAATGTAGGTGTTATATTCTTAAATTTGCTGTTATTTATAATTATCCACATTACACGGAAGTATATTAATTAGAGATTTTTTGTAAATCGTGTCCCGTAGCCGATTGTTAAACACGCCGTTGTAATTAACAAACACGTGCTGACTGCTGATCTTGATTGCGCTTATAAATTAATGTAGGTATTTATTGAAATAGTTAAATAACATTAACTAATAAACATTTTCATGTTGTTGTCGAAATAATGATTGCTGTTAGTGTTAATTATTTTTTATTATCAAAACAGTAGTGAGGTTGACACTATCTATACATATAATAAAACTAGCTGCTGCCCGCGACGTCGTCTGCGTGCGTTCACTGCTCGTTCCCCGTAGGTGATAGCGTGATAATATGTAGCCTATATTCTGACCCGACTTCTTAATAATATTCGTGCCAAATTTGAAGTAAATCCATGCAGTACTTTTTGAGTTTATCCCGGACATACATTTGAAGAAATAAAGGTTCACTGCTCGTTCCCCGTAGGTGATAGCGTGATAATATATAGCCTATGTTCTGACCCGACTTCTTAACAATATTCGTGCCAAATTTGAAGTAAATCCATGCAGTACTTTCTGAGTTTATCCCGGACATACATACAGACAAACAGACAAACAGACAAACAGATAAACAGACAAACAGACAAAAATTCTAAAAACTATATTTTTGGCTTCGGTATCGATTGTAGATCACACCCCAAGTATTCTTTTTAAAAAATATTCAATGTACAGTTTTGACTTTTCTACCATTTTATTATATGTATAGATGGTAGAAAAGTCAAAACTGTACATTGAATATTTTTTTAAAAGAATACTTGGGGTGTGATCTACAATCGATACCGAAGCCAAAAATATAGTTTTTAGAATTTTTGTCTGTTTGTCTGTTTGTCTGTATGTATGTCCGGGATAAACTCAAAAAGTACTGCATGGATTTACTTCAAATTTGGCACGAATATTGTTAAGAAGTCGGGTCAGAACATAGGCTATATATTATCACGCTATCACCTACGGGGAACGAGCAGTGAACCTTTATTTCTTTAAATGTATGTCCGGGATAAACTCAAAAAGTACTGCATGGATTTACTTCAAATTTGGCACGAATATTATTAAGAAGTCGGGTCAGAACATAGGCTACATATTATCACGCTATCACCTACGGGGAACGAGCAGTGAACGCACGCAGACGACTTCGCGGGCAGCAGCTAGTGCTTTTATAATAATAACTAGCTGCTGCCCGCGACGTCGTCTGCGTGCGTTCACTGCTCGTTCCCCGTAGGTGATAGCGTGATAATATGTAGCCTATGTTCTGACCCGACTTTTTAATAATATTCGTGCCAAATTTGAAGTAAATCCATGCAGTACTTTTTGAGTTTATCCCGGACATACATTTGAAGAAATAAAGGTTCACTGCTCGTTCCCCGTAGGTGATAGCGTGATAATATATAGCCTATGTTCTGACCCGACTTCTTAACAATATTCGTGCCAAATTTGAAGTAAATCCATGCAGTACTTTTTGAGTTTATCCCGGACATACATACAGACAAACAGACAAACAGACAAACAGACAAACAGATAAACAGACAAAAATTCTAAAAACTATATTTTTGGCTTCGGTATCGATTGTAGATCACACCCCAAGTATGCTTTTAAAAAACTATTCAATGTACAGTTTTGACTTTTCTACCATTTTATTATATGTATAGATTATAAATTTTGCTTTATTTGGTGTTAAGGGGAATTGTAAACTTTATTGTAATATATTAACTAGCTGTACCCCGCGGATTCACACGCGTTAATTTGATTATTTGAGGAAAAAGCCTTGACAAAGCCTTTCTCGGTAGATGGACTAATCACATTTGTTTCTTTTACTTGATCATTATTTTGTTGATTGTTATTTTAAAACTGCGATATCTCCTAGGATATTCATTGAAATCGAATGATGTAAAGGGATTTTTTTTTTAAATTAAATGAAGTATTTATACTTTGACTAGCTGACATGTGTCCACTTCGTTCGGCGTTTATTATTTTTGTGATGCAATTATAGTGTAAACTGTAAAGTTTTCCTCTCGCTCGAATTTCCACGACTTGATCTACATATAGCTACCTACCATTATTTTTCACTGAATTTTTATATATATAGACAAAAATACTTAGGTATACCTAGGTATATACTATATATACTTATTTTTAAAATGAAGTCATCAGTGAGTAAAAAGTACCTATCACGATTCAGCCTGTAATATCCCACTGTTGGGCATAGGCCTCTTCCCTATGTATAGGAGAAGGATCGGAGCTTAATCCACCACGCTGCTCCAATGCGGGTTGGCGGATATTCCCTACTATGAGTAACGATCGCTATCAGATGTACATGATAACAACCGGGACCGACGGCTTAACGTGCTCTCCGAGGCACGGTGGGGAGACCCACAAGGACTGCACAAACACCCAGACCACGGCAAACATCTGTATGGCCAATACAAATGTTGTCGTGTGTATATAAAAAGTATATACTTACTTACCTAATTAGTACGTTTCTTTATTACGTCAAACTTATGTAGTGGTGTTTATCTATACTAATATAATAAAGCTTGTCGGGGAATCAATGCAGATAGTTATTAATGTCGGTAGGTACCTGCGATGTTGTCGATATTCATCTACCTTCACTCATTCTATTATTCGAGTCATTCTGTCGTCGGCTAAGTCTTCAGCGCTTCAGTCTTGGCTCTGGCGTGGCACGGTGCACTTGTGTATCCTGCTAGTAGCTTAACCTCGAATCTTCTAATAGTTAGTCTGTGTACACGAATTAATTGTTGCTTATTTAGTTAGACAGCGTGAGCAACTCGAGCAGTGAACGGTGAGCGCCGATGCGCATCGTTAGGAGGGCCCTCCTTAAACCTACACCCGGGGTCGCAAGTCCCGGGCACTGCTCTGACTTTGTCCCTCTGCCACGACCATCATCTGCTATAGACCCGGCGCCCGCTCGGTGAGTCCATTGAATACTAAGTAGTTAGTCTTAGTTAAATTACATTGTTAATTAACGAGTTCGACCCTCCGTCGTCCTCTCCTCACTTCTGATCTCCGATATCAGAAGTGGGATGCAACCTTAACGACCCACATCGCGAAAGTCGTGCGCCGATAGTAAGTTACAATATTTCGTGGTGATTAGTGGGTACGTCGATATTTTAGTTCTTTTCGGTCGTTCTGTTTTATTCTTATCGGTGTACAAGTGGTTTTTGTTCAGTGTTCGATTACGTAATTCGATTTACCGGTTATTTGTTGAATTTAGTTTTATTGTGATACAAAGGTAGTTGTGTAGTGATTAATTTTGCTAATAGATTTTGCGATTCAGTTTTTGTTTCGATTCAGTCACAATGTCAGATCGTGAGCGTCATTGTAGTGCGAGCCGTCGCGGTAGTCGCAGCGACAGTCGTTTAAGGAAGATGCCAGAAGTTAATATACCAATTGAGTTTAATGTAGATGACGATCATAATGGTGAACATCTTAGTGATGTGTAGTGTGTAGTCATCAAGAGGATGATACACTGTGATGAATGTGTGATCCAAGAGGGATACACTGTGACGTGATCCAAGAGGGATACACGTGGATTGTGGAGCAATTGTAATTGCTGGTTGGCTTGTGAAGCCTTGGAAAGGTGGCTTACATAGTTGTTAGTGTCATGGTAGAAAATAAGTTTGGTTATTGAAAGTTTTGATTGTCGTTGGTACATGACTCTGGATAGTTGCTTTAAGTTAAGTTTTTGTGGGTGGGATGCTGTTATCGTGCCCACTAAGAATCTTACTACAGTGAGTAATCTATTTCACGATGCCACGAGAATCGCGTTCGCGTAGTCCCGTAGTTGAATTATCGTGCGATCGAAGCGCAAGTCGAGTCGTCATCATTTAAACTGATTTAACAGTAGTAGTAACCTGTCTCTTCATAAACTTTTACTTGGTATGACTGAGGAATAAACTAAGTTCAAATTCAAGTAAGTTACAATATTCAATGTTGCGAGAGTACTCGTGGTACTTAGGTTGTTTGTTAAGTTTTTGTGGTTACCCACTTGTTTGTGATAAAGTGTAAAATCGTTTTAGCTTGAGTATTTTCGATTACCCTCTGTAACGGATATTTTTGAGTTTGTTTCTACTATCTTACACGATATTTTAACTAATATTATTTGTCGAAGTACCGAAAGAGCGTAAAATTAAAGACGCCATCTTCCGAATATTTAATACTAATTTTCTGATTAGTCAGTCGCCATTTTTATCATCTATTGGTGCGATTGTTGTAATTTGCAAGTGAATAAGCAGGTAGTTTTAATTATTACGTGGCGTATAAGTGATTACTGTGATAATAATTAATTCGCTATAGTTAAAAGTGTGTATCATGAACGTGTAGATAATTAGTGTCTCATTGACGGTTTTAGTCTTTCTTCTACCTTTGATTGATTTATTTAAACTGTTTAAAAGTTGTTTTAGTTATTCTGTGAACGTTTAAATTACAGAGAGTTAATTGATAACACCTTGGTACAATCATAAACCTATTACAACAATAGTTATAGGTAGGTAACCTAAGATTAATAATTTTGTTTATGAGTAGGTAACTATTGAAAATTCTTACTATAGTCTGTCCATTCGTTTTCTTTTAACAGTTCAAGAAAATTTGAAATAAGTGACTTCCTCACACGTTGCCAATTTGATTTAAAATAATAATCGATTTTTATTTAAGAAGAATTTTCAATCGATGTTAATTACGTGGCTAGTTTGTTAAATAAATAAGTAGACAGGTATGTGATTTTCTAAGTCTATTTGCTCATACCTCTTGATGCAAAATTGATTTAGACTTTATCAACTACGCGGTTTAAAGTTGAATGACACTAATACGTGAGTAGTTACATTTTAAGTTTTCGATAGTTCCTTCATAGAGACAGCTAGGCTTTTTAATATCCTATCAGCGATTTTGTTTTGTTACAAAATGAGGAGCGTAATCAAACTAAACTTGATCCGAAATATCGAGGCCCTTTTCGCGTAATAAAAGTTCTCGAAGGTAATCGGTATACCCTTAAAGCTTAAATTGTCAACGTGCCTACAAAGTTCACGAAAAGTTAAGGAAAATGCCAGCATGTCATGTACCAGACGATATTGATGTAATTTATGATCTTGTTGATAACTAGCTGCTGCCCGCGACGTCGTCTGCGTGAACGCTATACAGCAACTAAAGGTTCACTGCTCGTTCCCCGTAGGTGATAGCGTGATAATATTATGTAGCCTATATGTTGACCCGACTTCTTAATAATATTATTGCCAAATTTGAAGTAAATCCATACTGTATTTTTTGAGTTTATCCCGGACATACATACAGACAAACAGACAAAAAATTTAAAAACTATATTTTTGGCTTCGGTATCGATTGTAGATCATACACCAAGTTATTCTTTTAAAAAAGTATTTAATGTGCAGTTATGACTTTCCTACCATTTTATTATAGGTATCGATAAATATACATAAACAAAAATGTTTGTCGTGGTCTGGATTTTTGTGCTTGTGTATTGTGTACTAGCTGCTGCCCGCGACGTCGTCTACGTGCGTTCACTGCTCGTTCCCCGTAGGTGATAGCGTGATAATATGTAGCCTATGTTCTGACCCGACTTCTTAATAATATTCGTGCCAAATTTGAAGTAAATCCATGCAGTACTTTTTGAGTTTATCCCGGACATACATTTGAAGAAATAAAGGTTCACTGCTCGTTCCCCGTAGGTGATAGCGTGATAAAATATAGCCTATGTTCTGACCCGACTTCTTAACAATATTCGTGCCAAATTTGAAGTAAATCCATGCAGTACTTTTTGAGTTTATCCCGGACATACATACAGACAAACAGACAAACAGACAAACAGACAAACAGACAAACAGACAAAAATTCTAAAAACTATATTTTTGGCTTCAGTATCGATTGTAGATCACACCCCAAGTATTCTTTTTAAAAAATATTCAATGTACAGTTTTGACTTTTCTACCATTTTATTATATGTATAGATGATGATGTTCAAGTTTAAGCAGACTGAGAGACTCGAGTGAATGACTCTATCGACTGTAATGTGTTCAACCGTACCAGTGTAGTTATTTTGTAGTCGTAGCCAGCTGTAGAAGGTGTCTCTTGGGGCAACCCAAGTAGTCCGTGGGTGAGCGGTGTGCAAAGTTTAACTTACTGACGGAGGTCGTGGTCTGTTGAGACCGTAGCGTGTAGTCACAGGGGTGACTGACACGGGCTATCCATTCATGGGATATGCGTACTGAGATGTGAGAGAGCAATATGACTGCTCTTCGGCTAGAGAGCTATGGTGTTAGAGGTATTTAATCGTGGATTTTGCAAGCTTGGTTGTAACTTGTTGTCGAAGTATAGTTTTGGTTGTGATGACGTCGATGGTACATGGCTGTGGTATTTGTGTGAAGTGATAAGTTATAATTGGTTTATTGACAATTATGGCTCAGATTATTGTAAAATTCTTGAAACAATCTATATCAGTTTAGAGCGCAGAGTTTGTCTACTTTCCCCTTTTTACGTAGAGTTTGACTGAGTACAAGGTACTGTTGTGGCTTTTTCTTCTTATTCCTATATAGGTACTGCCTACTTATTGTACTTACTGCTTAGGTGTTTAGTGTGTGACGAATGTGGTTTGAAATTTGTTGCTAATGGTTGACCCTGTGCGAAAAGTGTCGTCATAACTAATCCAGGGTGATTAGATGGTAGGCACACGTCTTTTTCCCAGAAGGTAGACGAAATTTGTCGTCCGAGCAACACTCATGCAATGGGTCAGCTTGTCATTGTCATGTATTTAGCATCATCTGACGAAAATCGTCGTCCAAGTCAGGTCCGTTCAGTCGGCTGACTTGTCCTGGATGATTGCTGGTTATGAGTGAGACGAATTGTGTCGTCCGAGTCATTGGCCTGTCGCGCAGCAGACTAAATGTGTCGTCCGAGTCATCCTGCGAAGGATTGGCTTGTCAAGCGCTAACAGACGAAATGTGTCGTCCAGGTCATTGGCTTGTCTAGTGGTAACAGACGAAATGTGTCGTCCGGGTCATTGGCCTGTCTAGCAGCAGACGAAATGTGTCGTCCGAGTCATCCTGCGAAGGATTGACTTGTCGAGCGCTAACAGACGAAATGTGTCGTCCAGGTCATTGGCTTGTCTAGTGGTAACAGACGAAATGTGTCGTCCGGGTCTTTGGCCTGTCTAGCAGCAGACGAAATGTGTCGTCCGAGTCATCCTGCGAAGGTTTGGCTTGTCGAGCGCTAACAGACGAAATGTGTCGTCCAGGTCATTGGCTTGTCTAGTGGTAGCAGACGAAATGTGTCGTCCGGGTCATTGGCTCGTCTAGCAACAGAAATGTGTCGTCTGGTCATATCTGGTCGAGCGCTAACAGACGAAATGGGTCGTCCGAGTCATTGACTTGTCAAGTGGTAACAGACGAAATATGTCGTCTAGGATTGGCTTGTCGGGCTGTTTGCAAAGCCGGGCTACATCTTGATCGAGATAGACTTGTCTAGATGTTTAAGCGTGTGAAGTATGCTGTCATTGTCAAATTTTGGGTTGACTGGTCTAGCTGAAGTGTAGTTCCGAGTCATACCTCGTGAGGTTGACTGAAGTGGTTCACTTACCGGGTTAGTCCATGTCATCAAAACGGTCTTAGTGTTGAGCTGATGATAATCGTTAAGTTAGGATGAGCGAACCGACTCACTCTGATACTATGATTGCCAACTCTGATACTACGACTACTACATCTGATACTATTTGTTACAACTGTGGTACAATGTCGGAGTCTCGCCTGCTTTAGCGGGTGACGATTCCGACCAGCCTGTTTAACATTAGTATGGTCTTCTGCTGTTGTGGGAGATGATCCATGATACGCTGTAGGAGTCTCGCCTGCTTTGGTGGGCGACGATTCTGACCAGCCTTTTTATAATGATCTGTGAAGCACTGCAGGAATCTCACCTGCTTTAGTGGGTGACGATTTAGACCAGCATGTTTGAACTGTAGGGGTTTTCCTATTGTAAACCTAGACCAGTGATACTTACCATATTGATATGACTGTAATCATGATGATGATAACCATATTAAAAAAAATAATAACTGGTGTGACTGAGCGACTTGCTAACTGAAACCAATTATTTCTAGTCGGAAGGTCAAGCGTGGACTGGATCAGATATTAAGATGTTGGATAGGTTTTTGTCAGGATAGTCGAGCGATATTTTGTTTTTGCTTACAAATACCTAAGATTGAAATAGATAGCGCGCGAGGACGCGCGCACGTCAGAATGGCCGTGTCGGGGAATCAATGCAGATAGTTATTAATGTCGGTAGGTACCTGCGATGTTGTCGATATTCATCTACCTTCACTCATTCTATTATTCGAGTCATTCTGTCGTCGGCTAAGTCTTCAGCGCTTCAGTCTTGGCTCTGGCGTGGCACGGTGCACTTGTGTATCCTGCTAGTAGCTTAACCTCGAATCTTCTAATAGTTAGTCTGTGTACACGAATTAATTGTTGCTTATTTAGTTAGACAGCGTGAGCAACTCGAGCAGTGAACGGTGAGCGCCGATGCGCATCGTTAGGAGGGCCCTCCTTAAACCTACACCCGGGGTCGCAAGTCCCGGGCACTGCTCTGACTTTGTCCCTCTGCCACGACCATCATCTGCTATAGACCCGGCGCCCGCTCGGTGAGTCCATTGAATACTAAGTAGTTAGTCTTAGTTAAATTACATTGTTAATTAACGAGTTCGACCCTCCGTCGTCCTCTCCTCACTTCTGATCTCCGATAAGCTGAAGAGTTTGTTTGTTTGTTTGTTTGTTTGTTTGTTTATTTGAACGCGCTAAACTCAGGATCTACTGGACCGATTTGAAAAATTCTTTCAGTGTTAGATAGCCCATTTATCGAGGAAGGCTATAGGCTATATATCATCACGCTAAGACCAATAGGAGCGTAGCACTAATGAAGAATGTTTCAAAATCGGGTGGTCCTATTCCACGGGGACGAAGTCGCGCGCACAAGCTAGTTAAAGTAATATCGACATTAATACATTTATCTTTAGTTTAGAATGAAAAATGTTAACGTAACAAAAACGTGATTCCAAGCGCGTTCGTTGACCCGATCGGATAAATAATTCAATAGGCGGCGATGACTGTAAATGAATGCAGACGGTCATTTAAAATTTTGTTGCAATCAAATAACTAATCGAATAAGGTAAATAAAAAATAATAAAAAAACAATATTTGAAAAAATTTAAAGGTTTAAATTTTGTTTTTTTATTCCTTTATAAACTTAATATTTTTTTTGTCGTATTATACATTTTTTTTTGTTAAAAAAGTTTAAAAGATATGAGATTAGTATTGTAGCGTATTGTTTTGATTTGCACTTTTTAAAAATATATGTAGGTATCACGAGAATAGATATCGTTAGCTATTAATATCTATTTTTATTATTTATCAGCTGGCAACATTTTCTTATTCAAACTGTATTGCTATTGACCTTGACATCACGAAATATGTACTGTCTTTTATCTGTGCGAGTGAACGAACGAGACAGATGATAAGACCACGCCAGTGACGTCATCTATTCCTACTAATAAAATTCCCTTTCTTATTCGACAGACGCGAAGTGTTTATCGACATATTTTCTAATTTCTACTACCTACAGTAATTCATAATGTTGAAAAGATTTGTTCGTTCTCGATTACATCGTAATAGTAATTAACAAGTGAGTAGGTACTTACATTACGTAGAATTACGGCTTGCGTGTTTCGTCAGACTGGTCAGTCAAACTGATTCGCTTCACTGTAGCGCTACCCTACGCTGTACATTATACATGTTTATTTTATGTCAAGTAATCACGTTTCCTAATTTCATTATATTTTTATCGCCGATAAACTCGATTACGTTAAACATTCATATTTCATATTATGTTTTCAATAAAAGGAAATTAACTATATTCTAAAAATATATTTATTTAAATGTTGCAGATGGGTTTAAAATAATCTTATCAGAAGTCTACAAGGGCGGATCCAGCTTTGGCGCCAGGGGGGGGTCAGTCATGGTCAAGGCGCCAGGGGGGGGGGGGGTCACAAAGTCGTGGTCAAGTAAAAAACAGTTATAATTTAAATTTTATAATGATAGATACAGGTAAAAAGTAGGTATTTTATTAATCTATGTAGGTAATGTATTTAAAAATACCTATATTGTGACAAAAATCTTGTTTAACAATTTTAATTAGTGGTCCACCTAGGTCCTTGACACAGCCCAGGGGGGGGTCATGACCCCCGTGACCCCCCCCCCCTGGATCCGCCAGTGGAAGTCTATTAGTTATATACTGTTAGGTTTTAAAAAAAAGAAAAACAGAATTGTTCTTTAATTTTATTAGGTACATCTAATTTTAGAGTTGCAAATAAATAATAATGACGTTATTTAAAAACATATTTCCTTACTCTTCCCTTAGAAAATTTATTTTATTTTGATGATTCCGCACTTTAAATTTTAAATTATTTACATTTAGTAAAAATAAATAAAAATAGCACGGTTTACTTATGCCTTTATTTATTGTAATTGCCCATAAAAAACCGGCCAAATGCGAGTCGGACTCATGTTGTCATTGTGCGAGTGGACTTGCGTTGGTTTAGAAGTTTGATTTTTTCGCAGTTCCAAGGGACAGTAGCCCTGAGTATTTGATATACAGCTTGATACCTCCACGCGTTCCTGAGAAAAAGGGTTTTGACAGACAGAAGGACAACAAAGTGATCCTATAAGGGTTCCGTTTTTTCCTTTTGAGGTACGGAACCCTAAAAATTGTTTTATATGTGGAGAAGAATTAATTACCTACATTATGATATTTCATTATTTTAATTGTCTAAGGGTGGATTTAGACCAAACGAACAAAGAGCTAGAGCTAGAACAAGAGCATTCTTTCTTGATCTTCGAACACTCGTATTCATATATATTATAACAACGAAAGAATGCTCTTCGCCTGTTTACACTATTTATATTACACTATTTTTATTTTTATATTATCCTCATCATCACGCTATATATCATCACGCTAAGACCAATAGGATCGTAGCACCAATGAAGAATGTTTCAAAATCGTTTTTTTTTTCCTTTTGAGAGCTTCCGCGGCGTAGAAGGTTAAAGTTTCGCTCAAATCATGTATGACAGAATTGGTCCTAATCCACGGGGACGAAGTCGCGCGCAGAAGCTAGTTTAAAATAAGTAGTGTATTAATCTATACTAATATTATAAAGAGGAAAAGATTATAACTTTGTTTGTATATCGGGGGTAATCTTCGCAAATACTGATCCGATCATGAAAATTCTTTCACTAACAAAAAGCTACACTATTCAGGAGTGACATAGGCTATATTTTATTGTAATTGTACAAAAAAAGTTCAGTAAAAAAGAAAAATATTAAAATATATTATCAAAATGACAAAGAAACGATCGCCATCTATAGCTATTTATTAGTCTACTTATTTTATTTGCTCTTATTTCACTCAATCGACGACGAAGTTTTTTCGCTTTTTGATAGATGGCGTTGGAGCAACATTTTATTTATAAAGTATGTTATTTGGTTCTGTAATCTATACATATAATAAAATGGTAGGAAAGTCAAAACTGTACATTGAATATTTTTTTAAAAGAATACTTCGGGTGTGATATACTATCGATACCGAAGCCAAAAATATGGTTTTTAGAATTTTTGTCTGTTTGTCTGTTTGTCTGTTTGTCTGTTTGTCTGTATGTATGTCCGGGATAAACTCAAAAAGTACTGCATGGATTTACTTCAAATTTGGCACGAATATTATTAAGAAGTCGGGTCAGAACATAGGCTACATATTATCACGCTATCACCTACGGGGAACGAGCAGTGAACGCACGCAGACGACGTCGCGGGCAGCAGCTAGTTTAAAATAATAAATACACGATATTATTACGATTTTATACGTCAAATTCTAAACAATGAACCTAATAAAACAGTATTACAGTACTAAGAGCTACACAACATAATTGCATCACAAAGATAATTAACGCCCAACGAAGTGGGCGCGGGTCGGCTAGTACGATTTTAATAATAATAAAAAAGTATAACGACTACAGTTCATCCTGTAGTCTGATTGCCAAATTCGTATTACATTTTCGGGTAAACTGAAATCTACCCTAATAGCAACAGCACTGAAACAATTCAATTTGGTACTTATATTGTTTCATTTTAAACGCTATTCGGACATCAACTACTAAAATTTATTTATTTATATATACGAATGTTACGTACCTACACATTCGTTGTAGATATTCGTCAAGCCATCCGCGTGTGGAACTTGGAAGCGTTGTTTCATCAATCACCTCTGCACGGTGCCGTGCTGATAAATTGCAATTTCATCTGTACTCTCTGTTATTATGATTTACTAGAATTGCTTTTTGGCTTCTCACAAACTGATAATTAACTAGCGAGCTGTGTGTATTAATCGGTGCACACTTGTGTGTGTTAATAGATATTATAAACGTTTTAGTTAGTAATTCCTTATTATTGTTCAAACATGTTTTATACGTGAGAATTATACAATTAAATTAAGAAAACATTGAATCAATGTCAGTGGCGTAGCTAGGCAACTGAAGGCCCTGGGGCAAAATATAAACCAGGGCCCCAACTAAACTATTTAAAATCGTTTGTTCTGTATTCGTCCTGTTCCGAATTCGACATACTCCAAATTTTTCGTAATACAGTCGACTTCGTAATAAACTTTAAAACCAAATACAAATTTAACTTATTTTAGTGAACAAATTAAAACTATTTTATGAAAATAAAAGAAAATGTCTACCTGTTGCCGTTCAAAACAGTAACATATCAGTCCTGTAACAGTATGCAGACAGCGGAGGTACGTCAATATGATGCCCTTGAGCACCCTTTGGGTCAGTCAGTCAGTCAGTTCAGCCTATTTTTTTTATATATACAAATGCCCCCGGACGTGATCCGAGACAGTGTCTACAGTTACTCTTTCATTCCAGTTCTATCATTTATGCTTCTCGCACTTTCATTCTGCATACTTATTTCTTTCTTTCATTCCTCCACATGCACCCTCAGGGTAAGGTCCCATCTAATCTATTTTTATACTATTTTGTTATTTATTTTGCAAGAGTCTGCACTCCAGGATACGTCTGCTCCAACGGCCGTCGGTCCTGCGATACAGGTGACCAGCCCACTGCCACTTTAACTTGCTAAATCCGTGGGCTATGTCACTTACTTTCGTTCTCTTGCTCATTCGTCTCATTTATCCTATCCTTGAGAGAAACCCCAAGCATTAGTCCGTTCCATTACACGTTGAGCGACTTGTGGACCATTCTCTTTGTCAGTGTCCACGTTTCGGCTTCGTATAACACAGGCAGAACGCATTGCTCGGAGACTTTTGGCTTCAAGTAATGCGGAATCTTCGAAGTGAAGACTCGACGAAGCCTGCCAAGAGCCACCCAGCCTAACCGAATCCTCCTATCGGCCTCCTTCTCGTAGTTGTTGTGGCCTAGTTGAATGGTATGGCCTAGGTAAACATAATCCTGAACAACTTCGAGAAGGGTACCATGGATCGATATGACTTGGTTGTTAAGCATAACTTTCGTTTTCTCCAAGTTCATACCGAGACCGACTCGTCGGAAGGACTCGTTAGGCTGGCCAGCATTTGGCCTAGCTCATCCAAGGTCTCCGCAAAGATGACGATATCGTTGGCGAAACGAAGGTGAGTGATGGATTCGCCATTGACGTTGACGCCTCGTTCCCCCCAATCGAAGGTCTTAAAGACATCCTCCAGCGCAGTGGTAAACAGTTTTGGGGGTATTACATCTCCCTGTCTAACCCCACGCTGGAGGAAAATGGAGTCTTGTTCTCTGGTCTTGGATATGAACGGTCATCGTCGTCGCATCGTACATACATCTCAGTGCCTCGATATATCGCCAGTCGATATGAAATATCTGCAGAGAGTCCAGGACAGCCCAGATTTCGTCATACATAGCGGCTGATTATATTCTTCTGTCTTTTGTATAATCTGCCGAACAGTATGGATGTGCTTTACGTTGCTACAGTCATTTCGAAACCCAGCCTGCTCCGGTGGTTGGAATTCGTCAAGTCTTCTGGTGAGACGATTCGTAACAACCATCGAAAACAGCTTATAGACGCGTCTCAGAAGTGAGATCGGTCTGTAATTCTTTAACGGAGACTTATCGCCTCGCTTAAAGAACAGTACGACCACACTCCTGGAGCACGCCTCCGGTGTGGTACCTATTGGTGGATGAAGGCGTTAAAGAGTCTTGCCAAGGCTTTTAGGGCAGGTCACCCTGCGGCTTCAAGGAGCTCACTGCTCAGATGTAACTCCGTCATCCCCTGGAACCCTTCCGTTTTTAAGCTGCCCGAGCGCGCACTAATCTCTCAGCTTCAATGTCCGGGATGTCTTCCGAATAATAGCTCAACAATGGTGCACACGGATCTTCAGTCTCCCAAGTCTCAGGCTTCCGTGCGCTCGACGAGTACAGGTGTCCATAAAATTTCTCGACCTCTTCTCGGATCTGAGGGCGAGAGCAAACGGTCCTGCCATCCGCTGTTTTGAGCTTCGCAAAAAGGCTTCACCCCAATGTTCTTTGGAAAACTTTTAACCCCATATTCTGCTCAATAAGAGTAGTAATCTCTCTCGTATTTGAGCAGCGGATGTCTCGGCGTACAAGTGTCCGTATCCTCTTGGAGAGAGCCTTCTGTTCTGGTGAAGCTGCTTGAGCAGCGGGCAACTCGCACCTCCGCCGCATCAGATCCAAGGCTTCGGGAGAAAGTTTGTACTGCTTCGTTGACTTCGTCGTCAGAAAATGTCTGTGATCCAGTATACACACCGTCTTCACCACGTTGTCGGTCATCTCGTCCACGTCGCTAGTAGTTTCTAGCGAATCGAATCGGTTTTGGAGTTCCAGTTCCAACTACTCAGTGCCACATAGTATTTGGGGCAGCGTAGCTCAGAGAGTAGATTTCATCAAGTGGGTCCGCTCTTTTCGGAGACATATATTCAGAGTGCCAAGCATTAGTCTGTGGTCGCTGCCGGTATTAAACCTATTAACTATTGACACGTCTCTGAATATAAGTCTTTTATCTGCTATGATGAAATCGATCTCGTTTCCTCGTCACAGTATCGAGGCTTTGCAATATTCACTGCCTTTGGGGCATCTTCTCGAAAATGAATTCATCAAGAAGAGCATTAGAACGTGCATTTAACTGATTTATTGTTGTGTCTAGTACATTATTGAAAAAAGTAATTTATTTGTTTTGCAATCGGTAATCTGAAGATAATTCTTCAAAATGTTTTTTTTTCCGTCGAGTGTTTTTCATAGGTCCCGCCTTGCACCAAGCGCGTGCTTTTGAAACACGCTGGGGACAGGGGAGTTACCTCCAAATTTCAAACAAAGATGTCCGAGACTTGTTGGGAATTCCTGTGTAATTTTTCATATAAGTTATCATTATTAATTTTGCGATCATGGAATCTGGTTTATTTATATTCCGAATGTGGGAAAAATTTTCATTATTTAAATTTATAGTTTGTAAGTCAGAGTCCGAGGGGCCCCCTGAGCTTGAGGGCCCCGGGGCACCGCCCCACCTTGCCCCTTAGTAGCTACGCCACTGATCAATGTGTAAACAGAATATTTAATTGATAATTGAATTTGTAGAACACCAAAACTGTCGGAAACAGCAATTATGAAACTAATGATCTGTTCTTGCCCGAATCACAGATTAGTAAATAGTAGTATACTACGTACCCCGAATATAATTGTAAAATCGGTCCGCTGATACATTTCGTTTTTTGTTCGTAATAAATGTGCTTTCGTATTAAAAGCGTTGTGACTTGTGAGTAACGTGGTCCAACTATTAAAAACCGTAAACCGGTACCGTTTGTTGCTAAATTTTTCCTAAATTTTGTGGATGTAAATTACATTGGAAAGTGAATGAAGGTAACTTTTATAAAGTTTAAGGTTTTGACTAGCCCATTGGAGCAGTTTGTAGTAACCCTGTTTTTTGCTCCGGGGGTTGTGGGTTCGATTCACACCTCGAGTCTGGATTTAATATTTACCTATATATTTATTTATATATGTATTATTTATAAGTATGTTTATCAAAAAAAAAAAAATTGTAGCTCTACCAGTCGGCTTTAGACGACCGTGTTTGTATTATTTTTATAAAATATCCTGCATCAAATTGGAATTGCTTAGAGCTAAAAGTAATTTTATATTTTATAAATTTTGTTTATTTATTAAATATAAATTAGCAAATTATAAAATGTAAATTGATTTGAAAACATTGTTAAATTCATCGATTAACTAATCATACGACCTCTATCAATGTTAAAGTGTTTTTGTAAAATATAAGATAGTGAAAATTTAACCGTAATGATGAGGCACGTGACAAAATGATTATTAAACTAATTCGTAATTACATTTATAATTAACTAGATGGCCCGGTGAACTTCGTATCACCTACGTATATTTGTGAAAAATATACACAAAACATTTTCCGAACGCATCTATAAATATTTTGACAACCAATTTACAACGTTTTTGACAAAATACATTAAATTTCCCCGCTAGGAACATTTTGTATAGGAAAATTAAATCGCAGTTTTTAGGGTTCCGTACCCAAAGGGTAAAAACGGGACCCTATTACTAAGACTTCGCTGTCCGTCCGTCCGTCCGTGTGTCTGTCACCAGGCTGTATCTCAAGAACGGCTATAGCTAGAGAGTTGAAATTTTCACAAATTATGTATTTCTGTTGCCGCTATAACAACAAATACTAAAAACAAAATAAAATAGATATTTAAGGGGGGCTCCCATACAACAAACGCGATTTTCTTGCCCTTTTTTGCTCGATATCAATAATCGCAACAGGTAGGCACTTGAAATATTCACAAAATACTCAGTTGTATTTTTACTTTAATAATAAATAATAAAATTAAAATAAAATTAATATTTAAGGGGGGCTCCCATACAAAAAACGTCATTTTTGCCTATTTTTGCTCTCATACAATAAAAGTGATTTTTAGCCGCTTTTTGCCCGTTATTACAATCAATGTACCTAGTCAATGGTACGGAACCCTTCTGCGCGAGTCCGACTCGCACTTGGCCGATTTTTAGTATTTTCCGTTACATATTATTTATGTTTCTCACCGTTTAAACCTTCCCTGAACTTCCAAGAATTTCAAGATCAAAATTAGCTAAATAGGTTAAGCCATGCTCGAGTTTTAGCGAGACTAACGAACAGCAATTGATTTTTATATATATAGATTGATTAGGCTACTAGATGTACCTGTGAGAGGCAAAAATATATAATTATTAACATTTAAATTTTGTGAAATTGAGCTCCTTGCATAACGATATTAATTACTTTTCAGTTTTCAAGTGTCTCGTTTACTTCGTCAAAGTTAGCTTTTAGACAATAACTGCATGTAGGTACGTTTTAAGGATCTATAAACATAATGCTTTTTTTCGACCATCGTATAAAAAGTCACGTACATGTTTATGAGGAAGCCATACATCTTCAGTCGTTTTATAATACAGTAATAATTCAGGCTATCATAAAAAAATATAAGTGCAGTTTTATAGAAAAATAAAATATAATCGCAATTTAATGTATCGTAAAATATCAAACTGTTTTAGAATAACTTAAAGGAAGGTTATAATGATTAAAATAATGCGTGCTTATGACCAACTATAAAGAATGACATATCACCGACCTACAGAATGAAATATGGGTTATATTCCTAACATTACTTTCAAACTCTTAACGCTTCTTAAAAATACTTGACTATATAAGGGTCAAGTGGATTTCAAGGAAAATGTCCGTAACTTTAAATATTAATGTCTTATTTGATGTCGTCGATGAATAACTCATATAGATGAGGATTTATTTCTGCTAAAACGGTAAAGTGCAGATTTTACAAAGAGATTATATAATACAATAAGTAAACATCATATTTATTATTCATATAATTTAATAATTGCATTCGCAGTATACAAGATAAGTACATTTAACTATGTTGTAATCCCTTATCTACATCTACATCTATGATTTCTGTCTGGATTTTCCAATTTAAAGGTCGCCCGGGTGTCGTCTGGTATATAAGGGTTTTCAAAACATCCGAATAAAATTCGCGCATTGTTAATTTTGCTTCAGCCTGTTAATATCCCACAGCTGGGCAAAGGCCTCGTTCCCCATGTAGGAGAAGGATCAGAGCTTAATCCACCACGCTGCTCCAATGTATTGTGTACCAGAATGTTAAAAAGTGACCCTACCTATGTATTACTATGATCACTAGAAATCACCACAAAGAAATTAGAGGAAATTTCGATTTAAGAAGTGTGTTCAACATTAAGCACTGCAGACGGATTCTATTGTTACAGACCTACGTAATAAAGGCAGGTAATTATCACACTACTAATTTAGTCGCCTACTCAACACCGTGTCATTTTAATACCCTTTCTTGAAATGTCAGCTCAGGTAGTCTTTACGTTGTTGTATTATTATTCTCTTATGAAAAAAAAAAACTTATATAGTCGATATAGCGTCGGTACAGTTTGGTTACTCTTATTTCTTTGACTTTAGAATTAAAACTTTTAGTCTAAAAATAAACAGTTTCTGCTTCAAACATAATCTAAATCCATCTATATAATACAGTCAAACCTGGATAAGTGAGAACTGGATTAGTGAGAAAACTCTATAAGTGAGAGTAGTAGGCAGGACCCGTCATTTTAAGCTCCCAAAACCTCTATTAGCGAGAAACAGAAACCTCTGTAAGTGAGAGTCGTTTTTCTCTCATAGACCTCCGTAAGTGAGACTGCTACTTATCTATACCTCTATAAGCGACAGTCGATCTTTATTTATATTATTTAGGAGGAACTATAGTTACAATAAAAATAAAGTAACAAATGACAAAACAAATTACAAATTTAACATCTGCTATTTTATGACTCATTCTTAACTTTCGTGAAACTTCCTACCATTGTTTTTGTATTGTTTTCTCTTCAATATTGTACCTATTCTATTTTGTGGAACTAAATAACGTTGTTGTTTTATCGCATTCTTTTCCTTTCTTTCCATTTTTTTCGAATGGACACGTGTGCCTGTGTACCGTCCTGTTTGTCGGACTTACTCAGTTTATAGTTAATCAATTGCGAAGAAAAGTTCTGTTCTGCATCATGTCAAAACGGAAAATTAAAGTACTGTCATTAAGTGATAAACTTAAAATAGTGAATGCGTTTGAATCCGAAAAATCGTGAAATGAAATTCAGAGGGAGTTTAATTTACCAGAATCCACCTATTATAAAATTATAAAATCAAAAGACTATAAAGTGCTATGACTTGTTATTGCTGCGTACCCCTATAAGAGAGAAACGCTACACATGTACCTGCATTAGCGAGAAACTCGGGTTAGTGAGAAACCTCTATAAGCGAGAATGAGATTGTGCTCCCTTGAACTCTCGCTTATCCAGGTTTGACTGTATATGTAGGTGGTACGAAGATCACCGGGTTATCTAGTATACCTATATATGTTACAGTAAATGCACGAATTACGGTAATCCTAAGATTTACCAACTCTTAATAATTGTAAAAGCCCGAACGATTTTGCGATTCGTACTTTTACCACCATTCACTTGGTAAGTCTTAGGATTTACATTAAAGGCACGGTAAATTTTTAAAAAGACATGTTCTAACGTGGCTAGTCTTTGGTTAAATCCCGCGTCGGTCTAATTTTGAAGTTAAATAGGTTAGGGTTACTTATTTTTTGTAACGAAAGTATGCCGATAAACGGTCTAATTTTGAAGTTAGATTGAATATGGTTATTTTTTTTGTAACGAAATTATGCCGATAAACGGTCTACGGGTCTCCTAATCTAAAGACTTACCAATTTAAGTTTTTGACTGAAATAAATTAATAAGAATTAATCTTTGGTTTATTCCCAAAACCAACTTTTACTAGCTGTCAGTAGTAAAACCTAGCATGTACTAAATTCTAATAGTAAAAGCCCAAAAAAAATGTCCTAATTTTATAAATCCTTACATTTACCAACTCATGTCGGTAAATCCTAAGACTCACTCTTAAATCTTAGGATTTACCGTAGTTCGAGCTTTTACAGTATCATATACATATATAAAATGCTTTGTTAGTAAGTACGTAAATACACAGTTTTCTCTATAACCACCAAACCCAATCAACTTCCCGTTGGTGTGGTAATACCCCTTGGTCTCCCGGTGGTAGTAAGGGAGTTTGGTCGCGGTTGGTTAAAGTGGGTGGTGGCGGGTGGTGAAATGTTAAAACATATATTTATGTCCTTTTCTAAAGCATGACATCTGAAAAGATCTCAAAATTTCTGTAATGGTCTAGAAAGTCTCTGCGATGTATTTACCCGAGCAACGCCGGGTTTCGCTGCTAGTTTAAAATAAAATCCTATCGCCTTACACATATTAGGTACAATATTGATAGATGGATTTATGTTACAGATGGATAGTTTTGAAAATGTTATAGATAATTATATCAATAGAAAAATATAGATTTTTTTAAAGTGAACACCTTTACGCCGACTAAGTATAAAAATTGTAATAATGCCTCAAAAAAATTAATAATTATAAAGTGATTATAATTCTCTGAATAGAAGACGTAAGCTTACGTACGCTGTAAGATGTAAAACAATCTAGATTGTTTTACATCTTACAATTATATATTGTTGACTATTTTTTGTATCGTTGTTCAAGGTTAACCAGTTGGATAAGATTGTTCAGTTTTATTTGTTTAATAATAAGTTAATAACAGATCAAGTGTACAAAAAATACAGTAAACGGCCATAAATAATGTACGTAGGTATAATATATCGTTCTTCGACTTCGTACTGCGTTATAGTCTATTTTATATAGGCTTCATACTACCGGTAGGTATTAAATTTATTCTGACAACTCCTAAGTGCATTTTTAAATACAATTTATATATTGTTTTCAGTTTCACTTTTGAATTAATTTTTTCGGCCAAGTTATAGGCCAGGAGTTTTCATCCATTAGTCAGATCGGTGAAGATAGTCTCAAGTTCGGATCTCCTACTATTTAATACAAACCTTGACCTGACAATAACGAACACAAAAAATAAAACCGTTTAAAAAATAGTTTAACTTCGAGTAGTCGTTCCAAAGTTATGCGCGAGCGTATATAACGACGACTTTTTAAGTACGTTATAGATAAGCCACGTGGTACATGACATGCATTTAAAAGGTGATATCAATTTGCAAGTCATGGTGATGTAAACTATAATGAAAAAAAAATAATGATTTACGATAAAAATTGAAATGACGTTGACCTTCATTTATTATACAGGTGTCCGGTCCTGAGCTAGCGATAATTTAAGGTTACAAAATATAGGTACCTAATTTCATCGAAAAAACAGCCTCCCTCCTGTCGGAATGGCCGCCATTTTTTTTTATTCTTTTTTTAACCTCTGCCAAAAGATGCAGATTTCTCTGGACAGAAAGGTCCTAAAGATGTAAAAAAATGTTTTTAAAAGGTAAAAATAGCATCTATCAAATAAAAATAAACATTATGGAAAGTTTTAACTAAAAATAACGTCTTTAAAAAATTTACAATGCTAATTAAGGTAAAAAAATGACTCTTTTTTCTTAGTTTTCTTAACATAATTCAAAAATCGGCCAAGTGCGAGTCGGACTCGCGCACTAAGGGTTCCGTACCATTGACTAAACTAAAGGCTATATTTTATTGTTATTAAACAAAATCCTTAATAAATAAGAAAAAGATTATACCATATGAAAATGGAAAATAAACTGGTCAAATACGCCATCTATCTATCGATCCATGCCGCTATTGGAAAGCTACTATATTAGTCTATCGACGACGTTTTCTTGGTTTCTGGATAGATGGCGTAGGAATTAAATCGCGTCCGCGTTAAATATTTATGTTACTTTGTTTTTAGTATTTGTTGTTATAGCGGCAACAGAAATACATATTTTGTGAAAATTTCAACTGTCTAGCTATCGCCGTTATTGAGATACAGCCTGGTGACAGACAGACGGACGGACGGACGGACGGACGGACGGACGGACAGCGAAGTCTTAGTAATAGGGTCCCGTTTTTACCCTTTGTGTACGGAACCCTAAAAACTAGCACATTGATACTAATTTTTTTAATACTGTCCTAATACTCAAGGATATTACTAACAAATTGACATTAAAATTATTGTTCATAATTGCATAACTCGAGAGTTAGGGCTGTTTGAATATGACCCTTTTGCGAGGGTCCCAAACCCATGTAGAGCTACCTGCTACATTTAATATGGTCTAAGATCCGGGATTAGACAAAATATTCCCTCATCTGTTAATTAGATAAAACAATTTTTTATAGGCTGATTTCAATATTGTGAATTTATAAAAACAACCTCTGCCACCATAAGCCTGCTGCAATTTTTTTTTTTAATCTTTTCCCTCTCATGTAAATTACATGTAGTAAGCTAAAACATTTTATATTATATACCTGACTGTAGTAGGCACCCATCTCTATGATTGCTACATAACACTTACCTGCAGCCAGGTCAGTAACCTCAGTCAGCAGTAACCTTTAAAGATATTTGTAGTTAAAACTTTCCACAATGTTTATTTTTATTTGATAGATGCTATTTTTACCTTTAAAAAAACATTTTTTTTACATCTGTAGGACCTTTCTGTCCAGAGAAATCTGCATCTTTTGCAGAGGTATCTTACAAGAATAAAAAAAAATTAAAATGGCAGCCATTCCGACAGGAGGGGGGCTAGACCCCCATATATGGATGTTTTTGTCGATGAAATAAGGTATATTTTGTAACCTTAAAATATCGCTAGCTCGGGACCGGACACCTGTATATTATACAGTAGCTGTTGTGCAGCTTGCTGTGTACATAGTAGCTTCTATGATGACACTATCACGATTCAGCCTGTAATATCCCACTGTTGGGCATAGGTCTCTTCCCAATGTAGGAGAAGGATTGGAGCTTAATCCTCCACGCTGCTCAAATGCGGGTTGCGGATATATTCCCTACTATGAGTAACGATCGCTATCAGGTGTACATGATAACAACCGGGACCGACGGCTTAACGTGCTCTCCGAGGCACGGTGGGGAGACCCACAAGGACTGCACAAACACCCAGACCACGGCAAACATCTGTATGGCCAATACAAATGTTGTCGTGTGCGGGGATCGAACCCGCAACCGCCCGCGCAACAGCCAATCGCAATCCAGTGCTGTGACCGCTGCGCCAACGCGGCGTCTATGATGGCATTTATACATAAACGAATCAAATGCTTTTATAGTACAGTGCTGTTATAAAATACAGTAAGAGTTGAGAACGTTCGCTGGATAAGATAGGAGTTGATTTATGCTATTATTTGCGTTGGCTGAGGAAGAGGTATATACCTAGTTAGTTAGTTACGCCACCACTGTGAATAATTTTGCCTACAGTGTACACACGGAATGGTTGCTGTAAGGTATCAGGATACGAACTATTGATCACTACACCAGATTATTGTTGGTTTTTTCTTTATTTATTACCTATCATTATTTTTTACTTCTTTTTCTTTTAGGTTTTGAATGTTTCTATTTATTTCACTCTATTTCCTTAATGAACTCATTTATTATTTTATTTATATATAGTCCCAGATTAAAAATAATACCCAAATGGATGAACTCTTGTATATATATATTAGTTTTAGTTTTACTAAGGGAGATATTTTATACACCTATTTGATTAAAGTAGAATTAGGTATAATAATTACCTTTACTTTTTTACACGCTTTTTATTAGCTTCACCTGTATGTTTGTTAATATGTTTGTAACCGACTCCTTTGGACTTCATTTTGACCCACTTTTAACGTTTAGATTTTATTTAAACTTGGTAGACTTATCGAAGACCGATGACAATATTATACTAATTTGATAAGATTATTCCATTATCCTAACGGCTTGGCACAATAGTCAAGGCTTTTCTCGCTATTCTTTGGACTTCATTTTGGTTTATTTATAAAAGCGTGTTTCATAGTTTTTTAAAACTATTTTTTATTCTACTTGACTCGTCATTTTTATTATTATTTAGTTTTTTAATAATTTTATCGACCTGACGGGGTTTTATTGGTGGTGAACCAAAACTTTAAATAAAGGTAATAAAATCTAACGGATGTATTTAGCTCAGCATGGCTGTGGGGCTGTGGTTTCAGTACATGCACAGCCAATGTTGCATCGCTCGAACATTTAGTTAGAACTACTTACTATACAGTAAAACAGGAAGTAAAGCTTACGGGAGACTAGTTCTTAGACATGGAGAAAAATATACATTGCTTCAGGCTAACCATTTTATTTTAAAAATTATTGCTTTGCATCATTCTTATGCTAGATACTCGGGCATGACTAAAGATTTTGAAAACCTCTTCCATAATGTGGGTACACATTTACTATTAACGAAAATACCTATATTTCTGTAATAAACTTAAGTTTAAGGAAGTTTAAAACTATTTTTCTAATATGTTTTCAATGAGAGCGGCAAAACGGCTGCAGGTGTCATGGCGTCGGCTCTGACGTCACAAAATAATGTGGGCCTTACTTTTGCAGTATTTTAATGTTTTATTTTATTGAAAATCACAATTAGTGGAGTGCCTGGGGCGTTAAAAACACGAAAACCTCGGATTTCCGTTACAGTGAATGAAATTTTATAATTCAAAGTGGAATGTTTAGCTAATAATATATACAAAAAAGTTTACCTATTAAAAAATTGTGATCTCGATTCAAAAAAAAAAAAACGAAATATTTATAATTTTGATAGTTTAAACCCTGTAGAACATTTTTCTACACCAAAATTAAGTTAATTGATACATTCATATAGAGATAGTAATTAGGAAAAAGATTTAACCGACTTCCAAAAAAGGAAGAGGTTCTCAATTCGACTGTATGTTTTTTTTTATGTATGTTAGCTCAGAACTTTTGACTGGGTGGACCGATTTCGATCAATTTTGTTTTAATTGAAAGGTGTTGCGTGTCATGTGGTCCCATTTTAATTTAATTGAAATCTGACAAGTACTTTTAGAGTTATATCTAATAATGCGTATTTACTTGACTACTTTTTCGTCGACCTTCGTTGTATTATACCGCATAACTTTATACTTGGTGTACCGATTTTGATGATTCTTACTTTAATCGAAAGCTAATACTTATCATGTACTTTTGTTTAAATTAGATCGAGATCTGATTACAACTTTTTGAGTAATCTTTAATAGCGCGTATTTACTTGACTATTTTTTCGTCATATTACGTTGTACTACTTGTCGATGTAATTGAAGTCGGTTTTTTTTTTCGTTTGCGAGCAAACACAATTATTTAAAGTATAATAGTATTAGCTCCAAATCTACTTGATTCAACAATATCATCATGATAGCGGTCTATTAGTCGTTATCTAATAGTTTTTTCATCCGGTGTATGCTGTGAGGTATATACCATCGTATCTTTCAACTCTTGCATAGAAAATTGGCAGTCGTCATTCGCATATTTGCTTCATTGCTGCAACTATCATCGAAATTGTCAAACCAACCTTTTTATCAGCAGAGCTCAGATGAATAGAATTTTTAAGAGAATTATAACAATCAGCATGCTATTTTGCTTGGAGTGTTTGTAAATCTGCTATATCAGAAATTCTTTTATGAATTTCTTGATAACAATCGTTTTTCTGTACAGCTATAAAGCTTACAATGGAGTCATTTAAAGTTGGAGTATTAATATATGAGATTTGTCTTCGTCATTTTTTATTTAATTTTGCTTAAATTTCTTTATTAGCTTCTTGACCAGAGATGAAACAGTTTTCCCACTCAAAGCTCGATAAATCAGTGCTACTTCGGAGTTTCTTTTTCGAAGGCAAAAATGGAGTATCATTGGGCCTCTTCTTATATGTTTCAATATATTTTTGGCGACAACCTGTATTATCGTAAATGAATTCAGTTTGAAGATGATGTAACAAGCCATCTTTTCGTTCTCTCCTCTCCATGTTCTACTGCCTGTCCAAGGTCGTTATGACCGTTCATACGCTCCAACATTTCAAGAAAATATTATTTTACGTCTATTTAGGTATTATTCAACGTATATAATACGAAAAATATATATATTTTAAATAAAATTATTAATTTTTTATAGTTTTTGGTTTAAATAAAAAAAAATCAAAAGCACAAAAAAAAATTTGGTAAACTTTACACTTTATAGTATAACAAAGAAAACCCCCCCTCGACCATTTAAATTCATTCACTGTAACAAAAGTCTGAGGTCAAAACCCCCAGACACTCCACTAAATAATCTTATTATATTACATAAAACGAAACCAGTACCTATTTTGAATTTTTTTAATATGAGTGTTCCTCTAAAATCTTTAAATTGACGATTTTTTGATACTGTCGTCATGCCCATTCTGATATAAAAAAATCTTTGGATGCCATATTATGTCCTAATGTTAGACAATACTCTCCATCGCTGTACAGGAAATGTTTTTGAGTTTAACCCGTGAAGTTTCCCCATTGCGAGTTGATGGATAATTTTCCTTAATAACTTTAACCTACTTAAATCTGAGTGCCTTCCGAAAGATCAAAAAAGCCAGGGAAAGTACATGAATTCCATCAGCAAATTGAGTAAACGGGTAATTGAACGATCCGGTTATTTAGAGAAATCAGAAATCAGAATCATCATCATCATCATCATCAGTTCAGCCTATTGCAGTCCACTGCTGGACATAGGCCTCCCCAAGTTCGCGCCAGACATCCCGGTTTTCCGCAATCCTCATCCAGCCTACACCGGCAATCTTACGAAGATCGTCGGTCCAACGGGCCGGAGGACGTCCCACACTGCGTTTGCCAAGACGCGGTCTCCACTCCAGGACACGTCTGCTCCAACGGCCATCGGTCCTGCGACACAGATGACCAGCCCACTGCCACTTCAACTTGCTAATTCTGTGGGCTATGTCGGTTACTTTCGTTCTCTCGCGGATAGTCTCGTTTCTAAGTCTATCTTTGAGAGAAACCCCAAGCATAGCCCGTTCCATTGCGCGTTGAGCGACTTTGAACTTGTGGGCCAGTCCCTTCGTCAGTGTCCACGTCTCGGCTCCGTATGTCAACACAGGCAGGACGCATTGCTCGAAAACTTTTGTCTTTAAGGATTGCGGAATCTTCGAAGTGAAGACTCGACGTAGCCTGCCAAACGCCGCCCAGCCCAACCGAATCCTCCTATTGGCTTCCTTCTCGAAGTTGTTTCGGCCCAGTTGAATGGTGTGGCCAAGGTAGACATAATCCTGAACAACCTCGAGAAGGATACCGTCAACCGATACCGGTCTCGGTATGACTTGGTTGTTAAACATAACTTTCGTCTTGTCCAAGTTCATACCGAGACCGACCCGTCGGGAGGACTTGTTTAGGCCGGTCAGCATTTGGCCTAGCTCATCCAACGTCTCCGCAAAGATGACGATATCGTCAGCAAAACGAAGGTGAGAGATGTATTCGCCGTTGACGTTGATGCCTCGTTCCCCCCAATCCAAGGTCTTAAAGACATCCTCCAGCGCAGTGGTAAACAGTTTCGGTGATATTACATCTCCCTGTCTTACACCACGCCGGAGGAAAATTGGTCTTGTTCTCTGCTCTTGGATACGAACGGTCATCGTCGCCGCGTCGTACATACATCTCATTACCTCGATATATCGCCAGTCGATATGACATCTCTGCAGAGAGTCCAGGACAGCCCAGGTCTCGACAGAGTCGAAGGCTTTCTCGTAGTCCACAAATGCCATACACAGCGGCTGATTATACTCTTCTGTCTTTTGAATAATCTGCCGAACAGTATGGATGTGGTCTACGGTGCTGTAGCCATTTCGAAACCCAGCCTGCTCCGGTGGTTGGAATTCGTCGAGTCTTCTGGCGAGACGATTCGTAACGACCCTCGAGAATAGCTTATAGACGTGGCTCAGAAGTGAGATCGGTCTGTAATTCTTTAACAGAGACTTATCGCCTCTCTTAAAGAACAGTACCACCACACTCCTGGACCACGCCTCCGGCGTGGTACCTCGCTGGATGACGGCGTTAAAGAGACTCGCCAAGGCTTTTAGGGCAGGGCGCCCTGCGGCTTTAAGTAGCTCAGTAGTAACTCCGTCATCCCCCGGGGCCCGTCCGTTTTTAAGCTGCCCGAGCGCTGCACTAATCTCATCTACTTCGAAGTCCGGGATACATTCCGAATAATGGCGCAGCAATGGTCCACGTGGATCGTCGGTGTCCCAAGTCTCAGGCTTGCACGCGCTCGACGAGTATAGCTGGCCATAAAAATTCTCAACCTCTTCTCGGATCTGCGGGCGAGAGCATACGGTTCTGCCATCCGCTGTTTTTAGCTTCGCAAGAAGGCTTCTCCCCAATGGTTTTTGGAATCAGAATCATCATCATAATATTGTTGAAATTTTTGAAGTGAAACTTTTTTAGGCGTATGAGGGGTAAAATTTGAGCGACAGGTAACGCGGCAGCGTCTGGGACGGTCAGTACTTGGATGGGTGATCGCCTGGTAAAACCGCGTGACTTTGGCTTTTTGTTTTTTTTTTCAATTAGTTTTTTTTTGTATTTTTAATTCGATTTCTTTAATTAGTTTTTTTTTCAAACAAGTTTCACTTCTGACTTGTGTACTTTGTACCCACGCAATTTTTATTGAATACGTTTTCTTAGAGCTTAATTATCCAAGTCCTTATAATAATTACACGGTTAATATTTATGGTTTCTTAAAAATGTTAACTGCGATAAGTCCCGTATACGTAAAAGCGTTGATAGCAGCCGTGAAAGCCTCAAACTCATTTGAATCATATATATTCATTCAAGTGTCATCATTTTTAGCCACGCAACCGTCAACAATGTAGGGTAGATATAAATCACCTATACGAGTAAATGTAGTCGTGATGTGCACCGCTCGCGAGCGCAAATGATAGTTATCCCAACATACGCGTGGTAAAATTACGCACGACACTAATATATAAAACAAATAGGCGTAATAAGTTGCCGGGTTTCTTGGTAATAGTCGTTTATTTTCTCACACAGTACATGGACTTTCATTTAATTTTACACATACGTATTGTGCGAGACCTTACCCTATTCATATAAGCTAGTCTCGAAGCCCGCGTTTCAGGACACCAGAACCCCGGCCTCGTCTAATTTACATGAAATATATACAAGTGTAATAAAGCGTAACCACATAGGCGCAGAGGTTGCAGGGACAAGTTGACGCGCTATTGCAGGTTCGATTCGGCTCATAGCAAATGTATAAGCCATACAGATGTTTGTCATGGTCTGGAATTTTGTGATTTGGACCCCAAACACAGAATTCTTATCTTACTGCGGAATTTAAAGCGTTTATTTATTTATTTTTATTTTTTTAAGGGCCTGTTTCACAATGTCCAAGTAAAGTACCCTATAGCTATTTGACAAATTAATTATGTGACACATAAAACTTCTAGTTAGTCCTCATTGCGTTTCACCATCATCTTACCTATAAATTTATTTGACATATAGCTATTTGCCAGTTACATGTGAGTAGGTTTGGCAACCTCGCATTTAATAGTTCCGTTTTTCGAAATACATGTTTTAGGATATCATTCTGTGTTGTAAGTACACATGAAAGTATGTTTTAATAATTTCAATGCATGGTTTATACTATTTTTTATACATTTTATATACATACAGCTTGAAATATGTTATTACTTAATTTTTTTATTGATCAAAACAGAATATACATTACCTATTTTGTGTATTACTGTGAACGGAACGTCAAACTGTTAAATGAACAAACATGAAAGTTGACAAGTTTGAAATATCGTACTGTTATAACTTTTAAAAAAAATAGTTACCTTTCTGTGGTGTGGTTTTGGTGGAAGAAATTTGGTTTACAATTAATAAATATACGTAATTTACCGCATGTTTAGTAAGTCGAAATCTTATCCTAAAGTCCGTATCATCCGAGGCTTGCATATTATTATAATTAATGCATTGTCGAAATACAGGATTCCTTCTCGGTCTATTTAAACTATACATAAAATCATCTAATTCGTCTTCAATTATATCAAATATTTCCATATCCATTTTTTTAAATATTCTTGCACAAATAAACAAACGCTTTCAAGTAATTTATTTGACAGATAAATATGCTATTGGCCAGTTGATCTGACCTATAGTTTACTGGGTACTTTATTTGTCAGTTAGTGCTATTTGTCAATTGTGAAACGCAAACGTTGTCGTTATTTGATAAATAAGTTGCAAGTAGCTTATTGGGAACTTTATTTGGACATTGTGAAACAGGCCCTAAATATACAAAATATTGATACACGCAACAAAATGCAGATAGGCATTATTTTGTGCTACGTAGAGCAGATTAAAATGCAAAAGTTATCCGAGGAAAGGTTACAAACACAAATAATGTTACCGAGCTCGTGTGCCTGAAATCATTTGTTAATTCAATGGTTTTCAGAGCAGCGAAACGAGGAAACTAAATTTACATATCAAACACAAAGCTCGGTATATTGAAACTTGTTTCTTAAAATAGATATTTATGTAGATTTGGTACTAAAAATACACAACATTTTATGGCGTTTAGTGTTCGTAATCAAACTTTGAAACTATTTTATGTTCCCTCGGCACGTTCGCACTGTTTTAAATCAATCTACATAAAATTTACATGTAGCTATTACATTGAAAGCACAGTTTTATGTTTGTCGTATAAGTGCATATTTACATATTAGTTAAAATATTAGTTTTTGATTCATTCGCTTCGATGCATGTCAAAGTGTAGGTACGTATGGAAATGGAGAACATTTTAATTTTCCTAACATTTTTACTGTTTTTCGACATAATATACCTACTATACCGAAGACAGTAATTATCCCACTAGAGGGGTTCCTATGAGCGGGTTGGAGCTTAATCTATACTAATATTATAAAGAGGAAAAGTTTATAACTTTGTTTGTATATCGGGGGTAATCTTCGCAAATACTGATCCGATCATGAAAATTCTTTCACTAACAAAAAGGTACACTATTCAGGAGTGACATAGGCTATATTTTATTGTAATTGTACAAAAAAATTCAGTAAAAAAGAAAAATATTAAAATATATTATCAAAATGACAAAGAAACGATCGCCATCTATCGCTATTTATTAGTCTATTTATTTTATTTACTCTTATTTTACTCAATCGACGACGAAGTTTTTTCGCTTTTTGATAGATGGCGTTGGAGCAACATTTTATTTATAAAGTATGTTATTTGGTTCTGTAATTTAAAATAATAAATACACGATATTATTACGATTTTATACGTCAAATTCTAAACAATGAACCTAATAAAACAGTACTAAGAGCTACACAACATAATTGCATCACAAAGATAATTAACGCCCAACGAAGTGGGTGCGGGTCGGCTAGTCCACTAATAAAATACTATATTTATCCACTAATAAAATAAATCTTAGTTAAATATACTTTCAGGAATTATCATTATGATGGAATATTTGTTTTTGAATACTTTCAGGAATTATCATTATGATGGAATATTTGTTGTTGAATAGTTTGTCAAGTAATTTTAACCAACTTCACAAAAAGGAGTAGGTTCTCAATTCGATTGTATTTTTTTAAGTATGTTACCTCAGAACTTTTGACCGTGGGTGGTTGGGTGGACCGATTTCGATGTTTGTTTTATATCGAAAGGTGGTAGGTGTGTCTCAATTTAATCAATATCGGACAAGTGCCTACTTTTTGAGTTATCTCGTTGGTTTTATTGAAATATTTGTGTTTTTATTAATTTATCATATTAGTAGGTAGCTATTCCATGATTCATGTTTTTTAACCGTCTTCCAACAAGTACTCTTCGAGTTATAATATCTGATAATGCGTATTTACTTGACCATTTTTTCGTCAACCGTCGTTGTATTACACCTCATAATTTTTTATTTAGTTAACCGATTTTGATGATTCTAATCAAACAACTTTTTCGGAGTTTACCGCGGTTTATTAAGTTTTTAAACGTCCGACTTTTCGGATACTTTACAGCAACCATGGTCACGGAGATCCCCCCGTTTCTGTAAAGCAGCGGTCGGCAACGCGCGGCCCGCGGGCCGCGTGCGGCCCGCGGAGGTCTTACTTGCGGCCCGCGAATGTTTTGTAAATAAGTTATAAATATCACAATTAATGCATGAACGAACCGCGATCAGGTAACACGTAGAATTAAAACGAAACTGGCAGATATATGATGTGACATTTTTCATTCAGCGACAGATTTGGTGAGTTTGAAAAGTTTCAAGCAAAGAAGATTTTTGCAAACCCTTTTTCCTGTGATATTCAGGAAGTAGGTACAGAGTCATTACAAATGAACGTATTTGATCTGCAATGTCATTACATTGCAGATCAATCACAACATGCGTCTAGAAAGACCTGTGTAAACAATCCAAATAGATTTTGTTACATTTGTGGCAAATATACATTCAAAAAATTTTGTTTAAATGTCTCAGAGTTCGATAAAAATGCTTACATGGAGTACTATCGACGGCCATTGGAAACAAACAACAAGCACTGGATACCCAATATAGTGTGTAAAACGTGTGAAATTTTTCTTGAATAAAGTTTGAACGTGGTTTGAACAAAATTTCACAGAGCTTAATGTTTGCATATTTCAAGTTTTATTGTTAAAAATTTTCGGCATTGAGGCAGAAATAACAGTAATTATTAACATATTCCTTGTGCATAGCGTTTTTAGAAACCAATGAGAAAAAAATATCAAAAAATCTTGTGCAGTAAGGTCCGGCAAATTCGTGAATTGCGGTGGCCCAATACTTTTGCGCACTGTTGAAAGTCATTTACCGTTGTATAATATTATATTTTATATAATTATTAACGTTATAATCTTTATTATGGTCCTCTCAAACAACTCGAACAAAGAACAAGTGAAAAAAATATTTTGTCAGTTATATGGAAAAAACATGGTGGCCCAAAACTTTTGCACGCCACAGTATATCCAGAATGTTTCCAAAATTGAGTGCTGAGAATTTAAAAGCTGGAATTTTCGAAGGACCACAAATTAGAAAATTAATAAACGATGTAAATTTTACTGAAAATATGACAACTGCTGAAAAAATACCTGGAATTAGTTTTTTTGGCTTGTAAAAAACTTTTCGGGAAATAAGAAGTCCGTCGACTTTCCTGACCACGTCAAGCAGTTACCATTATACGTTCAGCACCTTGGATACAACATGAGCATTAAAATGCATTTCACTTATAGGCACCTTGATCGATTTTCTGTAAATCTTGGACATTTAAGCGAGAAGCAGGGAGAACGCTTTCATCAGGATATTCGCTTCATGGAGGAGCGCTATCAGGGCTATTGGAGTGAAACTATGATGGCTGACTACTGTTGGATTATCCAGAATAGTAGTAAAACTCCAAGTTATTCAAGAAAGTTACATAAAAGAAAATGTTGTTTAAATAAATTGTTATATGACGGGAAACCATGTTTTTTTGACAAAAATAGCTACCCTTCATATCTCAAAATGTAGAGCTGCTAGCAAAATTCTGAGTACAAATTTAGAATTAGGGTAGAAAATTCAGCTAGATCCATAAAAAAATCCATACAACAAAAATGCTGTTGTGCTGTATAATGTAAGTATTACATGTACGTATAAAATTCCATATATTTTAAAAATTTTAATAGCATTTTCATTTTTTCCATGGGATATGACCAATTTTATTGTAGGTATCAGATAGAGTCTAGGGTTTAAATCATAAGTGCGGCCCGCCTTTAGTTTATTTGGCCACCTCGTGGCCCTTGCCTACCAAAGGTACCGACCACTGCTGTAAAGTATAAAATCCGAAAAAGTTTTTTCATTATAATGAGTGAAATTTGCGTAAACATTAGAAAACAATATTTGATGATTTTTTTATCGATAGCTGATACTTGCCGCATAGTTTAAATCATTTGTGTGTGATCTTTACTAACGATGAGTCCAAAAAACTAGACACAATGAGAGTATCATCGCTTTTATATTTTAATAAATTTTTCGTTTGATATTTATATATATTTATTTAACCGAACGAGAATAGAGCTACAGTGTGTTTTTAGTCTATGTGGCAATGCATCGTATCGACTAGTGGCATACTTGTTAGATAAGTATTATCAGTTAGTAACACATGCTATTATCGGTACATAACGTTAGACTTATAATGCGGTCATTACGAGGGGTCATATTCATATACATATAGGTACAAACATATAATAAAATGGTAGCATCATTAGGAAATAAGTACAGGCCAATACTGTGTGTACATTTTATGTTCAAAAATAATTGCTACTTGTGATGCGGTTGTTACGAAAGAATGGGCTTTTTTATGGCTTTATTTGTTTCGTATGTTCGTGCTGCTCTTATCAATAGACAATAATCAAATCAATTAGGCGTATGAAAATCATTAACATTAAGACTCGAATAATATATTAACAATATTTCTTTTAGATCTAAACTATACCTATGTGCTAGGGAATGCAATCCAGCACCCAAAAGACAATCCGCAAATCCGCAAGATTTGCAGGATTGTACAATATTTTAGAATTATTAGTCCACAAAATTATTTTCGAAGTCATTAAATGAATCAATATAATTTACTTAGAAGAAACAAATAGTATAATTATATTTTGATCAGAAATAATGACAAAAACTAAATTATTTTATGTGAATTAAAGTGTGAAAAAAAAATTATACTACGTTTCGTTTTTCGTCGATTTTTTGATAAAAAAAGCGAAAACTGTCCTTTCGAGTACCGACTGCCGACTTGCGCTAATCTAAAATTGATTGATTTGTACTTAGGTACTTTTTTAAAATATATAACTAGGTAGACAAACAAGCGTACTGCTCACCTGATGGTAAGCAATTACCGTAGCTTATAGACGTCTGCAACAACAGAAGCATCACAAGCGCGTCGTCGACCTTATACCCAATTCCCTCCAGGAGCTCTGGTCGCCTTACTCACCAACACGAACACAACACTGTTTGAAAGCAGTATTATTTAGCTGTGATCTTCTGTAAGGTCGAGGTACCAGTCGGGCTGCTCCATATTTGAGCAGTCAATTTCCTGCTGTGCCCTATCATATCATTGTTTCACTCACACTCATACATAAAATACATCCATCCTACTTTGTCAAACGACCGATAGATAGTAAAAAACCAAGTAATTTGTATACTACGTACACCAGTATACAAATTACTTGAAAAAATTCATTACATAATACATAGAGATTCACCGAAGCTTCTTGACGACTGTTTGGTTTTTGCCTGATAAATAATTTCTTTATATTGAAGGGTAAACAATAAAAACAAAATGATTGGACCAATAAATGAAGTCAATCGACCTGAAGGTATAATTACGGTATTTTCGCGCGTAGTATCCTTGCTTTACGAAACTACATACTACAAGTCATGAAATAATGGTACAAATAGCATAATTATACTACGAAATCCAACACTTTTCGTGCCGTACACATTGTTATGCGAATTCAGGCTGGAAAAAATAAAATCTTGCAAATCTTACGGATCCCGCAGGTGTAATCCCGCATTTGTAATCCCGCTAATTTTATGCGGGATCCCGCATTTGCGGGATTGCGGATCCGCGGGATTGCATTCCCTACTATGTGCTATCGGCTTTAGGTAAATTAGTCATTCATATTAAATAATATAGGTGCGAAAACTTATAAGGTTAGACTTTTGTTACACATTCACTCTAAAATTACTACGTGTATAATAATTACGCGCTTGTTCTAACCAAAAAGAACAAAAACTTCTCGCCCCCGGGTGGGCTCGAACCACCAACCTTTCGGTTAACAGCCGAACGCGCTAGCCGATTGCGCCACGGAGGCTCTTGAAAAATTTGCCAAATTAGTCATTGGAAGCGTTTTCAAAATAAAATATTATTCTAAGCTAAGCTCTAGCTAAGTAGCCAAGATACATAACAATATAAAAATGTAAAAACGTTATTGAAAATGATTTTAGTTAAATTAAATAGGTAATAAATAGGCTTTGTAAAATATCAATATTGAATTTACGCGATGATATTATTTATGGTTTTATAATAATTGAATAGTAGATATCCATTAAGGTAATGTTCAATTACTTTACTTGAAAACTTGTATGTCAGGTCATTGCGCGTAATAAGAGCCGGGTTTTTGGAAATCCTTTGATTAGAACACTGCCAAAAAATTTCATGTCAGAAGTAAAACTTCTAAGGCAAACTAATTAAAAAAAAGAATTAAAAAAATAATTTTAAAAGTATGTAATTGAAAATACAAAACAAACAAATTGAAAAAAAAAACACAAAGTCAACGTCACGCGGTGTTCCCAGGCGGTCACCCATCCAAGTACTGACCGCGTTACGCGTTGCCGCGTTAGCGATCGCTCAAATTTTACCCCTCATGCGCCTGAAGAAGTTTCACTTCAAAAAGTTTTTTTAAAAGCTGCTCTATGATAATATTTCGTGGGTAAATCAACTTACCACCTTATTTCATACGATTTCAATTCAAACCGTTTCCATTCTATCCGGTTCTATTAATTCTTGCAAACGTAAAAATACTAGTCTTAATTTCCAGGTGATAGGTCTCTAAATAAGGTTCATAATTTAACTGTAAAATGTTTGCCGTTGTGTATCAATAAAATCTGATCTGTAGAAGGTAATTTCGTTAAACTACTTCTAAGTTCGCGGTTTTTAATACAAATATTTTATCAAACATATTTTGACTGACCGTCCGGTTTAATATTGTAATCTACAGATATATATTCTTTAACTAGCTGTGCCCACGGCTTCGTCCACGTGGAATTTAAAAAAATTTGTTCAGCTCGCAAACACAAAAAAAAATCTAAAATAAAAGTAGCCTAAGTTATTACATAAACTATCTGCCAGTAACAGTCCCGTCAAAATCGGTCTTCTCTCGGTCGGGTCTTTTCTACGTATTATATCCAGCTTTTATCATAGCTGAATTTGTATGCATCTGGATCTTTTCTCAGGATCTTTTCTCACAACTATGTTAGCAGAATCTGACAATAAATTGCTTAAAGCTTTAAACATAAACCTTGTTTTCAAAACATTGATAAAATTAATTTTAGTTAACATAGACAATAGATTAAATTAGTATTGTTATCTTTTCATTATCACTGAAAGCTTTCGCAGCATAATGTTGCCAGTATTGCTGCCGTGACACCCGTTTTAAGAGGAAGGTGTCTAGACGCCAAATTAAAGTTTCTAGGTGTCTAAAATAAGAACGAAAACCATTCACCTTTGACCCCGCGTAATTCATTTATAGAAACACAGATAAACGCGTACTTTTAACAGTTTTATTAGAACACCAATTGAAAGCCGTTTTCTAAAATCCAGATTTTTATTATTTTAGCTGCTTGCCAAGCTGTAGTTATAACATGATTTAACTGTATAGTTTTACGACAAATATAATTATACACACATAAACACTTTTTATACGTAGATAATTTATATAAGGTTTGCTTAATTTGAGCTTTTTCTTACAATCTCACTTCGTAGTCGGTGGTGTAAACTTCTAGACATATCTTATGCATTAGAAGAAGTTATTAAATTTATAAAACCCCGCAAACGTTGTTTAGCGTGGTCAGTTAGTTATTATTAACACCCTTAATCATCCCCCCCCCCACAAAAAAACATTTCACAAACTACCGTGTATTTGACACACTCACGCATATGTATTATTTTGCTTATTATTATACAAGTATAGTCTTTGATAACAGAACGTTACTAATGTTCAAGCTTAGTTAATTATAGTCGAATTTTCGACCACCACCGGGCGACCACAACTAGTACCTATATTATTTTGAAGTACAATTAAGAATATATAACTATTATCATATGTAAGTCAATATCTATATCTAACTTATCTAATCTATCTAATGGATATTCTCGTTTAATATCACCTGTATGTGTATCCAACTATCGATAGCCAACTATCGATACTTCAGCATTACTTATTTATATACCTTTTTATTTACCAGTATATATGTATTTACATACCGATAGGTACATACAAAGACCCATAAATAAATAACTAATCGTCACAGTCGTCGGCTTCAGGATAAATACCTGTTTAGTGAATCTAGAAAACAAGGAAAGAAAATGTAAACAGAACCACACAGACTCTGAACATAGGTGTATTTGTAAACAATCCTTTCCAATAACAACACTATATTTGTGATGAAGTATTTGTTTTTAGCAATCAATCTCTGCCAGGTGTTCGCCTGATGAATTGCATATTCCATCTATTCTCTGTTGACGTGAATAACAACTATACAATGCTGTAACTTGTAGCCAGGGAATAGGGTCGATTTGCGTAACTCCATAATATTTGTGTGAAACTATCTTACCATTTTAAAGTTTGTCCACAGAAATGTTAAGCTCGTACTAGAGCTTGCTATTTTTTTAGCTTTTCATATTTTTAGGTATATTTTATTTTTAATAACATTCTAATCTATACTTAATATATAAAACTGAAGAGTTTGTTTGTTTGGTTGTTTGTTTGTTTGTTTGTTTGTTTGTTTGAACGCGGTAATCTCTGGAACTACTGGGCCGATTTGGAAAATTATTTCAGTGTTAGATAGCCCATTTATCGAGGAAGGCTATAGGCTATGAATCATCACGCTAAGACCAATAGGAGCGGAGTCCACGCCGACGAAGTCGCGCGCAGAAGCTAGTAATTTATATAGGTACAGTTAATTATAATTATATTATGTAAAGATCCCCATCGTTCCACACTTCCACCTCGTTTGAAAGATAAAACCTAGTAAAATATTGGTAGGTAGACGTTTGATTAACAGTAATCAAATACTTTATTTTGTGAAAATTCCAATATAGGCGTAACCATTGCGTTACTGGGAAAAGAAAAGACTAGGGTTAAAAGATGAATTTAAGACATAAAAACTGAATATATAAAATAGGGAAAGGAGAGATGAGGAAGGTATTGATGAATTGAAAATTAGCCATTAATAATAATTAATTATGATGATGGCAATGATGATGTTGATTAATAAATAATTAATTACATGTGAAATTAGTGGATCTATATATCTTGCAAATTTTGAACAGTTCAGCTACGGTTTCAATTATCATATCTAAGACATTATAACTGTTTATTATACATACGTGTCGAATACACGTGCGAGCAAGGATAAATGTAGGTAGGTACATATTTATATACATAACTAATTATATTGTGGGAAATTACGTCGAAGGCTAAGTGAGCGCAATGTTACCTGGTATTTATTTACCTATAGTAGAATGAAAATTCATATAATTTTTTTAATCAAAGTTCGTGGATTATTTCATTACTCGAATTCAATTATTAACTCATTTAATTTTTAAACCATTATTATCTAAGTGGATTTCGCTTGAAATTTTATAGATTCATTTATAAATGAAATGTTAGTGTATCTTATTCAGTTTTATTGGAACTCGTTACATATAGGTAGGTACGTTGCCTGTTATAAAATATATTTATTATTTAACACGTTAATTATTATGGTAACATACCTACAAGGTTTATATCATGTCGTCTATACTAATGTTATAAAGAGGAAAGATTTGATTCTTTGTTTGTTTGCATTGAATAGGCTCAGAAACTTCTGAACCTATTGGAAAAATTCTTTCACTGTTGGGAAGCTACACTATCCGCGGGTGACATAGCTTATATTATGTTAAAAAAAATTTTTGGGGAAAAAATATTTTAAAATTTTGATTAAATACCCGTGCGAAGCCGGGACGGGATGCTAGTAAAGTATAATTATGAAGTAATTGCAGTGACTACTTACTACAATAATACAATGAAAATTTTACACGGGTATTTACAGGATATTTTTATAATGGAACATTTATTTACAGGAGGTCATCAATGTTATCTATACCTAGATTAAGGATGATCTATATCGACCGCCAAGGATTCTGCATTTTTTAAATATTCTTCAGTAATATTGAAATTTATAAGGAATCTTTGAAATAAAAATGTAAATAGAATTCATTTGAATTTGTAAAAACATAAATCCTACTAAAAGTGGGTATCCTGTAAATAAACTTACGATCTACACATACCTAATTATGTATGAATCAACTATAGATAAGCAACTATTTACTCATTCTTACTCCATTAATAACTCAAATTATTTAGAAACAACAGCTAATATGTATGTCTAATATGTATATGTAATATGTATATGTATGTATATTTACGTGTATGTGTATATTTATATATATGTATGTACACCTCCAAGCCGTGTAATTCTTTGTCATGTCCATTTCATCCTAGAGGTTGTCTGGAAGAGATCGCTCTTTTAGCGATAAGACCGCCTTTTGTACATGTTTATATTTTCCTTTTCATGTAAAAATTTTCTCTGTTAGTGTACAATAAAGAGTATTTGTATTGTATTGTAATATAATATTATGCAAAAAATTTAAACATCTCACAGCTACGCAGAATAATAGCCATGAACGTCATCGCTGTTGGAATCGCGGAGGCGTCCCGCCGCCCGCGTCAGTTGTAAACATAATAAACACTGTAGTCAGGGATAGTAATGACATCAGTATAATTATATTATTACTTTATTAGTCCACTAGCTTCTGCGCGCGACTTCGTCGGCGTGGACTCCGCTCCTATTGGTCTTAGCGTGATGATACATAGCCTATAGCCTTCCTCGATAAGTGGGCTATCTAACACTGAAAGAATTTTTCAAATCGGCCCAGTAGTTCCAGAGATTACCGCGTTCAAACAAACAAACAAACAAACAAACAAACAAACAAACAAACAAACAAACAACCAAACAAACAAACTCTTCAGCTTTTTATATTAGTAAGTATAGATTGAAATGTAACAATTTTTTGGTCTTAGCGTGCGTTTGTCAGATGACGCAATTTAATTTTTTAGATATGAAGGGGGTTTAATCTAAAGTTAAATCCATGTTTGTGGGGTTGCAATTCTTGTGCAACGGCCGCCATCTGGGAAAAAGAGGTTCAAATGTTTTTTATGGTTTATCTGCCAAACTATAAGTCTCACAAAACAAAAACTATTTAACATTTTTTGTTGCAAATAAAATTATCTACAACTTTTGTTCAGTAACTTTTAGTCATAGAATCATAAATAAAAAAGTTATAAGCGAAAATCCTTAAAAATTTGAGAGAAAAAAATCTATTTGTTGATAAAACTTTTTTTCTAATCATTTAAAAAAAATTTAAACCATTTCTATAGACGGTGTTTTAAGGAACAATTTTTATTGTTTACGTTTTTAAATTTATTTATTATTTAAGGTTTTATAGCGCTGCGAAACGAATACTATTCTTCAGAATATTCATGATTTATCCTAATTTTTTATCATGTTATTTTTTATGATGACCTTTTTAATTGTTGATAATAAAATATTGTTAATATTAATTCGTGATTTGACACTACCTATGAGGTAGAGTCTGGAGGCGTGGTTTTTTTACGCGCGTGATATTTTAAATCATAGCTAGGTAGGTACTCTGTCCTTGGTATTTTGATGGACCAAGCTGCGGCTCAGCGGCTGGTTGGCTTACTATATTAAATACTTGAGGGAGAACCGGAGAAGGAAGTGAGAAATAAGTGTGAAGTGGTTTTATGTACGGAGACGTTATTGCGTATAGCTTGCTGTTTCTCCATGCTTTTTAAGGATGTGACACAACTTCAGGTACTTACAATATGGGTAAACTCAAATTTCTGAAAACCCTGGAGAAACATCTAGAGTTAGCAAGTGGAACGGCGTTGTTCCTAAACAAGAGAGTTGACCCTGCACTGCTCACTGTCATTGGTGAACGTTTTTTTTATCATTATTTATGGGGAGACTTGCAGCAAAATAATGGAGCTCTCGAAATTAATTGAAGAAAATGATTTGGAAGATGAACTACCGACATTGACGCCACTTTCTTCTCTGGTTGTCGCTCAAGTATTTAATATAGAAAGCCAACCAGCCACTCGCCGCAAGACCGAGGACAGTAGTTGTGATTTAGAAAATCACCGTGGATTATGCCTACGGCGGATACCACGTAAAAGAACGCGCCTCCAGGGTTTACCTCGTAGGTGAAGTGTCAAATCAAGAATTATTTATTCATTAACAATATTTTATTATCAATAATTAAAAAAATCATCTTTAAAAAAATTACAAGATGATTAAAAATTAGGGCAAATCATAAATATTTATATTTTTATACACGTATTGTTATGAATACTGAGGAATACTATTTGTTTCGCAGCGCTGTAAAACCTTAAATAATAAATAAATTTAAAAATGTTTCTAATAAAAATTGTTACCTAAAACATCGTCTATAAAAATGGTCTGATATTATTTTTTTGTAAAATGATTAGAAAAAATGTTTTATCAACAAATAGATGTTTTTCTCTCAAATTTTTATGGATTTTCGCTTATAACTTTTTTATTTAAGATTCTACGACTAAAAATTACTGAACCAAAGTTGGAGATAATTTTATTTGCAACAAAAAATGTTAAATAATGTTTTTTGTGAGACTTATAGTTTGGCAGATACACCATAAAAATCATTTGAACCTCTTTTTCCAAGATGGCGGCCGTTGCACAAGGGTTGCAAAGGGTTGCGTCCTCTGACAAACGCAACCCCAAATGTAACTTTTCAATGGACTATACATATACTTACCATATTTCAACTTAGTTATCATTATCCCGTAATGTGATGTGCGGAATAAGTAGGTATACTTAGTAGGTAGTATTTCCTAGTCATTTAAATATTACAGTTTGTAATAAATAGCATCATAAAAAATAAATAAAAATGTAAAAAATAAATAGTTAATATTTTATTTTAAGTTAATTTAAAAATGTTATCTTAATAATATTAACTTACCAATATTATAAATGAAAAACTCAATTTAATAAAACAAACGTTTAATCTATACTAATATAATAAAGCTGAAGAGTTTGTTTGATTGTTTGTTTGTTTGTTTGTTTGTTTGTTTGAACGCGCTAATCTCAGGATCTACTGGTCCGATTTGAAAAATTCTTTCAGTGTTAGATAGCCCATTTATCGAGGAAGGCTATAGGCTATATATCATAACGCTAAGACCAATAGGAGCGGAGTCCACGCCGACGAAGTCGCGCGCAGAAGCTAGTTTTTATAATAATTATACTACCCAATTGCACAAATAACTATATTAGGTCACCGTATGTTAACATTTTAGTAAATGTATCTAGTTCAAGACTTAAGTTCAAGAAAAAAACACAATCTTCCAATAATATATTACACTACTACAAAATTTTATTTTATCACAAAAAAAAATTAGACCATTGATACAAATTACAACGCCCCAATATAATGCGTTACAATTTTCGCTCCCATGTACCAGTTAATCAAATACGGGATAGCCCACGCGATGCCGCGCGCTGGTTGAGGGACCGGCTTCACGACATAAACAATAGTGTGCAAGACTCGACCCGCCGTGTAAACTCTAAACAGCGTAGTCGCCAGTTCGCTGGACGGTCCGGTGGTCAGATACAAAGCACCTAGTACCCAGAACACAGGGATATTTTCTAAATCGTTTAAGTGAGCTCGTCTGACTCTCTCGACGTCGGGGTCATCGTACTTCACTATTCCCTTCGTCACTTTAGTATCCTCCTCGTTTGCAAATACTTTCTTCCTAAATCGTACTCTTACTGTCAACACTACCATGCCTAGTACTTTTAGAGCCAAAACACTTGAATACAAAATATATGAACGCACCGCCGGTTCAGCTATCGTAACAGGCACCATTTTGATTTAAACTACTTGTATTTGTCACAGGAATAAATGAGACGGAGCGTGTTATCTTCGCGGCGAACGAATCCTGAATGTGGTATTATAATTTTATTTCTAAGCGTCTTTTGAATCATTTTGAATGACACGTTGACACGTATTATTTATGCTACTAAGCTCACCACTTTATTTGTAAACTAGCTTCTGCGCGTGGACTCCGCTCCTATTGGTCTTAGCGCGATGACACATAGCCTATAGCCTTCCTCGATAAATGGGCTATCTAACACTGAAAGAATTTTTCAAATCGCCCAGTAGTTCTAGAGATTACCGCGTTCAAACAAACAAACAAACTCTTCAGCATTATATATTAGTATAGATTAAAATTTTCAAATGAGACTACTTAAAAGAAGTTTGAATTAGTTATCTTTTTAACGTTTAAATTTTCAAAGCATTGTTAACTTTTAAAAGGGTTTAATTGTTAGTTTTAAAAAGATATTTGAAGAAAAAAACAATCTTATTGAATAAATATTTCTTTATTTATTAAAATAAAAAATAACCAACCTTTTCCACTTTATAGAGCAGTTATGTAGTACAATATTACTTGAACACCCATATACCACTTGATTGAATACGGTATAGCATACGCTATAGCACGCGTTGGTTGAGGAAAGGGTATTATTGCGTATACTATAGTGTGAATGATTCGGCTCACGGTGTATATTCTAAAAAGAAGCGTAGCCCACGCCGCTGATGGTCCCGTGGTCACGTATAGAGCTCCAAGTATCCAAAAGGCAGGAATATTTTCCAAATCGTTGAGATGAGCACGTCGTGTCCTTTCCACAGCAGGATCGTCGAACTTAACCTTTCCTCTTAAAGTCTTAGCATCTTCCGGATTCGCAAAAACTCCTCTTGACATACGCACCAAAGACGTCAAAGTAGACACAGATAGTAGTTTCAATGCAAGTATTGCCGAATATAATATGTACGATTGAACTACCGGCTCTGAAATCGGTATAACAGACATTTTTTCAACAATATTTTATTAACAAGTTTTTACAATTATAAATGAAACACTCGCCCGGACTGCTATTGCGTGAATGTTGTACGTGTACATATAACAATCTGAGGCCTTAGCTTGAATTGCTGACAGAGGCGTTGACGCCGCGCCGCGGCCAGTTCCATAACGGTATAATCAAGTATCAGTAAGCGGTCAAAATATTCTACGCATGTTACATTGCTGCACACTTACCATACATAAATGTGATATCGTTTTGTACATTCGTAGCAATGTACATCTTGCTTAATTATATATTTTTTCTGTTTTACCTTATTGTTGATAATGATAACACATACCTAATAATAAAGTTAAAAGGTCAAGAGTCAAGACTGACTACGTATTGACTATTTTATGTCCAGCAGTTTTATTTCAAAATATTAAAATATTGTAATTGGCACATCAATTAGAAATTTAGAATAGGTATTTTAAAAGCGTTGGCGCAGCGGTCACAGCAATGGATTGCGATTGGCTGTTACGCGAGCGGTTGCGGGTTCGATCCCCGCACACGACAACATTTGTATTGGCCATTACATTACATAGTAGGGAATATATCCGCCAACCTGCATTGGAGCAACGTGGTGGATTAAGCTCTGATCCTCTGAGGCCTCTTTCCCCATCTAGGAGAAGTCCTAGATGGGGAAAGAGGCCTATGCCCAACAGTGGGATATTACAGGCTGAAGCAAGCATTATTATTAGCTTTGAAATAAAATTTATCATAAATGATTGAATGTAAAGAAAATTTTAGAAATTAAAAACTTAATTTCATAGAGCAAAACATTTAATACTTAGATTTAATTAATATTAAACAATCGAATAAATAATATTACAAACTTGCGTATTAATAGTATCAGCGATTTATCTAATTCTAGAAACAAGAACCACAATCTTTTGATAACAGATTACACTTTATAACATTTAATTTTATCAAATTCAAAAACAAATCTAGAATGTTGATAAAAATTACATCGCGCCAATAAAATGAGATATAATGCTAGCTCCCATATACCATTTAATTAAGTATGGAATCCCGTACGCGATGCCACGCGCTGGTTGTGGAAGAGGCTTGACTGCGTATACAATAGTGTGCAAGATTCGACCCGCCGTGTAGACTCTAAACAGCATAGTCGCCAGTTCGCTGGACGGTCCAGTGGTCAGATACAAAGCACCTAGTACCCAGAACACAGGGATATTTTCTAAATCGTTTAAGTGAGCTCGTCTGACTCTCTCGACGTCGGGGTCATCGTACTTCACTATTCCCTTGTTCCCTTTGGTATCCTCCTCGTTTGCAAACACTTTCTTCGTAAATCGTACTCTTGCTGTCAACACTGCCATGCCTAGTACTTTTAGAGCTAATACACTTGAATACAAAATATACGATCGCACCGCCGGTTCAGCTATCGTAACAGGCACCATTTTTTATTTGTATTTGCGAGCAGAGTAAATAGAGCAGCACGTATTATCAACGCGATGAACGAATCTCGAATGAAATGTGGCTCTGACCCTGACGTCTGGCCGGTTGGCTGTTTGTTGGCATACGTGTATACGTATGATTTTTGTATCGTTGAACATTTGATAAAAAAAATTATCCACAAGATTTAATTCAACTTGTTCAAACTTAATTCCTTCATTTTTAAAGTATTAATTGTCATACCTTGTTAGTTTTTGTTATTTTTTATATCACCTACTATTAGTATAGTAAATAATCGTACGATCCTCCTGATGCGTAGCCTATGGACGTTTGCAACACCAAGAGTGTCGCAAGTGCTTTGTCGACCCTATGTGCTACTCAGTACAGAAACACAAAACTAATTGAAAACAGTATTATTTATCCTTTGTGGTTCTGTGAGGTTTAGAATTGAGATACTTCCCAAGTTGGGCTGCCCCAGATTTTGAGATTTTTATTGTTTCCCGCGATGCCTTACGCCATAATGCAATATACCTAATAGGTATCAAGAAAATTAAAAACTAAGCAGTGTCAATTGTGGTCATGTTTTAGAGTGGTAATACAAATATACAGTACAAATTAACGTTTGCCACTTGATCAAATAAAAAAATTCCGTACAAACAAAATTATATCTATAAAAATAAATAAAATTGGAGTGTCTGTTTGTAATATTAAAATTTAAAATAACCACTTTTTACTATATTCATATGTTTGTATACACGGTACATATACTAATATAACATTTTTTATCATTTTTGTCAGTTAAGAATATTTTTATTATAATTATGATGTAACTAAAAATTTACACTTTTTGCAATTTTTCCTGTATCTGTGCTATAAGACGTTGCTCCGTACCAAATTTCAAGATTCTGAGTTCACGGGAAGTACCCTGTAGGTTTTGATTCCCTTGCGACGGCTGTATCTTTTGATTGCGTTGGCTTAGTAGAAGTTTGATTTTTTCACAGCTCCAAGCAAGTAATTATTAGTTATCGGCTATTTTACCCGTTTTGTTATTTATTGATTATTGCTCTTCTGCGAAATTTGCGTTTGTTGAATACGAATGAGACATTATAATTATATACATTGAGTTATTGGAGCAGATTATTACTTCTCTCTACGTATTATGAGTTTCCTCTCCTTTTCTTCTAGTTATAATGTTATTGTGGTTCAAATAAAATTATTACATTTTAATTCAATAAGTGACAAAAATATTTTAGGTAGGGATCCCTAGTACATTTTTTTAACCTGATCAGTAACAAGCTAATTTTCCGTGAGTAGCTCCATTTTGATGAGACGAACAAAAAGTTCCTCTTCGAAAACTCTCGATTGTGGTAGATAATAGAGTTAGCAGGAGGTAGAGCAGCAGTGAGCGTAGGACCGGGATAACGTACCACGCAATTTGAAGGACAATATTACCATCAAATTATATAAATATTAAGTAACTAAAAGAAATAAAAATCAGCTGGTTAGTAATAATTTTTGATGACCTTACGAGGTCATCAACTTGATGACCTCGTAAGGTCATCAAAAATTTTTTTTTTTTTCTGATTTCTTTTTCTTTTAGTTAGTTAATATCTATATAATTTAATAGTAATAATGTCCTACAAATTGCGTGGTACGTTATCCCGGTCCTACGCTCACTGCTGCTCTATCTCCTGCTAACTCTATTATCTACCACAATCGAGAGTTTTCGAAGAGGAACTTTTTGTTCGTCTCATCAAAATGGAGCTACTCACGGAAAATTAGCTTGTTACTGATCAGGTTAAAAAAATGTACTAGGGATCCCTATTCCCTACCTATTTCAATACTGCAGAACATAAAAAAAAATGTAGATACAAATAGCATTCTGGAACATAATAAAATATTCTGCCTTTCATAGTTTAACAATAGATACTCTAGCCCCTACATAATTATGCTTATATTGCAATATAAATTTACATATAATCTATACTAATATTATAAAGAGGTAAAGTTTATAACTTTGTATATACGGGGTAATCTTCGCAAATACTGATCCGATCATGAAAATTCTTTCACTAACAGAAAGCTACATTATTCAGGAGTGACAAGATAAAAGGAAAAAGATAAAAATATATAAAGATTTTAAATCACCAGGATTTGAACCTGCGTCCTCTGACGTGCCGTGTCAACAATTCAATCTAATCAAGCATTATTATTTGCCTTAGAAATTAATTGGTGATTTTAAACCATTTATATTTATCTGATTTGCTGAAAATAGTGAGAGGCTACACTATTCAGGAGTGACATAGGCTATATTTTATTGTAATTGTACAAAAAAATTCAGTAAAAAAGAAAAATATTAAAATATATTATGAAAATGACAAAGAAACGAACGCCATCTATCGCTGTTAGATTTAACTATTTAATACTCTATTTTATTTACTGTCTATTTGAATCTATCGATGACGAAGTTTTTACGCTTTTTGATAGATGGCGTTGGAGCAACATATTATTTATTTAAGTGGTTTAAAATTTGTTCTTTATAGTATGTTATTTGGTTCTGTAATTTAAAATAATAAATACACGATATTATTACGATTTTATTCATCGATGTAGGCGCCCGCTGCCGTTTATTTTTTATCTATACTTAATATTATAAAGAGGTAAAGTTTATAACTTTGTTTGTATATACGGGGTAATCTTCGCAAATACTGATCCGATCATGAAAATTCTTTCGCTAACAGAAAGCTACACTATTCAGGAGTGACAAGATAAAAGGAAAAAGATAAAAATATATAAAGATTTTAAATCAGCAGGATTTGAACCTGCGCCCTCTGACGTGCCGTGTCAACAATTCAATCTAATCAAGCATTATTATTTGCCTTAGAAATTAATTGGTGATTTTAAAACATTTATATTTATCTGATTTGCTGAAAATAGTGAGAGTGTATTGGAACATATCAAATTTCACCGTACCCTTCTTATGTGAAATGGATTATAACGCCCAACGAAGTGGGCACGGGTCGGCTAGTTAATGATAAAGTGCCTATGGAGTTTTATTTAAAAAACGTGGTGTAGACATAAAATTTAACTCTCAAATTACGTAACAATATTTGGTTTCCATTATAAATACATTGTCAACCTCTCTGATTACAAATTCAATGCCAGCGTTATCGCCCCACTTAGGTAAGCCTTTTATTATTGTTGTGATCGTAAATTACTTCCAATCCATTCGATAGAGCAATCGGTTCTATCTTATGGCATCGTGTAAACACGGTCTCGACGAGGCTTGCTGTACAACGATATGACCCATATCTTGAAAGCGAATCTACTATCACAACATTTATTACAGTGACATTATAATTTGCATTTTGACAAGTTTTGTAATCTGCTACATCTGAATTTACCAGGGATTTCGAAGAAAACTGTGGACCAACTGTTATTAGGCCAGTAATCGACTACCGATTGACTCGATTTTAGGAGCAGGCTTAAATTCCTTGGTTGTATGGTGGAAATTTTGTTTTGTTGAGTTATTCTTCGCAATAAAATTATGCAGGTGGAAATGTGTGATATATTAAGTAGGATAATTTCATGTTTTTGTTTACCTACGACATCTGTTTGCTATTTTATCATTGAAACTGAATTAAAAAAAGGTAAAGTTATGGAATGTTGAAATAAATGTATTAAAAAGGAATCTTACATTACCTATATAATTTTTAAATGTTTTAACAAATTCAAAGAAAAAAATTGCTTTTTTTGGAAAACTGTAAAAAGAGATCGCCCCCGGGTGGGCTCGAACCACCAACCTTTCGGTTAACAGCCGAACGCGCTAGCCGATTGCGCCACGGAGGCTCTTGAAAAATGGGCCAAATTAGTCATCGCGAGCGTTTTACCCTACTGCGAAAGAAGAGCTACGTTTTTAGGGTTCCGTACCCAAAGGGTAAAAACGGGACCCTATTACTAAGACTTCGCTGTCTGTCCGTACGTCCGATACTTGGCCGATTTTTAAACATTAAATAAGCTTTAAATTAAATATTTAATTTGGAAATCAATTTTTTTAATTATAATTAGTAACATATCCTCTATATCATCACAGTAGTGTTAAATTTTATGTGTGAATATGATAATTATGTGAATCGAGTATAGAAATAATTTGACGTCATTTGACCCTCTAAAGTGCAAACAAGCCGTTTGACATGTGTTTAATCTATATCTATATATATATATAAAAGAGTTACCCACCCATTGACTCATCACGATATCTCTGGAACCATAAGACGTAGAGACTTGAATTTTGGTAGGAATATTCCTTTCGCCGAGTAGAGGTCAGCTAAGAACGGATTTTACGAAATTCCACCCCTAAGGAGGTTAAACGGGGGTTGGAAGTTTGTATGAAAGTCCTATGTTTTTGAAGTAAGAGACTTGAAATTCAAAATGTATGCTCTATAGATAGTGTTGAGGTGTACTAATAATGTATTTTGAGAAATAAACCCCCTCTTGTGGTTAAAACAGGGGATGATAGTTTGTATGAAAGTCGAATGAAAAATACACCTACAAACTTGAAATTAGGCAGGTAGGTCCCTTATAGGGAGTAGATATCCGCTAAGAACGGGTTTTACGAAATTCCATACCTAAGGGGGTTAAACGGGGGTTGGAAGTTTGCATGAAAGTCCTATGTTTTTGAAGTAAGAGACTTGAAATTCAAAGTGTGTAGTATAATTAGTATCGGCATTTCACCCGTGCGAAGCCGGGGCGGGTCGCTAGTAGTAATATATTTCGTAAATATTACATTTCGTACATTCGTAATATTGCTGTGTGACTACGGCAAAGAATTTAGCCTCCCCCTCTCTTCCCGTGGGTGTCGTAAGAGGCGACTAAGGGATAACACAGTTCCACTACCATCTTGGAACTTAAAAAGCCGACCGATGGCGGGATATCCATCCAACTGCTGGCTTTGAAATACACAGGCCGAAGACAGGCAGCAGCGTCTTCGGTGCGACAAAGCCAGTCCTGCGGTCACCAACCCGCCTGCCCAGCGTGGTGACTATGGGCAAAACACATGAGTTCACGTCATTTTTGGCGCGAACTTGTGTAGGCCTATGTCCAGCCGTGGACTGCGATAGGCTGAAATGATGATGATGATATTTCGTAAAACAGAAGCAACACGCTTGTGATGCTGCTGGTGTTATAAGCTACGGTAATCGATTACCATCGGTGCTCTTGTTTGCCGACCTAGTTGTATAAAAAGAAAAAGATAAAAAAAAAACTTCATACTTAAAACTAGCTGTCCCCGCAAACGTTGTTTTGCCATTAATGTTATTAACCCCCGCAACCCCCTGTTGTGGTTGAAATTTCGTAAAACCCGTTCTTAGCTGACCTCTAATCGGCGAAAGGAATATTCCTACCAAATTTCAAGTCTCTACGCCTTATGGTTGCAGAGATATCGTGATGAGTCAATATATGGGTGGAAATCTCTTTTATATAATTATATAGATTATAACATAATTATTTTTTAACCGATCTCAAAAAAAAGGAGGAGGTTCTCAATTCGACTCTATGTTTTTATATGACCTCATAAAATTTTACTGAGTGTGCACAATTTGATGGTTCTTCTTTCATTCAAATGCTGGTACTTATCCGTTTTTGTAGAACCATTTAAATTTGAGCGAGATCTGACGAGTAGTTTTTGAATTATCCCTAATAATGTGTAATGCTATACTTGTCGATTTAAATTAAAGTTGGAGCTATCTTTTCTTGTTTGAGAACAACTACAATTAATTATATGTGAATACATATCATAGTTAGTATCATATATTGCCAATCTAAATCCAAATATTATTTTGTCCCCAGGAGTGGCTAGAATCACAAGGTATAGAGCTATCAAAGGAGGAGGAGTTACCAGTAGATGCTTATACTGAGAAGGAACGCTGGAAGTCTGTACAACCTCCTAAGAGGAGTAAACCTCACGACGATGCATTGAGAAGATTTCTGGAATACGAAGGAAAAGTTTTAGCGTAAGTTTTAACACTTTAACAAACTCGAAGACAAGTTTATATTTTAAAATACGTAATGATATAATTATAAACAATAAAACATGTTTTTTTGATTTTAGTATAATTATTATAGGTATGGTTATTATTTAGCTTTACCCACGTGACATGTGTAGAATATCTGAAAAATGTTTTTTACTTGGCACAAAACTTAATAATTCATGAGAAGTACAGATTTATAGTATTTTTGATTCACTACAAAGGCTTGGCGGGATCAGTGTGTGCAGACACGATAGTTCGTCTAACTTAGCACTAAATATTTAGTTCAAACAGTGCCTAGCGAAGTTATATTGTGTTCAGGGCAAATAAATCATATGTAGTCTGGCAAACTTAATCTGCAGTTTGAAAGACAACCTGAAGTCTAGGGACATGGAAATTAACAGATGGTAGTTAGTCTGTTTCATTGCTAACATTTGTGATCTTCATTGGAATTTAGTTATTTTATATGGTGGTCTTATCGAAATATGTTTTTATTCATCTTCTATATGTATAAAAGAGATTTCCACCCATTGACTCATCACGATATCTCTGGAACCATAAGGCGTAGAGACTTGAAATTTGGTAGGAATATTCCTTTCGCCGAGTATTAGGTCAGCTAAGAACGGATTTTACAAAATTCCACCTAAAAGAGGGGGTTGCGGGGGTTAATAACATATATGGCAAAACAACGTTTGCGGGGACAGCTAGTTTATCATATTACTAGCCGACCCGTGCCCACTTCGTTGGGCGTTATAATCCATTTCACATAAGAAGGGTACGGTGAAATTTGATATGTTCCAATACACTCTCACTATTTTCAGCAAATCAGATTAATATAAATGTTTTAAAATCACCAATTAATTTCTAAGGCAAATAATAATGCTTGATTAGATTGAATTGTTGACACGGCACGTCAGAGGGCGCAGGTTCAAATCCTGCTGATTTAAAATCTTTATATATTTTTATCTTTTTCCTTTTATCTTGTCACTCCTGAATAGTGTAGCTTTCTGTTAGCGAAAGAATTTTTATGATCGGATCAGTATTTGCGAAGATTACCCCGTATATACAAACAAAGTTATAAACTTTACCTCTTTATAATATTAGTATAGATTAGCTATTTCGTGATACGCGTTTTAACCGACTTCCAGAAAAGAAGGAGGTTATCAATTCTATTGTGTTTTTTTTGAGATCTAACAAGTACTTTTCGAGTTATATGTAATAATGAATTTTTACTTGACTATTTTTTTGTTGACCTACGTTGTATTATTCCGTATAACTTTTCACTGGATGTACCGATTTTGATTATTCTTGTTCTAATCGAAAGCTGATGCTTGTCATCACTTGTGATGACTACTTTTTGAATAATCTTTCATAACGCGTATTTACTTGACTATTTTTTCATGTACCTACGTTGTATTAATTGTTGATGTGATTGAAGTCGGTTTTTTTTTGTTGGCGAGCTATCACATATAATTTTACGAGTACATTACATTTACGTTTTAAATCAATGATTACAATCATATTCCATAATATGTTTTCAATATACCTATAGTCATCGCAAAATAATAGGCCCGTTTGGACATATGTCATCGAGACGTAAATAGGGAAGTAACCATACGACTCGGTATTCGATACTCACGATAAATCGATTCAAGTTTGTATGAGTATTTGATCGATTTGATTATGTAATGTAAAGTATATTGAATTAAATTTCTGATTAGAAAATTTAACTTAAACTTTAATATTGTAGGTAAATTGAAATGATACAATGGTACAAAAGATCAATTTGTCTTTAATCTAATTTTTTTTTATTGTTTTCTAATGTTTACGCCAATTTCTCTCATTATAATGAAACAACTTTTTCAGGTTTTCTCGCGTTTTATTAGGTTCTCTACATGAGGACATTGTTCTCCCGTGACCATGGTAGCTATAAAGACTGTAATGTGTAATCTTTGATAACGCGTATTTAGTTGGTTATTTTTTCGTCTACCTACGTTGTGTTACTTGTCAATGTATTTGAAGTAGTTTTTTTTTCATTTGCGAGCAAATACAATAAAATTATTTTCAGTAGAGATCACTACACAATATCGATTTACTATTAAAATCGAATGATGCTGCTGAAATTCAGCAATTAACTTGTTACAACACTAGTATTTAAAAACAAAAAGACTCAGAACGTAACTGTTTTTGAGACGTTTCGTAATAATTAGAAATTGCATGCTACTATAAAGTAAGCGCGAAAAGAACACTCCCAATATATTCTATCATAATATTTAACGCACCAGTAAATTTACGTATGTTTTAAAAGCTTTTTATGTTATTAATAATTCTTTTATTGTTTCTTACAGTTTCGTACCAAGTTACGTTCTAGGGTACCTATTTGTTAAACGTCCAAACGGGCCTCTTATTTTGTGACAACTATAATATGGTAATATGTCATTTAAATTTTATTCTTATCATTTGATAATTAATTTTGAATTGCGATGGTCACTTATTAATCTCTATGAAATTAGTAATTTGTTAAATAATATAGAGATAAGTTAGGACAATGGACCCAGCTGTCAGCTTAGGGGTATGCTAATTAATGACTCAGACTAAATCTCTACAAATATCAAATTTTGCTCGGTTTATTTTGTGACCCAGACGCGATAATTAACATGTTTAAATATGTAAAGTTCTAGTCTCTAAATAAATGTATTTCAAGCTCAGGATTTTTCCTTTAAAATTCATATTTATAACATTTGTAAAGTAAAAGTTCTACCACGTGAATGCAATAGATAAAAGCCTATTCAGCAATACCTACCTAGATTACAGCCGTCGATCCTAACTTGAAAGTTGAAAGTCTAAATCCGGACGAGAATTTTTGTTTTGCAGGTGCTTAATATTATTATTTGCTTTGTATCAAATGTTTTGTATTAAAGGGTTATCGTACTTTGATACAAAAACGATTGTGCTTTAGACCACACGACTGAAGTAAAACTTCTTTAGTTGCCTCTACAGTATTAAACGTAATTCTCTCTCTTTCTATCTTCACTTACTTATATCTCCCTCTCAACTTTCGTTCTCCTCTCCTTATCACACTATTCGTAACGCTCTCGTCACGCATTCACCAACTTACTCCCCAAGTCAAGCGTGCGTAAAGAAGTTTTACTTTAAAATATATTTATGTATATCGTTTATGGAATGGTTTATGGAAAAAAAATGTGGAACAGCAAAAATGTTAATATTATAAGCAGGTATGAAAAAAGAGTTACTAAATTTGTATGACTATGTGTTTGCTATTTTTTTTCTAACAACGAAAGGGATTTTATGACAGTTTTTGGTACCGCTTTTAAGGTTATGTTAGATAAATGATTCGTATGCATTTATTGGTGGCATGAAATGATATAAATATGAATCTCGCCTTTGACAGCCCCCATTTGGAAACATTGCGGGCCTGTTTTACCGATTGCTCATAAACTGATACCTCCCATAAAATAAAATATTTGAAAACGCCCAGAGCCAGACTATACCTAATAGAGATCGTATCTATGACCTATACAAATATTTCTCATGTTCGTTCTACCTGCGATGAAAGCATAGATAAAAAAAAATTGTTTGCATTTATAAAAGTATACCTACTTACCTAGTAAAATTATCCCCATTAATATTATAAGCAGTCAGCACCCTAAACTGTAGTCAGTATCAAATTGCTAGTTTACTTATAACTATATATGTATTAGTGATAATTTTTCATTAAAGCAAACCCGTTATAAAACAGTTCAGGATTCTAGTAGAGGTACATAAATTGCCATAAATACTTATACATAAAGGAACCCGTCATATCACCCCATAAGAAAATGTCCGTCCTTCAATCACATGTTATGAGTTATGACCTATAAATATACATAAATTATAAATATACTAGCTGTACCCCGCGGTTTCACCTGCGTTGATTTGAGGGAAAAAAATGCTTTCCTTTTTTTCAATAGTATAAGATTTAATTAGCTTGATATATTTTCCTTAAATAAACACTAAATAAATTTCTGAACGCACGCATAAATATTTGACCAAAGAGTATATTATAACCAGTACGTTTTATATTTGACAACCAATATATAATATGTCAATCCGTTTTCATTACTGACGTTATTATACATTTTTAAAATGTAAAATACGCCACTATCCGTATATATTGTGGATATATGTTGTCGATTCGAAACCTTTATTTAAATACTTTCTTTAATTTTAGGTGAGAGTTTACCATATCGACGGGATGAACATTAAATGTTTGACAGTTACGAACACGAACATTATATCTCATACAAATTTTCATTCCAACCTTTCAACACCTTACATCCTTTTTTTCGCATTAAAAAGTAGCCTATGTCCTTTCTCAGACTCTAGACTATCTGTATACCAAATTTCATTTAAATCTGTTCAGTAGTTTTGCCGTGATTGCGAGACAGACAGACAGACAGACAGACAGACAGACAGAGTTACTTTCGCATTTATAATATTAGTATGGATTAAATTTATAGAAACACGGTTGCTCCTAAATAAATTTTCCCGTCACTGGGATCGACTCGCTTCTCGAATATTAGGTTTATTGCAATTTGAATAAATATGCAAATACAATTATGCACTACAAATTTTATTTTTATCTTATATTAGTACTATTGTGTTTGTATAATAATTTAGAAAAGCAGAGATTTGAGTAGAAATTGACGAAGATTTTACTCATGGTAGGGAACATATCTGCCAACTCGCAGTGGAGCAGCGTGGTGGAATAAGCTCCAATCCTTCTCCTGCATGAAGAAAGATAGTATTCTGTAACATCCCTTAAGTTAAGATGATACAGAATACTATAATACTGAATACGTATGTGTATTTATTCGTTTTGTTCGTTTTGTAAGTAACACCGACAATTTTGGCAGAATAATTAAAATATTTGCCTAAGATAAGCTATACCTATATTCCCAAGACATGCTAGATATGCATGTATCAATGTTATCCTAGACTACTCTTGTTTAATTGCATATTTCAATGACCCCTTTTAAATTGTCTTATGTAATTTCACTAACAATATTTCAGGATCACATCAAGACGCCTCAACAAATGAAATGAGCTCTGACAGCCATAAAAACTTTTGCTTGCTTTTGCTGCAAGCCGCTAATTTTAAATTGTTTTTTTTTTAAATACCTAAGTTTTCCAAAGAAGTTTCACTTCTATCGTGTGTGAATCGCACACACACCTTTTTTTTTGTTTCCACTAAACCTCATATAGTAATCATCACTCTGTAGTCTGTACTATGTTATATATAGTTCAATTTCATGCAAAAGCAACAATGTAGTTCCCCTGTTACTAATGGTATAATATACTTATGACTACATATTATGAAACAAAGTCTCTTCCCGCTGTCTGTCTGTATATATGCTTAGATCTTTAAAACTACGCAACTGATTTTGATGCGGTTTTCTTTAGTAAATAGAGTGATTCCAGAGGAAGGTTTATATGTATAATACATGCATAATATAGTAGAGGAACACTAATAGTTTTAAACTTTTCTAATGTGATGTCGTAAATAAACACATTTTTTGCGCTTAGATTGCAAATATTTATTTTATATTTTATATTTAGTATTAGCATTGCACCCGTGCGAAGCCGGAGCGGGTCGACTCGCTAGTATATACATACCTATACATATATAATGAGCATCATGTTTATGAGATTTACTTTCTAACTATCTTCATAATCTCAACTCCTTTGAATGTTATAGTAGATATTTCTAGAAATTTCGAAGTAGTTGGGAATTTGTCTGCGGAAATTTAAATTTTAATCGATCACTATGCTTTAGACAAAGTTTGTGAACTATCAGGTTTGTGATTGTGAAACACAATCACTACATTTAATTAACAACACTTCCTCCCTTATTCGCAAAAACCGTATGATTGTTACATAGACTACAATTTACTTTTTATGTGATACTTGCTTTCGTTTGTACCTTCGCCCGCGTGGTTTACACGATTTCGGCTGTTCCGTTATCTCCCGTTATTATATTGCCGATAGATGTACCTATGTCACTCACTGAAAACGTAGCATCCTCTTGGAGAACAAATTTTTAAAGTCCAGTGGTTTTAAAGTTTATCTTTATAAACAAATAGTGCCGTGACGTCCAGTGCTGTGACGCCGCGTTGGCGCAGCGGTCACAGCATTGGATTGTGACTGTTGCGCTGATGGTTGCCGGTTCGATCCCCGCACACGACAACATTTGTATTGGCCATACAGATGTTTGCTGTGGTCTGGGTGTTTGTGCAGTCCTTGTGGGTCTCCCCACCGTGCCTCGGAGAGCACGTTAAGCCGTCGGTCCCGGTTGCTATCATGTACACCTGATAGCGATCGTTACTCATAGTAGGGAATACATCCGCCAACCCCCATTGAAGCAGCGTGGTGGATTAAGATCCTGATCCTTCTCCTTCATGGGGAAAGAGGCCTATGCCTAACAGTGGGATATTACGGGCTGAAGCGAAACAAATAAAAAAATCAAAACTCTTCTTTGTAATATTAAGTATACATAAAATTAAATTTATCCATTCACGGTTAAAGAAGCCAGTAAAGTTTTCATGTTTTACTTAACGTTTATAACACAGGCAATCGTGTTTTGATTCGCCATTACTTATTCAAGATGGCGTATTAAGCTTAGACCCGCAACAAGGGTAGTATCGTATTAATAAATCACTAAGCCTGGATGGCCCTTGCTTCTCATAATATACTATGAACAGGGCAATCCCTAATGACTTGTATATTTTTTATAGCCATTATTATAATGTTAGTTTTAAATTAGACGTAGACTGAAGACTTTGTTTAGTCATTAAACTGATTTTCATGCTATTATATTTTTATATGAAAACTTGTAACTTAGTTTAGTTTCGATTTTGTAATTGACACTAGCTTTTGCCCTCGACTTCATTCGTGTGACGTAATAACCTTGGGCAGCGTTTAAAATTTTTAAGATACTTTTTTTTTAATAATATGTATAAAACTTTTGGTTTTATGGTCAACAATGACGAACTTCCGTAAAAACTTTCAGCCCTGGTTTTTGGCGATAAATTGTAGCCTATATATGTAATTATTTTTCTAAGATCTATTCTATCTCTGTTGCAAATTTCATCAAATGGCCTGAAAGTATAATTTACAAAAAGGCAGAGATAGGTAATTATACTTTTACATTAATTTATAGTATTAGTGGGAATTATTTTTATGTTCTAGTTTTAAAAAAATGCTTGTTATTATTTATACTTACTTGTGTTATCTATATATGTATTGTGTTTCGACTAATTTTTACCTGGGATGTAATGAAACTAAAGAACCGTCTCACAATAAGAGACAATTGATTGCTATAGACAATACCTCGTGATTGACAGTTGCAATTGTCCGTTTGCGATTGCAATTGAAACCTTTGTCAATTGTATTTACGTCATTGCGAGACATTGACGAGAATTTTAATCGGTGTTCATTTACGGGCGCGGTTGGAGGCACAAATTGATCGTTTATGTGATGTACTCATTGACTAATTGATTATCAATATTCGATCGTATTAAACAAAACATAATCAAACGCATAACTATTTACGCACCAAATTTAAGTTAACGAAGCATTTTGAAGTAAAACTTCTTTACGCACGCTTGACTTGGGAAGTAAACTGGTGAATGCGTGACGAGAGCGTTACGAATAGTGTGATCAGGCGAGGCGAACGGAACAAGAGAGGGAGGTGCGAGCACACATTTCCTTTCTCTCTTTCTCTTTTAGCTAGTTACGTTTCTTATATCTAAGAGACAGTGCAGGCCTATTGCTAAAGAAGTTTTACTTCAGCCGTATGTTCTAAAGCACACTTGTTTTTTTTTTCTGCAAATATAATAACGTAATAGAATTAACGATTACAATTTCTTGCTTTGGAACAAAAAAGCCCCGACCTAAACCCCCAACTAAGGCCCACAAAATAAAATGGTTGATGGAATATACCTATGTTTGTTCACAAAACAACGAGCATGTATATACATACCTATAGCATATGAAGATTAAAGTCAATATGGTTTATTTTATTTACAACCATTATACGGGTTAAAAAGAGTTTGGAAGTTGTAAGAAGCCCTTATCCTTCCCGAACTTACCGAGCGTTTTCTGATAAACAAATAAAAAAACAATTCTCGTTATTCTTTAAGTACATAGATCTAGTAAAAAAAGGTAGATAATGCGCGGCCTTTGTTGTTAGTGAAGCCACAAAACTCGGCTCCTTCAAGTAAATACACGCGCTCACGCACACATATGCATCAAACTACGCTCATTTTCGTTAGTATCTAACGGTGCTTCGTACAGTAATTTTGCCTACAAAATGCCGTCTTGTGTAATTAAATGGTGCAAAAACAATACCAAAGTGAATAAAAAGTCTGAAGGAATATCGTTTCACACACAAAACTTTAAATTTATTGTTATTCCAAAATAATTATGAGGTTATTCGAAACTTATAATTTCAATGTCACGAAAGGACGTACTGGGGGAGTGTTGCCAGTAATTTCATATTTCTAATACCCCAAAATGTGGGTAAGTAAATTGTAGGCAATCATAGAAAAATAATTAAGTACAAAGTAGACATCATTATTGTTTTTTTATCGTGTGATTTTATGTTACATAAATTAAAGTCACGTTAAATGTGAATTTTTACTCGTTTTTTTTTTTCTATTAAAATTTTTGAGTTAACTGCTCATATTTTACTATCAAATATCATGGTTTTAGGTTTCCAACGAATATTTTAATAAGAGATGAATAGGTAGCTGCTATAAGACTACTACGATGGCTCTGAGTTCTAAGCGACAAAAATTTAAGAAACTCATACAACTTAAGGGAAGTTAGGTTTAATAAAAACAGTTTAAAAAAACCCGACTCCAAACTGAAAAGAGTTTTTTTTATTATTCACTAGCGACCCGCCCCTGCTTCGCACGGATAAAAGATACGTTGGAAACCTCTAGTCTAAGATTATCAGTGTTTTTCTACCATGTTATGCATGTATTATACTTATAAACTTTTTTCTATACATATAAACTTTCTTCTTGAATTACTCTATCTATTAAAAAAAACCGCATCAAAATTCGTTGCGTAGTTTTAGAGATCTAAACATACAGACAGCGGGAAGTGACTTAATTTTATAGGTACTATATACTATATACTATGTATAAAGATAAAGATGTACTGGTGGTCGAGCGATGCGTCATGCGGGGCAAAGGGGATGGACTCGCCGCGCAGTAGGCATAGTAGGCGCTTTAGGAACTTTAAATGTTTCGCTGCTAATTGCTTCTAACGACGATATCTCAAAAACTATTCATCTGATTGATATAGTGTGAAGGGCAATTTTAATCTGCATTAAATGTCTAAGCTAACTAACATACTTATATGGATAAGGATTAATACTGAATTAAAGAAAATAGCTATGAAAATAACGTAATGTTTTTAATTAAAAATTTGAACATAAAAGTGGTTATTGTAAGTCAACCGTAAGAGATAGAGATATGCTCTCGCGGACTTTTTTGTAGAATTTTTATAGATTTTGAATTCGCTAGTACATTACTAAACTGTATCTTTGCTAGTTTACGCGGCGTTTGCGTGGAAAGCTCCCAGTTGGCACGATTTTTTACGACTTCTTCAACATTTATCGCCGTGTTTCTGCTAATTTACATAAAAGTATACTAAATTATATACATAAACCTTCCTCAAAAATCACTCTAGCTATTAAAAAAACCGCATTAAAATCCGTTGCGTAGTTTTAAAGATTTAAGCGTACAAAGGGACATAGGGACAGAGAAAGCGACTTTGTTTTGTACTATGTAGTGATACGATTTTATATTTTATTTTTAATAAATTTATTTAAAACCATGAACAGATTTATTTTCGCATACCCATTTTACCCATATTAAATTAATAGTGTTTAATCCCAATTAATAAAATTTTCAGGGAGTTTTTTTTAACAGGTGTCAACACTTCACTCACTCACACATACTTAAAAACGCTTAAAAAAGTGGCTTCAGTTTTTAGTTCTACGTGCGTTATCTACCTTTTTTTACTAGATCTATGTTTAAGTATTCAATCTTTAAAGGTTGAATAAAAACCTACACACACTTTTGTGACACAAAAGGCCATTATATAATATTTTATATTATACAAAAATACACATACGCACATATTTAAAGTTTTGATGGTTATTTGCTTATACTTTTTATGTATTTATTATTTTTAAATATGTATTTTTTTCCGTACAAAGATAAAAAGAGTTATTATTAATCAATTTGTTAGGTAAATATAAGTCATTACTAATAATGACTAATAACTTATTTGTCATTTGTTAAATCAAAGTTCATCTCGCAAGTCATCACAAAGTGCAAATTTTGCTATAGTTTGTCCATTTTATTATTAGTCTTTTGACAGATCGACGACTGACAAGGTTTAGTGATGTCCTAAAGAATAATCGGTATCGCTAATTTTCTTGTTAAAAAATATAATATTTATTAATATGAAAATATTACGACGTAAAACTTATATATATGTACGTCAACTGGATATCGATGAACAATATCGTTGCAAGGCAATATCTATACATATAATAAAATGGTAGAAAAGACAAAACTGTACATTGAATATTTTTTTTAAAGAATACTTGGGGTGTGATCTACAGTCGATGAGCCGAAGTCAAAAATATAGTTTTTAGAATTTTTGTCTGTTTGTCTGTATGTATGTCCGGGATAAACTCAAAAAGTACTGCATGAATTTATTTTCAAATTTGGCACGAATAATATTTAGAAGTCAGGTCAACATATAGGCTACATAATTATTATCGTGCTATCACCTACGAGGAACGAGCAGTGAACCTTTATTTCTTCAACGCATTCTGTAACAACGTGTAATCTAAAGACGCATATTTGAATGTTGTTGTTATTATGTTAATAACCATGCTATAAGCTAGCTTCACTCTATAAAAATCACGCAATATAAGTAACTTAGGCCGATAAACATAATTAAATGAATATAAGTAGTATCAAGACAATTTTAAAGCAGCGCCATCTATGAGATTTCAAAAACATCATCATCAATCCCTTTTTGGATATAAATAATTTAAATTTGATCTGATGATGTTGGCGAGGTTAATTGGTTATTTTTAAAAGTCATAGATGGAGTTGTGCATTTTCTTCTTAAAAATTGTATCGTTAATTCGTTTCAGAGATGAACAAAACATTTAAAAAAATGTGTTTATATAAGTTTTAAGCTGCTTCATCTATGTCTTATAAAATTCATCGAGTTTATCTGTATGTAATAATAATAACAAACAGAACTCAAAAAGAACTGCATAGATTTATGACAAAATTTAAACTCGAGAACGGCACGCTTTTGCTGTAAGCAATTTGAACTTGTGGGGTGTGTGCGAGGGAGTTTCCAATGAAACGCTAGTGCTAGTGCTAGCTAGTGACGTGCCGCCATAAACTAAATAACGAAGAAAGCCGACGCGAACGCCAAATGTCCTGATAGGTAGCCAAACCACTAATGTTGTTTATCGAGAAGGCCTATAAGTATGTATTTTTACCCTATTCTGTATTCCTTATTCATTATTTTCTTCATCTGCTTTAGTCACAACTTATGACTTAATTCAGCAGAATCACCATAAAGTCATTTATTCAAAGCAGGCTGAAAATAAGCACTTTTTGAAGGTCAATTTTATAATAGACAGTCTCTCTCCGTTACTGCACTTTCTGTAGATATGTAATGTAAAGAAGAAATGGGTAAATGAATGTTATTTTAAAGGGTATTTTTAGTGCTGTATAGCGTTCACGCAGACGATGTCACGGGCAGCAGCTAATATAATGTATATTTTTGTCCGATTTGATTTATATATACTTATTAATATTATTATTTTTCACTGAATTTTGTGTTCAATAACAATAAACTATAGCCTATGGTACCTACTCCTGAATGGTGTAGCTTTCTGTTCGTGAAAGAATTTTCATGATCGGATTACTATTTGCGAAGATTACTTCCTACAAACAAACAAAGTTAAAAACTTCACCTGTTTATAATATAGATTAGCATTTATTTCTACCGATTATTTGTAATCTGTGGCACAATCATAGTAATCGTTATGTGTGGCATATCACTAAAGGGGCGGTACCCGTCCATGAAGTACGATATTATATCTATGAATTTTTTAGTTAAACAATATGAAACTTCATGGGCCGGAGCTGTCAAAAGACTAATAATAAAATGGACAAAGTATAGTTATTGATTTCCCCTAGTTCCTCTTTTTTAATACTAGTTTTTAATAGTAGTTTTCCACCTCAGCTTCGACCGCGTAGTCGTAGTTCGTAGATATATGAATATGAGATAGATTTTGACTGTTCCATTTTCTTGACGTATTACAGTCGGAGTTACTATCTTAGTCAATATGTTTTGGATACAATTTCATTTAAGCACTTGCGAACAAAAATTTAAGATTGATATCCAAATGTCGTTATTATTCTACAGGTGAAAGCATATTAAAAATCAACAAACAAACAAAACGTGTTTAAAAAAAAATCTTTTATATATATAAAAATTTAGTGTCACGATGTATGTTGCCAATAAACTCCAAAACTACTGAACCGATTTTTATCAAATTTTGTAAGCATCTGTAATTTGGTCCAACTCGAAAGATAGGGTAGTTTTTATCTCAATTGGACCCGGTAGGTGGCGCTGCTATGCTATCGGTATGTAAGCAATCAAATTTGGGAGCTGTTTTCCGGGCAGGACAACGTCTGGCGGGTCCGCTAGTATATATATAAATCTTTTCATTAAATAATATTATATAGTATATAGATAATAGATTAAAATAGGTATACCTTTTTACAGCTTCAACGTGGTGTGGGATAACAGAGACGTTGAATATGGAGAACTCACTGAATACAAAATGTTCTACTTTTTGCAAGACGATACCATCGCTATTAAGGTAATTTAGTTATTACTTTTAACGAGGATTTTTACCGCATATTTAAAGCCATCTATTGGATTAAAACATGAAGTTGCATAATGAAATAATATTTTTGTATTTAAACGAATGTAGTCCTTATTAGCAAAGGTTAGGGTCCAGATTTGAAAAATCGAATTACGCTGCAGGTTTTACCAAAGAAAGAACTTTATTTTTGCTCCGTCACCTATAATGTCGTGTTTAGGAAAATGAGGTTAGAATAGAAGAGGGAGAGTAGGTTAGAATATAATGCATTCATAGTGCAGTTAATAGGCATGTTTATTTTTATTAAAGTATTACAATGGAGTATGAAAATAATGTTTAGAAAGAATTTATTCAAGATGGTAAAAATGATATGTAAGGGAGAAAAATGCTTTTTTGTTTAAACACGCGACGGAAACTATGGTTTTAATTATTCATTTTATCTGTTATCGTAAATGAATTTAAAGTCGTAACCGCTTCTATGTTCCCGTTAGTCTCGTTATTTGAAGTTTTCGGAACCATTAACGCTGCAGCAATAAAAGCTTTTGATGACAATGTAAACGTTAGTTCTAATGTCACAACACTTTGGGTCTGTAGAAAATCAGAGTAATGAATATTTATTGAAAGGACCCTCAGACCAAAATGCTTAAATTACGAATCCAAATATAGATATTTTGTTTATGTGTACTTATTTATATAAAAACAGAGACTACGTTTGCACGTAATTTGTATTGAACTGACGACTGCGCTTTTTTTTTTGGTATGAAAATTTGTAGTTGAATTTCGATCATAAATTATATTTTATTTATTATTTATCTATTACCAACGACCTCACCTAAACCTGGTATAGAATAATTTACATTTCATATTGTCCCAGGAGTTGCACGATGGAAGGGGTGGAAAAGATCCATTCCCTTTGCTACTTAAGAAGAAAAAATTACCAAAAAAGTGGAAAGAAAGACCAGGTAAGCGTTGGTCTATTGTAAGTTGTTATCTACACTAATATTATAAAGAGGAAAGATTTTTTTTGTTTTTTTGTTTGTTTGTATTGAATAGGCTCCAAAAGTACTGTACCGATTTTAATGATTTTTTCACTAATAGAAAGCTACATTATTAGGTAGTAGCATAGGCTAAATTTTATTTCTTAAAAACTTAGACATGTGCAAAAAAAACGGGTTATGTTCAACAAGGTGTAAAAAATCGTCTCAAATATTTCATTCCTTCGCGTACCCTTAAATGGTTAAAGATAAGACAAAATGATGTACGACTGAATTATAAGACTAAAAAAGATCTACAAAAAAGTTCACAAAATAATTATTTTACCCGAGCGAAGCCGGGGCGTGCTGCTAGTCATAGGTATATAAGTATGTAACTTGTGTATATAACGAGATGGTAATTATGTTTATACGTTGTAAAATGTAGTAAATTTAAAAGTGGTCGTAACTATTTTTTGACACCACCCAAATAACACTTCTTTGACCAACTTTTGTACTTCAGTGCATAAAGTGTGTTAATACATAACATAAGTGACACAAACAACCGCAATAAAAGTGTAAATTACTCAAGATTATCCAACGAAATATTTTTGTGATAATTTGTTCAGTCAGTTGAACATTGCACTGTCACAGTGTCCAGAGTGCATCAGTAATCGAATCCTTACACGTTACATGCTACGCAGAAACACCATTATAGCACGCCAGTTTTTTGTGACATTGTATGACGCGAAGTTCTGCAGGTGAGACACATATATGATGAAGTACGCGTTTAACTCTGAGAGGACAAAATTTGATCTCATATTTTATGTTTTTACTAAATAAGAGGATGTCACGGTCAGCCTGTCAAAGTATATTAGTTGTTTTTGATGACGTAAATGGAATTATCATTTGTAAAGCATGTCTGCTAATATGACTTTCTTCGGCATGGAAATGCAAACTGGTTGGAACTGCCCTGAATGTAGCCGTAATAATTTTAAATCAGTAAAGGACCACACACCAGTTCTCAAGGTATGAAATGTAAGAGTAAGGAAAAGACCAGCTTTTCATTACGCACCCACCGATGACCGAAGTAATTCTCGGTATAATTTACGCGAGGCAATAGAAATTATGAATAAGAAAATGGAAGTTTTTTTTTTTATTGGAAGATAGCATTAGCAAGATTATTAATAGTATGATTTGTTAAAAGAAGTTATAACTTCAACTGAGGTAGGGCACAGCAGGAAATTTCCTGCTCAAAATATGGAGCAGCGCGACTGGGGAAGTACCTCGACCTTACAGAAGACCACAGCTAAATAATACTGTTTTCAAGCAGTGTTGTGTTCCTGTTGGTGAGTAAGGTGTCCAGAGCTCCTGGGGGGCGGGATTGGGGATAGGGTCGGCAACGCGCTTGCGATGCTTCTGGTGTTGCAGGCGTCTATAGGCTACGGTCTTACCATCAGGTGAGCCGTACGCTTGTTTGCCAACCTAGTTACATAAAAAATAAAAAAAACTGAAATTAAAAAGTTTTTGAATCTTAACCCAAAAAAGGATTTTTTATTAAGTTGGTCGAAAAAGAAATTTCGTTACATTGCAGTATCGTATCGCTCAGAATAACATTAAAGGAACTTGAGCAAATCCGTGATTTAGATGTACTATATGACAAAAGGTTGACACAAATGTCAAACCTCACATTAAACAAATAATAAACCGGGCCTCAAGAATACTAGGGTTTGTAGGGTTACGTGATAACAAGATTTGGATATTGTTGTACAACTCTTTGTGCGCAGCGTCTTGGAATATTTTTCACTGGTGTGGACTATCCTCATATGCGACCTCAATGTGCGACTAATTCTCTGCAAATAGAACGAATACCAAAAAGATTCTTACGGTATCTATTATTTATAAACGGGATTTAAAAAAAAAAAACAATCGAATTGAGAGAAACAGAGAATTGAGAACCTCTTCCTTATTTAGTTATTTGGAAGCTAAAACTCCTCCGAATGATTTCCTTAGACGAACGTCGAAACCGGTTAGATTTATTTTTAACCGATTTCCAAAAAAGTACCTAGCAGTTTCTCATCAGAACTTTTGACAGCGGACCCATTTCGATGATTTTTTTAAATCGAAAGGTGGTGCGTGTCATGTGGTCCTACCAACACGATTCGCTACGCTTCAGCCTATAGTACCCCACTGTTGGGCATAGGCCTCTTTCCCCATGTAGGAGAAGGATCAGAGCTTAATCCACCACGCTGCTCCAATGCGGGTTGGCGGATAGATTCCCTACTATGAGTAACGATCGCTATCAGGTGTACACGATAACAACCGGGACCGACGGCTTAATGTGCTCTCGAAGGCACGGTGGGGAGACCCACAAGGAGTGCACAAACACCCATGCCACGGCAAACACCAAAGTTTGTCATGTGCGGGGATCTAACCCGCAACCGCCAGCTCAACAGCCACAAACCATCGCTGTGACCGTTGCGCCAACGCGTCGTCAACAAGATTCGATGACTCACCAACAAGATTCGATTACTGTTAAATACCAAACTCCAATCATCTTAAAAATGTATTTATATTTTTAAAATTGTATCCTTTCTTTTTTTGTTTGTTTTTGCTTCGGCTCGCGCTTAGAAGTTTTACTTTATTTATTTTATTTTTTATTTTTTTATTGATATTAAGCATAATGTATCTGCCTGGAAATACTTGTTACGACCAGATTAAGTTATGTATACTATTTTCTTTTTTTTGTATATGTAAACAAACGTTGGTGAATCAATAAATAAATAAATCATTATAGTAATAGTTCAAGAGTCAAGAAAACGCTTTTATTATTTAAAGTTTATTTTAAACCCCGGCTACAACATAATCTGTAAAGTTTAGAGGAGTTATAACTTATACTTAAACAACCGGGAGTCTAGTCAGTTTTGATCCTCAAAACGCTACTCTTAATCTTGTCGGTAAATAAGCTCAAGTGCTCGACGTCTACTCAAAATTTCATAGCGTAATCGTCTTAGGAGCATCCTATTAATATAAGTTAACGATGACTCAAATATTAACCGTACCGTTTATTTACTGGCTTTTATCCGTCAGCGATTTTCAACATCTCATTCTCAAACTGTAAAATTAGAATGTATGTATGTACTGATAAACATGTAAGTAGGGAATATTGTACACTACACTATTTAGTGAGCTCTTAGGGCCTATGCAAACAGGCTGCGTCTAACTCGCGTGTGTATCGCGTTTGTATCGCGACATACGCGCGTTTGCATCGCGTCTGTATCGCGTGACACGCGCGTCGACGGCGCGTTTTTATCCTACAGAGCAGTTTGTTGGCGTTTGTATCGATACACACGCGCGTTTGCATCGCGTTTGTATCGCGTCGACGCGCGTTTGTAGCGATACAAACGCGATACACACGCGAGTTAGACGCAGCCTGTAGACCTTTGCACACCTGTATAATAAAAGCGCGCCGTCGACGCGCGTTTTTAAAACGCGCCGTTAACGCGCGTATGTGCCGTATGTACTGATACAGACGCGATGCAAACGCGCGTGTCACGCGATGCAAACGCGATACAAACGCGATGCAAACGCGCGTGTGTATCGATACAAACGCCAACAAACTGCTCTGTAGGATAAAAACGCGCCGTCGACGCGCGCTTTTAAAACGCGCGTCGACGGCGCGTTTAAAAAACGTGGTTTGCATAGGCCCTTAGTGTCATTGACTAGAACAATTTACTGGAACGAAATGAATCAAACGGCTATTTTGAGATTGATGATTTGAATTTGAATTGAAGAAGATTGAGAAAGAATACTACGAGTATAAGTAACTATGTTAAAAAACTGTAAACGTTCATATTTTATTATTTCTTAAAGTTTTTTTTATATATAAAAACAAATATATGTTTTTGAGTTCAATTGTGTACAATTTATTATTGTAAGAAAGACTTTTTTGCAGATGTAGGTATGTGTTAGTTAATTCTATTTTTACCTTTACCTAACTAGTTATGTAATTAGCGTTTAGTTACAACTTCAAATCATTACGCAATTATAACGCGGAAGTTTTATAGCGTAGAACTAGGTAAGTACATAACAAAAACAATAAGTAGAATACACGATTGACAAACATGTTACCTATACCTATTTAATATTTATTATATGACATACTGTATATTTACTTTTTATTAAAGCTTTGCCCTTGAATTTACGAGAAAGTTCCAATATTTCCTCACCCTTTTATTAACGGAACTTTAGCAATTTATTACAAAGAATCGTTTTCGAGACTACTTTATTTATCTAAATATAAACATTTATGCCTTACTCGTGTCATTTGTAGACGGAAATTATACCCTAAAATCAAAATTATTATAACTAAACTTCGTCGCATTTTCCAACATTTTGAATTGAATATTTAGTTAATACAATCACCATGTGAAAATAATAGACACAGGCAATTATATATATTATATTAATTGTTAAAATCGAATTCCAACCCCTCACAATATAACATAATAATATGTCAAATTTGCTGCTGATAAGACGTTACCAACATCAATGTTTAAAAAAATGCTCTACCATTACTTAAATATTATTTATAAATTCATTCCTACACCAACTCCGAAATTCCAGACTGAAATTAATAAGTACCATTATTGCCACAGTCTGATAAATCTGTTGTCCGTGGCTGGCTATCACAGTATTAACATACATTGTGCTACCGAAATTGGTTTTATTCACTTATTCGCTACACGTTCGTAGTCAATATTTATGATACTGATTAAGGCTAGCAGCTTTATTTTTTATTCAGTGTCATTCCCATCGATTACGATGGAAACAACAGAAGAAGAGATAACCGAGTTCTACGCGCCGAGGGACCTTATTGTTGGAGAAACGATTTTCGTTCTCGGCCGCCGTTTTCTTATATTTGATTGTGATAACTTCACCAGAAAATATTACAGGTTAGTATTCTATAGATGATAAAACTATTACATTACATTATATAATACTATTCAGACTTATTCGGATAGATTGTCCAGATGACAGTACATCCTTGAACTATTTTTACTGCTTCACAAATTATAGTACATTATTTTATTGTTTTTGTTGCAAAGATTACCAGTTACCTATCATGCTTTCCAAAATATGTTGTTTTTTTTTATTTGAAACTATATAAATATTAACTAAATAAAAGAAAAAAACATCAGAAAAAAAAATCAGTTTTTGATGACCTTACGAGGTCCCCTCGCAAGGTCATCAAAAATTATTACTAACCAGCTGATTTTTTATTCTTTTAGTTAGTTAATATTTATATAATTTGATGGTAATATTGTCCTACAAATTGCGTGGTACGTTATCCCAGACCTACGCTCACTGCTGCTCTATCTCCAGCTAACTCTATTATCTACCACAACCGAGAGTTTTCGAAGAGAAACTTTTTGTTCGTCTCATCAAAATGAAGCTACTCACGGAAAATTAGCTTGACACTGATCAGGTTAAAAAAATGTACTATGGATCCCTACCTATATTGTTTGAGAAGGTAGTCACATGTGTTTTTGATATAATTTTATTCGTGGTAACAAAAAAACTTAAAAATTTAATCAAAATAAATATGAATATTGATGTCTATATTTATAAAAATGCTAAAATCGTTAATAAAATTTAAATTATGGATATTATATTTATTTTTAAATATAATTTGTTTTACTGTACTATAATTTTAGTACGACATACCTACTATATCGCTAACAATACAGTTTAGTTCACAAATTAAACTAGGCGAAGTAGTTTCAAATTTTAAAGTCATGTTCTAGTCATACTATCTCATACTTTACAATACTTTGAAAGTATACAATACTCAATGTGACTCTTCAGGACAATGCTGAACATAGAACAACCGCCGCGCATTGAGGTCCATCATGAACAGAAGAAAGAGTTTCCTAAGGTAAGAAAAAAAAACTCAAAAACACGAAAAAGTATAAAAAAATGTATTCAACAAATCATTTCGTTTAGTAACAACATTCATTAAATTCATAGAACATGAGGTTGAGCATTTATTTTCAGTGTTGTCCTTTGTTGGTGTGTTTTTTTTTTTAAATTATATTTACTGTGAAATTATTTTCTCAGTATCAAAAGAAAACAAAATCTTTAGAAAGTTTTAATAGAAATGTGTGTAACAGAGTATTCCGCCTCATATTGGTATCGGCACTCCCGAAGACACCTTGCAGTCCTGCTACGGTTTAATTCCAAAACCTCCACACAAAGACATTATCAAGTACAACCTCAATGCTAATAAGGTAAAGCATTTGAATACGTATGTTATCTTATATTTGTCATATTTATTTATGTTATATATAATTAAATAAATTTACTTCAAACTATACATTATAAGTATACAAAATGTTACCTTCAATATATTACAAAACTATTTCATGTTTAGTATGGAATGCCTTTCGTGCACTTGAGTTTCTAACTTCAATACAAAGTTGCATTTTGCTACAAGTGATGTGAAGTCATCCGAGAGAAAACAGAACTAAACTTTCAACTTCAATCCGTTTCTGAACACAATAATTTTATGAAATGTTTCTTTCTATAAACAATATGCACGAACGTTCTCAGCTGTGACATTTTACCTTTCCACTGGGTTCATCGTAGAAGTTCTTTTGTCATATAATTTTAATATTTATACTTCGCTATGATTATTTAAATTTTTGTTTTCGTCAATGGCGAACTAATTATAAATTTTTTTAGGTTAACATGGTTACTTCTTTTACGAAAATTATTCGAAAACGGGATATTTACCATGTTTATTATTGTCTCGTGAACAAGACATTCGCAGTTAATGTCGAAATATCGAGCTCCGCGAAGAAAAATTAATAAACATGGTAAATATCCCGTTTTCGAATAATTTTCGTAATTATAAAATTGTATTTTACTGAAGCATACCTTCTCCTACATGGGGAAGAGGCCTATGCCCAATAGTGGGATATTACAGGCTGAATCGTGATCGTGACTGAAGCATATTTCAGGTGTAATATAAATGTGGGCCTCGTTAAATCGTAATTCCGTAAAAAACATTTAATTATTGATAAAATACACTAATTGCATATGTTAATCTATATGTATAAAATCGTTAGGCCATTGACTCATCACGAAATCTGAAAAACCGCAAGGAGGTAGTTTATAGTTAGTAGACGTACGCTAAAAACGGATTTTTCAAAAGGGCCAGATTAAAGGAGTCTAAGGGCTCATACAAGTTTCTATGAAAATCCTTCATTTTTTTATGCTACAAGCTTGAAATTTAGCAAGAAGATAGGTGATAGTTAACAAAAGTTACAAAACGAATTTTGTGACAGGGTTGAATTTTAGAATTTAAAATGTCTAAGCCTCCACCCCCTTAAGAAGGTCCTAGGGGCTCCAAAAGATTTTATAATATGTAGTTTATAGTGAGTGAAATTTCGCTGAGAACGGTTTTTTTTTTTCGATAGGGCCGGGTTAAAGTTGTCTTAGGGCTCTCACAAGTGTGTATGAAAGTTCGTCATTTTTTGTGATACAAGTTAGAAATATGTCTAAGATGTAGTTTAAAGTTAGTAATAAAAAAAATTACTCTTAAATATATCTTAAATATTTACCATTTATATCGAAAGTAGAAATTTTAGAAGCATGAAATTTTATTTTTAGGGTTTTGTTTGTATATAACATAAATAAGTTTCCTAGCGTTTATGGAAATTTTGTATGGTAAAATAAAAGATCAGTTTGTATTACTGAAATTACCTAAGAATGACTTGAAAAACCTAAGGAAAGACTTTTTCGCGCGACTGCTCCATAAAAGCGTGATTGAGAGCGAGTTTCGTGAGCTGTCTGTTAGTTCTAACGCACGAAAGGCGAACCACAAATGTGGTACAAAGAGGTCATGAATTGTTGTAATACAGTGGTTACTCTACCTGCCTTAGCCTCTCTTTATAAATATTATCAATATCTACGCGAGCGAAGCCGCGGGCAATTGCTAGTTGTTTTCATAAAATACTAGACGAAAGTATTGAAACTAAATTTTAATAATTCTAGCGAACACAAGAGTATAAAGCGTCCAGATGTCAGGGTTTAGTAGTCATGCAAATTACATGAAACAAAGTTATATGAGCCATACTTTGTGTAGACACAACTAGGTACTTGGTAACTTAACGGTACACAACATCGGCTGGGATTTAGAGATGTATATCTCAAGCGTACCGGCATGAAGTTTGTCTAAATAGGGGTTTTAATTATTATGTTATCCTTGACACCGTGAAAAGCGATGTGTTCATTAAAATTTAATTAGGTCATACGAACTTGACTTAAACTAGGACATTAAATATAATTTTTACAAGCTTTTATTTGCACTGTATGTACCTATGTATGTATGTAAGTTTAATGTTCGTTCGGGTGAAATCTTGCAACTCAATTTTGAAGCAGATATCTTCAACCAATTGAGCTGAAATTTTGTATACAGGTTCAACTTGGATGACAATGCATGATTTGTATGTATGTCTGTATGTATGTATGTTTGTTGGGGAGAAATCTTGCAACTCAATTTTGAATCCGATATTTTCAACCAATTGAGCTGAAATTTTGTATACAGCTTCAATTTGGATGACAATGCATGGTTTGTATGTATGTATGTTTGTTCGGGTGAAGTCTTGCAACTCAATTTTGAAGCAGATATCTTCAACCAATTGAACTGAAATTTTGTATACAGTTTCAATTTGGATGCCAATGCATGGTTAACTTTGTGACGTCATTCTAAATCCAATATGGCGCAATTCAAGAGTGCGGACTAGTTATTTTTAGTGCACTTGTATAATATGGGTATCAAATGAAAGGGCTTGCTAAGAATAATTCGAATAAAGTAACATGATAACTGACTAAAAAGTCAAAAATAAATTAAAAGTAAAAAAGCTTTTTAAAAAACAAGCTTTTATTTGAATGCACTAAAACGAAAAAAAAAAATTTTTTATTTAAAACTTTTACTATCTACTTATAAAGTCATTACACATAATCTATATGATATAAAAGCTTGTCGCGAATTTTGCTTGTAAACAAGTAAATTAAATAAATTGATGTGATTGATTTTGACTATTAAAATTTTCAAACTAAGGAAATACGAGTACCTACTCATACCTCGCGACAAGCTTTTCTATCATATAGATTACGTGTAATGACTTTTTATGTAAGTAGATAGTAAAAGTTTTAAATTAAAAATTTATTTAAGTTACGTTAACAATGCTTTATTTGATATTGAGATAAAATTAAAAAAGATAAGATTATTATTTATATTTTGATTGTTTTCTGTTTGTTAATTACTTCAAATAATAGGTATAGGCTCCTGGGGGGGATTGGGGATAGGGTCGGCAACGCTCTTGCGATGCTTCTGGTGTTGCAGGTGTCTATAGGCTACGGTCTTACCATCATGTGAGCCGTACGCTTGTTTGCCGACCTAGTTACATAAAAAAAAAAAACCTAAATATTAATAATAAAGTATATCGTGTATTTAAATTTTATTCATTTATTTATTTAGCACCAACGAGATATACGAGTATAAGTTCTTTTATACTTAAATGAATAAGATAACAGATAAAATTCATTATAGTGTAGTCCATAAATCAGCATCTATTTAACCACTCTAAAAAGCTTAGATACTGTTAATTTTATTTTATTTTAGTTGTTGCTAGTATTCTTTTTAGCTGGAAAATACGAATGACGTCTTGATCGTCTAACACGGTTATAAATTAAATAATGCTCGAATGTTTTATTTGCATTACAAGTTTTGTGTCTATCATAACATGAAAAAAGCACATTCTCTTAATGTCACGTCTAGGTCTGATTTGAATTTGCAATTTTATTAATATTAAAATTTATTTAAATGTAAAATTTATGAAATCCTTTTTAAATAATAGTTTTGTTCATAATTTAATATCATTTATAATACCTACCTAAAACGAAAAAAATGAAGCCCCTAACTTGACAATAATATAATACCTATTTGATTCAGTATTTACGCTACCTCTGCGAGCTGGACTGGATTCACCCAGAGGACAAAGACCGTAAGTTTGTCCTGTCCTACAGCCTCGCCGATGGTACTGTGAAGATAGGAGAAATACCACGTCGTAATTCAGGCATTCGTGAAGGAAAGTTTTTGAGTGCGATGCGCTTACAAACACCAGAATCGGATCCTAACTTCCCGACTTACTTCACTCCAGAAAGATTTTACATCGGTAAGTTTTATACAATTTACATTGATAACTATAGGATTCTGAGCAACAAAATGTAAAAAAATATTTGTTCTAAAGAAAATTCGATGGAATCGTAGCATATCAGTCAATGTTTTCTATAATAAAACATCGGATATAATATATTTCAATAATATTCTGTTGTAGAAAAAATATATCTTAAAGTAAAAAAAAAAGTAAAATCCAAAAGTGCACGCTTCTAGGTTGTATTTATTAGACATTTAATTTGTGAGTTTACTACGTACTCACAAAAATACATAACTTAGTTTTCGTATAGTTAACAATTTAGTTAAAATTCTGAAAAGAATAACGAGTGAAATTGCATACTAACGTATCAAACTTTTTAATAAAATGTCCTACCTCCGCCCTCAATCCTCCGTTAAACATTATTGAATTAATTTGAACCAAATATTGCACGGCCCATATTAATAACTATTTTTGTCATTTCATGCCTTTTAGGGAACCAGGACAGTTTTCATATAATCGTGCAGATAATGATTCTGTAATCATCAAATATTAATTTGTTATGGTAGAAACGTAAAAATGTTTATTGTAAAAATTGAAGAATTTCTCAGCCTTCATATAATAGGCTTCTAAATTATTAGTTTCCTGGCATAGTAAAAAACAGCTTCATCGTCAAGTGGATTTGGAAGTTATTTTGCTATAATCCGTACATCCAAGACGTTGTCGTTCAACATAACATAATTTAAGCCTTTTTTTTTATGTAACTAGGTTGGCAAACAAGCGTACGGCTCACCTGATGGTAAGCCGTAAGACCGTAGCCTATAGACGCCTGCTACACCAGAAGCATCGCAAGCGCGTTGCCGACCCAATCCCCAATCGCCCCCAGGAGGCCCCCATTCTTTTTACGATAATAATTACTTTTATTTTTTAAAATAATATGTTTATTATAATCATTTTCAACGTTTTATATATATATATAGTCATTGGTTCATTACCTAGTTAGAATTAAGAGATCAATCTGAGGTAGGGCACAGCAGGAAATGTCCTGCTCAAAATATGGAGCAGCCCGACTGGGGTAGTACCTCGACCTTACAGCAGACCACAGCTAAATAATACTGTTTTCTAGCAGTACTTATTGTGTTTCTGTTGGAGAGTAAGGTGACCAGAGCTCCTGGGTTGGAGATAGGGTCGGCAACGCGCTTGCGATGCTTCTGGTGTTGCAGGCGTCTATAGGCTACAGTAGTCACTTACCATCAGGTGAGCCGTACGCTTGTTTGTCGACTTAGTAACATAAAAAATAAAAATCAACTTAAAGCATTTCTTACTTAAAACTTAAACTAAAACCGTTTTGCCCACCCTATGTGGGTAAAATGACACACGTGGTGTAGACTCCTGGGAGGGAATTGGGGGTAGCGTCGGCAACGCGCTTGCAATACTTCTGGTTTTGCAGGCGTCTATAGGCTACGGAATTGCTTACCATCAGGCGAGCCGTAAGCTTGTTTGCTGACTTAGTTATATAAAAAAAAAGACTAAATAGGATATCTTGCTATTCCTTGCTATAAAATAATGACCGTGTAACCTAACACACAGAAAACGATGTTTGGTTAAATGGTAGGTAGGTATCTATTTAGACAGAATAATTTTTATTCATAAAGTAAAAAGGACAGTAGTTAGATAATTTAAATGCCTGTCTTTGTGCTTTCAATCTTTATAAGAATTAAAATTTAATATGCAGTTATTAACATGTATTTTTCTGTATATAAAGGTGCAACAGTCCCTGTTTTCAAGCATCGTTTTAAAATAATTGGTTGCGACCTCTTCGTGTACCGCTACATGACTGCCAACCCTGAGAAGTTTCCGCAAGAAGTTATTGATAATGTTCGCAACTATCACATGAGAGAGGGCAATTTGAAAGATGAACTCGAGGTTAGCAAATAGATATTCCATAAATTTGGTTGCATATTATTCACAGATCATATTAACTAATGTCTAGTATTAATTACCTACTTCAAATGCGAATATCTACATAATACTAAATATACTCGATAGTATAATGATTGGTGATTAAAAAAATATAAATTAAAAACACTGTTTTTAGTTTTGTTAGAAACATTTCATCTATCTTTATCGAAATGTATTTAAAAGATGCGTGCCTACAAAGCTCACATGTCAGAAGTGAAACTTCTTTGGCAAACTAATTTAAAAAAAAACTAATTAAAGAAATTCGTATTATTTTGAAGTGAAACTTCTTTAGAATCGTTGTGATTTCAAACCGGATCCAACGGCAATAAGACAGGGAACTTAGAGTAGGTATACATACAGGGAAGGACGAGGCCGGGCCGCGCTGCAAGCCGCTAACTTTAAATTAGTTTTTTTTTAATTAGTTTGCCATAGAAGTTTCACTTCTATCGTGTGTGAATCGCACACACACCTTTTTTTTATTTTTGTGTTACCCAACCTCACACATGAGTAAATTCTAAATATTTTTTTATTATCATATCAAAATTTAGATCCAGCGGGGTTCGAACCCGCACCCCTGACAGACCGTGTCGGTGCTCTAGCCAATTAAGCTATGGAACGATGTACCCGCTAGATTTTTGATATGATGATTTTATTCGGTTTTAAAATTTCGATTTCGTCCTTTGGTCTATTTGAGTTCTCAATAATGTATACTAAATTTTAAACAGGATGCGGTTCGAGAGGAACAAGCAGAAGAGATGAGAGCGCATTTGGCAAAGATAGGGCAAGCGGCGGTAGCGGAACCGAACGCCATGGAGCGGTGCCTCAGCGCGCTAGACGTGGTGGAAGGAAGCGCCGCGCCGCCGCGCCCGCCCTCACCGCCCATGACCACGGACCGTATCTCGTATGACGACTCCCTGCGTATGGTTAGACAGAGGTGATTTATGTTTTTATATGGTTCTTATCTATACTAATATTATAAAGCTGAAGAGTTTGTTTGTTTGTTTGAACGCGCTAATCTCAGGAACCACTGATCCGATTTGAAAAATTCTTTCAGTATTAGATAGCCCATTTATCGAGGAAAGCTAAAGGCTATATATCATCACGCTATGACCAATAAAAGCGGAGCATCAATGAAGAATGTTTCAAAATCAGGGTTTTTTTTTCAAGCAACTTATTACACGCGGACGTCAGGAGGTAGTGTTGTAATATAGGAACGCATCTTAAGCTATAATACCTGCCTGACGAACTGCTGTGATTGGCAATAGACAGGTTATTAAGATAAAACAAAATTAAGAGTATCTACTAATTAATATCTACGTGGAATAATATGATAAAGCTACAAAAAAGATATTTATCAGATTTGTAATCGAACTTTTCAACTCTACTGAACCAATTATACTAATTCTTTCATTTTACAGTATTAGAAAAGATACATTATGTAAACCCAATAAATTTCTAAAGATAGATAAGATTTAGAAAAATTTCGAATCCAAAACGTACGTAACCATCCAAACGTAAGTAATTTTTTTATATCTCATTGTTGTTTTTCGCAGTAAGGCAACATGCGACAACGTAGTACCATTGAAGGGTATACTCAAATCGGGTGCCGCTCGAGATGACCATCAGAAGGTGGTCTGCTTCAGCGGACCGGCTGTCGAAGAACGACATGAGCCCACCACGCACCCGACCTATCCTCCTGGACAACAACCACATTATAATGAAGACAAGGACTTCTGCGATAAATATAAGGATGCCGTGAGTTATACAGTGACAATTATTTTAGTATAGTACCTAGTAGGTAACCAAAAGTAGTTGCTTTAAGGGTTTCGATTTTCGATCGTGGCAAATATTTGTATTTGTACTAACATTTGTTTTTAATCTGTGTGTGTGTGCTAACCTTATAGGTTTCCCCAAAGGGGCTCGGATAACAACGTCTATAGCCTTTGATGTCGCTTATTTTCACAAACATCTGATACCAATAATTACTCTTGATAGAGAAATTACCCACCTATCTTTAATAATAAAAATAATAAATAAACGATTCACACCCAACGGCCCCCAGTAGGATTTTCTCCTGTGTCGGGGGTCCGAAAACACACAATATACAAGCACAAATGCCCAGACCACGACAAACATCTATATAGCCAATACAAATGTCTCGTGAGCGGGATCGAATCGGCGACCGCCAGCGCAACAGCCAGAGCCGTGACCGCTGCGCCAACGCGTCGTTACCTTTCGGTTTTAGAGAAAAAAAAAGTTTGTCCAGCAGTGTGGCGTTTTGAAACTGTTTCAGAGTTACCTGCATCGTGGTAGTAATGTTAATAAAAACAATCTTTAATATTTACAAGCGGGAATATCCATGATTGTCGACATATATTAAAAGCTCAACTTAGTTTCGGACAACAAGAATGTACTCCGTCTATTTATTGAAACAGACCTTATAAATCTAAAGCACGTACTTTATAAGCGTTAACATTATCGGTTTATCGTTTCCAACAGTTTATTTATAGAGAAAGTCAGTACCAAGCATGCTCATTTGTCGGCAGAGATTGATCAATAATATCCTCTGCCCCTTATCCCATATATTATGATGATCGATATATGCATATTTATTAACATTAGGACGCGATGGAACGTGCGGAACGCCGCGCTGGAGATTTATGCCCGTACGAAATCGTTCCGAGCGAACAAGTACAAAACGCAACGGGCGATGAAGCCCCGGCGAAACCTCATTTGCCGGGATACCTTGGCTCGTACGGCGTCGATTGCAAAGAGGTAAAGTTTTTATTTGTATTATGTAGTTGCTAATGTAATAGTTACTATTTAAGATGAAACAAAATTAACCTAATTTTTATGATTAACGTACCTATTATGTTTATTGTATCCATTATAATTTTTTTTTTTTTACATATTACCTTCTTCTATGCTATGCCTAAGAGCACATACTCTCTCTCATCTCGTATATCTAGACTAAAAGAGAGATATTTAACAAAAACGAATTAATCTACTGGGACTTGTATGAAAGAAGTATCTAGGAGCCCGGACATTTTTGTGTATTTGTATCAATATCCATCAAAATCTTCTAGATTACCGCGTTTGAATTAACAAACAACAAATGAATAAAGTGTTTCGCGTTACATATGGATATGAGGGTCAATAACAAACTGTTGTTACCAACCGTTTAGTTTGGCATTGACATACGTAACTACATTCTACAGATGTTGTAAAAAATATGATTAGAACCTAGTAATTTTATTTTATTAACAAAGTTTTATTACACATTTAGGTACCCGATTATATGCGTTTACAACCGGACGCCTACGATAAGGTCAAAAATCTTCGTCGTGAGGTGCCGTTAATTTCGCCAGCTGCAGTACGAGTTTCAGCCTATCCGCAAGAGGCAATGCCTCCCCTAGACGCCTGCAAGGAACCTTTAAATGAAAAACCGTGTGCGACAAGGACAGAAGATGTTTCCTTCTCTTGCCCGCACGTAGAACCAGGGTTACCATTCTGCGATCCTGATAAACGTGGCCAGTAGATTAATGGTGATTTGAGATTACATTCACTGCCATTTTTTTAAAATAAATGTTCTGATATTGTGAGGATGAGTTTTATTTCACTGCTTCTCTTATCTGTTGTATTGTTGTTTGAAACTAAAAATCCATGAGGGACTACAGTGAAAGACTTTGTCCAACTTTTAGTGCAACTTATGGCGTTAAGATTAAATTTAATAACTTAAAACGAAATCTAGTAAAATATTTCTTTTCTGACAGATAGTTATGATAATAGTTACTCCTTACAGTCAATTTCAATAATCTCTCTAACCACTGTTTACTAAAGATGAAATTTTGACATTAAATACTTACATACAAAATGTCTCCTAAGTAATTACTACCTATTGCAAGGTTTGTTTCTTTTCTACATTTCCAATTACATTCTCTACTTATTAAACAAATAATTCTTTTTATTTTTGAATCAAAGTAAAATACAAATAAAGAAATTAAAGTCACAGATATAATAACCATACATTTTAATATTTCCTCTTCAAAAACCATAAATACTTAAAGCTATTTCAGTTTCCTCGTAACGCTATGACGCAAATATATCCAATACATTTATATAATTATACTTAATAACTCTTCATTAGCAGAACTGTATAAAGATTTTATTTCGCAAATAGTCATAACTATACAACCACTATACAACATATATGATCACGAGTACAATCACAGCTAGAGTGACGAACATCCCTCCGAAGAGGACGTATTTGTCTTGTGAGACTCTTCTTTCTATGAGGGATATGGTGGCGTTGGAGAGACCTAAGGTATTTGCAAGGTCTATTAGCCTTCGATGAGCACCTTTCAATGTTTCACGATTATATCTCAGCGTGTCCAAAATGTTTGACCCTGTAACAGAAAAATATTTCATTTAGCTATTTTTTACGTTTGAAATTAGTAATTACTTTTATTATTTTAAAGTACCTGGGTGACCGAGCCTAGCTCGGTATTTTTATTTTTATTTTATTGATTTTTTTATTTTGTTTTTTTTTTCTAGGTATTTTTATATTTTATTTTTATTTAAATAAAAAATCACGAGAGATTTTTAAAAAAAAAGGAAAGAAAAAAGAATCAATCTGGAGATTCATTGCATAAAACATGGATAAAACGACATTTTCTAAAAATGAATCCTAGCTAGATCAATTTTTCGCCCCCGAAATCCCCTGTATACTAAATTTCACGAAAATCGTTGGAGCCGATTCCGAGATTCAGATTATATATATATATATATACAAGAATTTCTCGTTTTATAGTATAAGATATATATTATAGATATTTCTTCGAACCAATACATTGACCTTCTTGGTTAGGTAAAAATTTGTAAGCGGTTGTCGAACACGTTTCTTAAAAAGGCGAAATAAATACAAGTAATCATTCTAGAAAACAGGTGGATTTTTTTTTACATTTCCAAGTATTTTATTTGCCTACAATAAATACGTCAAATGTCTAACCCAAAGATTCACCGTGATCGGTTTTTATCAGGGGTCGACATAAATAAAAACTGCAGTTTTTTAATTAAAAGGAAAAAAATGAGAGACGAGATTTTTAAAGTTATAGGATCGAATAGAGAAAAGAAAAATAGAAGGATAAATGATATTAGGATGTGGAAATACGGAGCCAGAAAAATAGCAAAATATCTTGTGCTAATGATGTACATATTTATAATTTGTATTTTTTAAGGATATAATTAATTACATTTATATATATACCACATTTCTTATTAAAACGTGTAAAACTACAGCGCTGTCTGTCGCAAATGTTACAATCTATCATACAATATTTAACCTAAAATAATGTTAAAGACTTAAAAATTCTATAAGTATTATCCAATCGAAAACTTCGCCACTCTCATAGCTGCTAAATTTGGACATTGTGGATGTACTGATTTTTGAATATCTGGTAAAATCGTGTTCATTAGTGTAACATAAATACACAACGTTGTCAAAATTAAATTAAATTTTAGGTAAGAAATATATTTTTCGATTACAGTTTATGACAAGTTATAAAACTTTAGTTCTTAAAATCAAACTCCAGTTACGGATTTTTTTTTTCAGTTTCCATTCAAATATTTCCTGGTAGAAATAATTGTTCTATACGATACCACCTTTTATACTTTTTTGCGTTATTTAGTTAGTAAAATATTAATATTTCTGGTGTACAATTAATAGTACATTATTATAATACTCAATTACATTATTATTTCGGTAGGACAGAGCCAATATCGGTAGAAATACCAAAAAATCGGTAAATTCGATACCACAGGTCAGCCATAGCAGCTGGCTTTTTAGCTAATCGTCGTGAATTTGATGTCACTTAAGACAACTAATTCCATAAGTCATACAGACTTTCGACTTGATTGGAACCTTTGTATTAAGTACGTTTTCTAATTACCCTACACAGGATCTTATCCTACTCAAGTAACTTTAACTTATGACCGTTAAGTGAGACCTGACACTTACTTATAAATATTATTAACATGTACACACTGTCTTCTGTTCCCATAATGCCTGTGATTTAAGTATCATCCGGCTGATACAGGTACATATTTTTTTTTTTGTAATAAATGTCCATATTAATTAACATATATAAATAAATATTAGTAGTGGTAAGCACTGCAGCAAAGTCAATGCAAACTGGGTAGACCGATATGGAAATTAATAAACATTTTTACATCCACCCGCATAGGCTTTAGTACACTAAAGTAATCTATATTTTAATCCAGGTGTTCATCTATTTATAATTTATATACTACATTTAATAACAAGGAGAAACAACCACTAATCCTCACAAACTTGGAATTATAATATTTATAAAGATACAGTCACGAATTTACGAAAATTATGACTAAAATGCTTACGTTTAACCATTGATTTTATACAACAACATTAGTTAACCAATAGTTTTATATACAAAGGGACCGTTCTATCAAGGTCTAAACAACATTTTTTGATTTAATTACAAAACAAGATTTCATTGGCGCTGGATATGACGATATCTTGAACCTAGTTGTAAATACATACAAATGTGTATATATACTATATACATAGACATATGTATGTAATATGTATAAACTAGTTAATACCCATGACCTTGTCCGCATTAAATTAGTAAAAATAACTTACTATTGAATTGGATTTCGATTAATATTCTTGTGGTAATTATTTTTATGCTGTGGTATGAAAATATTCTTTAAAGAACATAAGGCGTTTAAAAATTAATTCTTTCATTTCACTTGCATTTAGTAAAAAGGAAGTCTGACATTACACATAGTCAATTTTACTCGCATACAACCATAGATCTAGTAAAAAAAGGTAGATAACGCACGTAGAACTAAAAACTGAAGCCACTTTTTTAAGCGTTTTTAAGTATGTGTGAGTGAGTGAAGTGTTGACACCTGTTAAAAAAAACTCCCTGAAAATTTTATTAATTGGGATTAAACACTATTAATTTAATATGGGTAAAATGGGTATGCGAAAATAAATCTGTTCATGGTTTTAAATAAATTTATTAAAAATAAAATATAAAATCGTATCACTACATAGTACAAAACAAAGTCGCTTTCTCTGTCCCTATGTCCCTTTGTACGCTTAAATCTTTAAAACTACGCAACGGATTTTAATGCGGTTTTTTTAATAGCTAGAGTGATTTTTGAGGAAGGTTTATGTATATAATTTAGTATACTTTTATGTAAATTAGCAGAAACACGGCGATAAATGTTGAAGAAGTCGTAAAAAATCGTGCCAACTGGGAGCTTTCCACGCAAACGCCGCGTAAACTAGCAAAGATACAGTTTAGTAATGTACTAGCGAATTCAAAATCTATAAAAATTCTACAAAAAAGTCCGCGAGAGCATATCTCTATCTCTTACGGTTGACTTACAATAACCACTTTTATGTTCAAATTTTTAATTAAAAACATTACGTTATTTTCATAGCTATTTTCTTTAATTCAGTATTAATCCTTATCCATATAAGTATGTTAGTTAGCTTAGACATTTAATGCAGATTAAAATTGCCCTTCACACTATATCAATCAGATGAATAGTTTTTGAGATATCGTCGTTAGAAGCAATTAGCAGCGAAACATTTAAAGTTCCTAAAGCGCCTACTATGCCTACTGCGCGGCGAGTCCATCCCCTTTGCCCCGCATGACGCATCGCTCGACCACCAGTACATCTTTATCTTTATACATAGTATATAGTATATAGTACCTATAAAATTAAGTCACTTCCCGCTGTCTGTATGTTTAGATCTCTAAAACTACGCAACGAATTTTGATGCGGTTTTTTTTAATAGATAGAGTAATTCAAGAAGAAAGTTTATATGTATAGAAAAAAGTTTATAAGTATAATACATGCATAACATGGTAGAAAAACACTGATAATCTTAGACTAGAGGTTTCCAACGTATCTTTTATCCGTGCGAAGCAGGGGCGGGTCGCTAGTGAATAATAAAAAAAACTCTTTTCAGTTTGGAGTCGGGTTTTTTTAAACTGTTTTTATTAAACCTAACTTCCCTTAAGTTGTATGAGTTTCTTAAATTTTTGTCGCTTAGAACTCAGAGCCATCGTAGTAGTCTTATAGCAGCTACCTATTCATCTCTTATTAAAATATTCGTTGGAAACCTAAAACCATGATATTTGATAGTAAAATATGAGCAGTTAACTCAAAAATTTTAATAGAAAAAAAAAACGAGTAAAAATTCACATTTAACGTGACTTTAATTTATGTAACATAAAATCACACGATAAAAAAACAATAATGATGTCTACTTTGTACTTAATTATTTTTCTATGATTGCCTACAATTTACTTACCCACATTTTGGGGTATTAGAAATATGAAATTACTGGCAACACTCCCCCAGTACGTCCTTTCGTGACATTGAAATTATAAGTTTCGAATAACCTCATAATTATTTTGGAATAACAATAAATTTAAAGTTTTGTGTGTGAAACGATATTCCTTCAGACTTTTTATTCACTTTGGTATTGTTTTTGCACCATTTAATTACACAAGACGGCATTTTGTAGGCAAAATTACTGTACGAAGCACCGTTAGATACTAACGAAAATGAGCGTAGTTTGATGCATATGTGTGCGTGAGCGCGTGTATTTACTTGAAGGAGCCGAGTTTTGTGGCTTCACTAACAACAAAGGCCGCGCATTATCTACCTTTTTTTACTAGATCTATGCATACAACAACAATATACAAAAAAAAATTGAAAGATAATACGGATACGTAAAATACTTATAACTGCAAGGGGTGGTTGACATTCTAATTTTAATTATAAGTAACAAAAACATTTTATATACCTAGTAAATAAAAATCTAACGAAAGACTGATTACAAATCCAGTTACACAACTAAAAATATTAGTTTAGTAAAAAAACACAGCACTAATTAATTACATCCATCACAGCTTTCAAGGTCTCTCACGACACGTGGGAACACTCGAAATGGAAACTGACAACTGATAAAATATGAAAATAGTTTTATACTTTTCAATCGTATTATCAGCTGCAGAACATACGAATATCACTATACTAACTCGAACTTAAATAATTAAGCATTAATTTGTGTTATGATGTTGTTTAATAACACTACTGCGAGTTGCGAGACGCTGAGCGCGCTGATCTCATGTGTGGTGACTTTGAAATCGAGTATTTTATTTATATTATGATCGATATATAGTTTAATTTTTAATAAACGACTACTCTACGTAGTAGAAAGGACATAGAATTTAATACCTGGTTTACGAGTGAAGTGTCGTACTGAAATCCGTCATAGTGGCCCATCAAAAATGTGGTAAGTCTTTTAAAGTTCTTACACTACACATAACTCATATAAGAGACACTTTTAATTTTTAAATAATTAAACAAATTAAAAGAAAACAACGAGTTAAACATGCACGGCCTTGCCACCTGATCGCTGGTGGGTTTATGACGGGACCTATTATATATATTTACTTTTTTATAATACCGTACACCGTTCTCATCGTAATATTACGTACTTACGATTAACATTTACTATTTAATCTACCTACTGAATAATACTAAATATTTATAGCATTATTATATGTTTGGTAAATTTTCAAAAGGTCATTACAAATGCGTACTTTGATTATGACCTACAAGTAGCGATTACTTAGGTATTGTATTAAGTCTTTTTTTAATGCGAAAAATAATATGCAATAGGTAGTCGTTTTAGAAACAATAATATTTTAATTATTAAATTTGTTTTATTCACAAAGCTAATTTTTAATTTATCATTTCGTTTTTTAAATAAAGTATATTTTATGAATAAGTAAAGGTACTTTATTCTTAAGTTTTCTTAAAGACTCGTACTTGAGGAGTTTTGTGTTGTTAATGATGGATATACACGCAATTATGAACCTATAGAATATAACCACATTCTAATAATAATTATAACTAAGACATCGTAAATCGATGCTTCACGATTTAATTTTTGGATTGAGGGATTTTAAACATTTTTAAAATTCCAAGACTCGAAACAACTAATATCACAGCCTCCAGAATGACTTTGACTTGTAGACACAGAATATTTTTAGGTATATATAGGTACGTAAAAGAAGCGAGCGTTTAATAACAATCAATGCGTAATGGAAATCAAAAATGAAGCCAAATAGGGAGTGCGATTAACTTGAAAATGTCTATTTAATTTTCTCTTGAAGATAGCCAAGTTATTAGTGGCAGGAAGTAGAGATTCTGACAAGGTTTGACACACGGCAGTTCGTATCAGACACGCTAATGAAAAATGAATTTGAATTTTGTAAGAAGTTTTGACATTGACATAATCATCATCATAATAACATATTATTATCGTGTTGATAAAGATGCCGCGTTGGCGCAGCGGTTACAGCGCTGGATTGCGATTGGCTGTTGCGCGGGCGGTTGCGGGTTCGATTCCCGCACACGACAGCATTTGTATTGGCCATACAGATGTTTGCCGTGGTCTGGGTGTTTGTGTAGTCCTTGTGGGTCTCCCCACCGTGCCTCGGAGAGCACGTTAAGCCGTCGGTCCCGGTTGTTATCATATACACCTGATAGCGATCGTTACTCATAGTAGGGAATATATCCGCCAACCCGCATTGGAGCAGCGTGGTGGATTAAGCTCCGATCCTTCTCCTACATGAAGAAGAGGCCTATGCCCAACAGTGGGTTATTAAAGGCTGAATCGTGATAAAGATGCCACTGCTCGTGGTCTTGTCTTTCTGTGCAATTTTTCGCTGTAGGGATTTAAGCTGTGACAAATTGACACAATTTATTTTATTGTTAAATCTTAATCTACAACAACGCAAGTAAAATATTAGTAATTTATTAGATAAATACAATTTAAGATATATGAACAAACAAATCTGTTTTTAGAATTTATTTCCTTATATTGAATATATTGACATAAAATTAACTTAACGGATCCAACACAAACATTATAAAATAATAATTAATCTTAACAAGTCAAGGGACTTTTTTCTGTTTTAATTTGGTGACTTTTTTCAGCAAGGCTGAAAATGTCAGTCCCATTATCCCCTAATACAATAGACAATATTCAACAATCAAGGGGACTTTAGAAGGCAGAACTTCAATAATTTTAATATTATTATTTCACCGATTTAAATCATTTTTTTTTACGAAGAACTAGCTATAACTAGCGACAAAGGACACACGAGTAAGCACATTGAGTCAGTGTGAAAGGGCATCTGTACAAATAGGTATTCGAGAGCGGCTCCCAAGCTATGCGGGTGTATCTTCATTGAAAAAGAAGAAAAAATCCACGAGACAATTGTCTGAAATGAAGGTCATTTCAAAAAACACATTCAAGTGAATTCACGTAAAAATTAATTAAGCAAATTTAATATTTGTCACTACGGATTGAAAATATTTATTTACTAGCTGCCCGGACAGACTTCGTTCTGTCCGTTTTTTTTTTTGCATAAAAACCTTTCGTGGAATTTCAGGAACATACAAAAGAAAAATTAGCTGAATCGGTCGAGCCATTCTCGAGTTATGCGCTTAGCAACATTCATTTTGATCAATAATTGTGTTTGCTTGCAAACGAAAAAAAACCGACTTTAATTACATCGACAATAGACCAGTGCTTTTAGCTTTTGAAAACAAAGAAATTTATAGTAGAATGAAACACATTGCAAAAGTAAGAGAATACAACGAAAATGATAAAGAAAAATAAATTAGAGTCGATCTGAGGTCGGGAAGTGGTAGGGAGGGGGGGTTTAAGGGTAAAAAACGGTTTATCTCGATTTCTGGCTGAACTACAAGTACTATGGAAAAAAGTTCAATGGCAAAGTTGTAGGTAATAAAAAGATCTACAACTTTTGTATTTTCACTTTTTTCACATAACCTCAAATTTTATGTGAAAAATTCAAAAAACCAAGCTTTTGGTTTTTTATTTTTATCTTTTACAATTTTCTTTTGTTTTTTACAAAATTTGACGGAAACTTACCTTTTTATGTCCCAAATATATATGCAGGGTATACCCCCAAATACGACGCATACTAAGTTCAGATATTTGTATTAAAAACTAAGCTTGTTATATTTTAATTTACTTCATGACATTTCTAATACAACTAATAAATTGAGGACAACTAAATTCATTTTTACTCGTTCAAACCTTTTTACACGATTGTTATTTTTACTTAATACGAAATGTCTAAGATAAAATTAATTAGTCATATTTCCCAATCTATCGTTTAGTAAATAAAACAAAAATAATTTTAAAATTTAATAAAAATTCTATAACCATAAAAAAAGTAACTTGTTCTAGGCGAATGGATATAAAAAACTGTTAGGTACTCTTTTCTGAAAGAAATGTTTAATTTTTTGTTAAACTTTTAATTTCTTCTTGCTATCTTTTTGAAAAAAAAAACAGATGATCCTATTTTCTTTTTGTTATACGTTCCATTATACGAAAACATTTAAAAATCATTAAGTACATAGTATAAAACAAAGTCGCGGTTTTCTTTAGTAAATAGAGTGATTCCAGAGGAAGGTTTATATATATTATGTACATGCATAATATAGTAGAGGAACACTGATAGTTTTTGCAACCGTGCGAAGTCGGGGCGGATCGCTATTTATTTTATTTATTTATTCTTAATGTACACCGAAATACAGACACATATAAAGAGAAATACAACAGAATGTACAACGGCGATCTTATCGCTACAAAGAGCGATTTCTTCCATCGACGATCGCTAGTATTTAATATACAAACTACCCTTTACCCTTATCTGCAAATATATAAAAATGAATCCCTTTTTCTTTTGGTCACGCCATCACGCGTGATCGGCTGGACCGATTTCGGTAATTCTTTTTTTTGTTGTGTTTTTTATTGTCAGAAGGTTCTTATGAAAGAAAAAATTAAGGATAAGAAACACCTTTTTTAATATATTTTTTTATTAATTATACCAATTCGAATTCAATGTTCATAGTTAAGACAGGACAACGTCTGTCGGGTCAGCTAGTCCTCAATAAAAACTGTATAATATAACATCCAACCTTTTAAAAAAAATTATTCAGGGCTGTTACCGTAATGACGTCTCATAGGAGTTATTTGCGTGAACGCCATAAAATATTTGCTACGATTTACTAAATCAATAAGGCGATCATAATTATGTTCTTTAGCAAAACTTTAATCTAAGTTGTTATATATATATTAAACTTTTTTTTTCAATTAACCAAACTTGTGTACAAAACGAAAATGTTACGATTTCACTACAATAGCTTAAAGAGTGTTCTTAACATGTAAGTATCAAGATAAAATCAATGCCAGATAGGTATTGAGTTAGACCTACAGGATCACAACTATGGAAACCGCATCCAATTAAATGGAGCAGATTTTGCGTTCTGCCGGAAATGTCAAACAAATTTTAATTTTTTCTTATGTTTCTTTTAACGAACAATAATCATTATACATATAGCTCGTTTGAAAAACTGCTCTGCTTCTTTATAAAATTGTTCCTTTTCAGCATCTGATACTCTATTTAATTTTAATAAGGATCTTTTCTTAATGCCATAGAATTTATCTTGCATTCAGCTTTTGAGCTGGCTCAATAGCTTTCTCATTAGTCATTACATCATCTATGTCTAGGACGGTACATCCATCATTCTCTAATGAAAATACTGTAGGACAGTCGAGCGGCAACGTTTCTCTTGACGAAAATTCGGAACATAAAACTATTGTTTTCTAAAATGAAGTTGTTGTCAGGAGATTTTTTTCTTTGTCGCGAGTGTATACATAATTTGGGGGAATCCCGCCAAATCCCGACCATCTGGCAACCCAAAGTACGCAACAGTTGCAACTTGCATTTCGCAGAAAAGATAACAAAATGACACACTTATAATTTATAATAATAAAAAAATTATGATCAATAATTATTGTATAAATAGGTACGTTAGTAATATATTCCGTAAATGTATTTACGGAAATGGTCAATGTCACAAAAACGACGTTTGTCTCTGTTTGTAGCTTTTAAAAATCGTTATACGTAATAACGATAATTATTATAAAACATCAAATGCACGGTGAAGGTCAATACGTGGCCAAAAAGTGGCAAAGGTTAAATTGAAATAACTTCATGAATATAATATGTATAGTAAAATATATTTATTGTAATTAAATAGGTATTCAAACAAATCTCATTTTATTACTTTCGCGTTTATATCATTTTAATGACTTAATTTATAAATGTCATAGCCAGAGTTAAGATAAAGTGACAATGGTACAAATTAGGCTGATTATGAGTAGAAATAAATCTGCATTTTTATAAACAACAAGCTGACAAAACAAACTTGGTACTGCCATATTTTTTTCGGTAATATGTCGATTATTTTTTAATTTTTTTCACACATTTTTTGTCAAATAACAAACAGAAAAAAGTAAATCTAGTTTGTTGCAGTCGTTTTGAGGTTATGCACGTACATACATTTCGGTTATTTATTTTTATTTAAATAGTCTATATATGCTGTTGTTTTTTTAATTTTTTTTTTTAATTTTTTGTAGTATGACATTTAAATTCAATCGATATGTTACTGCCGACAGATATAAAAAACTTCAGTGTGAATATATATCTTAAGGTATTCAATTCAACTCATTGTTGCAAATTAGCGTTATATTAAATACATTAACAACAATATTTAGTGTATAGTGTGTTTATGTGAGCGAAAAATCACATCTGTAAATATTATGTTCGAAAAAATGACGTAATATTTATACTTAGGTATATATATTCGTCATTTGTCTAAACGCTCTTACCTTGAAATATACTTTAAAGGTTTGTAGGATAAAAATATTTAAACTATAACTAATAAAATCGAAATAGTTATTATCGAAACTGCATACACCTGTTGTAGTAGATGTTTTTTTGCAGTTTCTGTGTAAATGGAGTTAGGGGGGCATAAAATAATATTAAAGGAATGGTGTAATCATGCGAAAACCATATATTTGTACTAGTACATGAAAATATTTAATGTACATTATCCTTGGACCACGGATTAGCAAGACACCCCCATCCCCACCCTTTCGAGCCTCATGTGAGTAATGAATGAACGAGCCCTTACATGGAAACTGAAAAATTATAAAACCACACACGCTACATTAAAATACTATTATAAATTTTAAATTTAAAAAAAAATTGTGAATGAATATTCTTTAAATATCTGTCACAGATATTGTAAAATGTAAAATTAAAGTTTCCCCAGATATACTATATACATACGTGTGACAACAATATATACCAAATGATTTTAACAAAATAAAACTAAACAAAATAAAAAATTTCCATTCATGGTAAATAATAAAATACTTAATAAAGAATACATTAAAACTCGTGAAGTAAATATATCATTTTTCGTTGTTGTTCAATTTGACAACAATCAATCGATTATATAATTGCACGTTTCGCATATAAAAACAAGAATAATCTTTATCATACATCCTTATATTGAACGTAGGTTTCCAGGAAAACGATGTGTAGGTATATATAAAGTTGAAAATCAGTCACTTAAACCGAAGTAGTAATAACACGCTCTATACACGAGATATTAAGCAATTAAAACGTGCGAATAAAAGTGGCACTTAAATGGAGAAAAGGACTCTATCCTACCTGTCTATTAAAACTTAAATACTACCGAGTACTACTACTATTTGAAACAACGTATTTGTGACTCACTCTAGGAATTTTCTATTACGAAAAAAAAATTCTGATTGGAAAATTACTTTTACCTACACATAAGAACACACTTTAAAAAATAAGTCTTCCTTAATTTCATAAACATAATATGTAGTTAATACTTTTTTTTGTATTTATATTGGTTCTTATTTTTAACACTTGCATGTCTTTAAGATGTTAATATATTATATATACCTATCTATAACTTTGTAACTAATGCATAGTAATTAAATACTACGACACCATCTGTATTTAATAGATATTAGTTATTTATAGAACCTATACATAGTAATAATGTATTATCATACTATACCTACCTGTTAAGCAAAAACTTTTAAAAAATTTCCTTTTGAAATTCTATAAACCATGTTACTTAATATTTATACTTATTTGTATATTAGCGACCAGATAGATGTCCTATCTGGTAAACTTTCAAATGCGTGCAATTTAAATGATTGTTACGTTTACTAAATTTTTCCAATATGCTGCGCAATTTTCATAATTTTTTTATAAACCTACAAATTATTTTAAAAAAAACTGGGTACGTACAAAATACACGTCAGAAGTGAAACTTCTTTAGCAAACTAATTCAAGAAAACTGATTTAAAAAAAAAACGAATTTAAAATACAAAAAAAGTAATTGAAAAAAAATAAAACAAAAAAGCCAACGTCACAGGGTGTTCCCAGGCGGTCAACCATCCAAGTACTGAACGTTATGACACTGCCGCGTTACCGGTCGCTCAAACTTTACCCCTCATGCGCCTAAAGATGTTTCACTTCAAAAACCTAAAAAAAAATTTTATTCAAATAGGTCCACCAGGCATTCTCGAGTTCAGGTAGTTCGAGTTAGCGATTTATTTTTATGTATATACTAGCTGACCCGGCGAACTTCGTACCTCCTAACAGTCGATTCTTTAATTTTTTATTTTTTTTAATACTTATCCTTCCCGGAACCCCTCCACTAACACTTAAACTTTATGGTATGGTATTACAGTTCAAATTGACTTTTAAGTATTATTACGAATCTTTTGTATGGGAATATAGAAAATTGTTGTTTTTGACTTTCCCAGGCAATTTTTTAAATTTTTCGCTCCGTAAGAACCATCCTCGTACTTCAAGGAAAACTATAAAAAAAGAATTAGCGAAATCCGTTCAGCCGCTTTCGAGATTTGCGCTTAGCAACACATTCAGCGATTCATTTTTATATATATATAAGAGATAAGATAGTTTTTTATATTCATTATTTTTATGTCAAGTAAACTATACCTCGTACGTTGTAGCATGGTGCGGGTGACAGTTGCCAATATGACGTTGACTTCTGTCAATACACATTACTAGGGATGTGACATTATGTAATTCATTTTTATCACTGACGATATTCGCAGCATAAATCTAGTTCTGATAATTAGTGTTATGAAAATGTGTGTGTTATTCAGTTGTGCAATTTAACTACGTATATAAACTTGTCAATATATATATATTATGGCTACATAATATCTTTGTACAAGAAAATATGTAATCAAAATCGGATTTATGCCTTGTATGTGACACGTCTTTATTGCTACTAGTGGTCGCCCAGAGGTCGAAATTCGACCATAATTAAAATTTTATATTAATAGAAAACCAAATAATTATGACAATAAAGAACCTTCTTTTAAATAACTTTTTAATTTGACTACAGACTTTGACAATCAACAAAATAGTATAATATGCGTGTGTAAAATAGCATTACACACACTACCACTCGCGGTAGTGTGTGTAATGCTATTTTTATTAATTTAATGTTTATTTTATGTATAATTTTGAAAAAATATTAGCATTCCCGCACTCCTTTTCTATATAAACTATACGATTCAGCCTGTAATATCCCACTCTTGGGCATAGGGCTCTTTCCCCATATATTAAGAGAAGGATCAGAGCTTAATCCACCACGCTGCTCCAATTCGGGTTGGCTGATATATTCTCTAATATGAGTATTGATCGCAGGTGTATATGATAACAACCGGGACCGATGGCTTAACGTGCTCTCCGAGGCACGGTGGGGAGACCCACAAGGACTGCACAAACACCCAGACCACGACATTTATCTGTATGGCCAATACAAATGTTATTGTTAATTTAATGTACACACGACGTGCGGGGATCGAACCCGCAACCGCTCGCACAACAGCCAATCGCAATCCAGTGCTGTGACCGCTTCGCCAACGCGGCGTAGATATAAACTATAAGTGTGCGAAATTTCATACTTCTCCGTCCGCGCAATTTTCGTAAAAAGGGGTACAAAATTTTTTCTTCACGTATTAGTATATAGATTCCATTTACGGCAAATAAGATGTTGGCTCTATTACAAGAGACCACCAACAATGTTCAATCCGAAGGCTGGTCGAAGGTTGTGAATAAAATAAAAAGGAACATTATGTCTGATTGGGATCGTGACATCCATATTGACAATATAATGGACTCATCTTTAATAGGTAATATCCGTCACAGATACAGATGATAAATTTAGAGACAATTCAGATGTTCCTGACTCTGATATGAGTTTAAACGAATAAAATCAATATTAATATAAAACTACTACAATAATAATATAATATTTTTTACAATAATAATGGGCATGACGACAGTATAAAAAAATCGTCAATTTAATGATTTTAGGGGAACACTCATATTTAAAAAATTCAAAATACTGGTTTAGTTTTATGTAATATAATAAGATTATTGTGATTTTCAATAAAATAAAACAGTAAAATACTGCAATCGGCCATTTTGATTAAAACACAAATTACAGCGCACGACGTCACAACATAACATAATACGTCAGGTGCGCTCCAAAGAGTAAAGTAAAAAGTAAGGCCCACATTATTCTGTGACGTCTAGCCGACGCCATGACACCTGCAGCCGTTTTGCCGCTCTCATTGAAAACATATTAGAAAAATAGTTTTAAAATTCCTTAAACTTAAGTTTATCACCGAAATATAGGTATTTTTGTAAATAGTAAATGTGTACCCACATTATGGAAGAGGTTTTCAAAATATTTCGTCATGCCCATTGAACTACGCCCAATATACGTTTTTTATTATAAAAAAAACATCGACTATTTATCGTAGCAGTACATCCCATCACTAAGCACGTCTATGGCGTTACGTTATACGCATAACACTTTTCTTAATTTTTCTTTCCATTCGATTTTATTTGTAGACTAGAACATTCTGGTTGGGTTTAATTTAATTTACTACAGTAATTAATGATTTAGTGTATTACGAATGTGGTACAGGTGAAATACTAAGTCATAATTTGTAAATCGCGGCAACTTTCAAGAGTGAAACGAAACTTTACTGAAACTGTCACCCGCACCATGCTACAGCGCGCGAAGTATATATTGATAGCGATATCCACAACTTTGTAACTAATGTCAAATCATTAAATAAAAATAACATGATACAACCAGTATTGATTATAGTGTATTATCATATACCATTTACTTAAATTTTACTTTTTGACTACATCAATTGTTTGTTACACGACTTGACTTTAATTAAATTAATTTATATTACAATTCAGCCCGTAACATCTCACCCCTGGGTATACCCATTAGGCCTCGTTCTCCGTGTAGGAGAAGGATTGGAGCTTAACCGTTAGTGTTTTAGGTGGCTAAACGCACTACTACACCATATTGCTCTCCATATATATTTATGTATACCGCAATGTTTAGACAGAACGATAAATACAGAAATTAAAGTCTACTTTTTTAGCAATTTCTAGTAATGAAACAGTGTAAACGCTTATCTTTCTTTCTATCAATTACTAAGCAATTATGTATTTTATTATACTTAAAGAAGTTAAAATGTATTTTGTTTTATAATAGATATGTCATAAAATATGCAATATAAAACAAAATCAACGTGTGATAAGTGATATAACGATATACTACATATCGAGTTATACCTCTTTGTAATTTTAACATAGGCATTAAAAAAGATATAACTCAAAAGTATTTTAGTAAACTACCTTTAAAATTAATTAAATATAAAAAAATTAAATGTATGTAGAAAGACTTGTTTTACTCCACAAAAGATACTCAAATTGAATTTAACCCACTTAGATAGAGAATTTTTTTTTTAAACCTTATTTTTGCTCTCCTGTAAAATGATGATTTTAGACTTGTATCACTTATCACAGGAGGCACAGAAATAAAATGCACTCCAATATAAGAATATGAACATTGTTTCTCTATAGCACCTATTATTCTTTTATAGCAATCCATTAAAAACTGGCATCATTGCTTTACATATTTCTCAACCTAGGGTTTGTTGTACATTTTTATTTTTATTTAAATCTAATATTTGTGTCCTATGTCCCAAAGTGAAAGAAAAGTACATAACCTTACGTAATATTGATTGTTTTATATATATTTAGCATAATCTATATATATAAAAGCGAAATACCACTCACTGTTTAATCACGAAATCTCAGAAACTATAACACCTACAAACTTGAGGCAGGTAGGTTCCTTATAGGGGTAAAGTTTCGTGATCACCCCTAAAGGGGTAAAACGGGGGTTGGAAGTTTGTGTGAAAGTCCAATGTTAGGTATTGAAGTTAAAGTAATTATGGTAGAAGGATTTTTAATAGTATATTTAATAACTCCATGCATACGAAGGCGCGGGCGGCTGCTTGTCATTAATATAATAACTGAACTTAACTTAACTGACTATGGACATTTAAAGGCAATATCAAATACATCTAAATAGTTTTGAGCATTTAGAAGTAAAAGTGAAAAGAGAAATTCATCAAAATACATGTGCTTTACAGTCCTAAATCTTGGTTTGACTCCTGCCCCAAAATAATAAATACCCATAGTTTGTACTATATCGCTCAGCTATTGTCTAAATATAGACATTTAGTTGCTTATTATAGGCACAGAGAGTATCAGTGTATTTATATATATAAATCGATTGCTGTTAGTTAGTCTCGCTAAAACTCGAGAATGGCTGGGCCGATCTGCCTAATTTTGATCTTGAAATATTTGTGGAAGTTCAGAGAAGGTTTAAACAGTGACAAACATAAATAATATGTAACGGAAAATACTAAAAACGACAATTTAATTTTCCGATTTAAAATGTTCCTAGCGGTGAAATTATTTGGTTGTCAAATATTTACAGGTGCGCTCAGAAAGTGTTATGTTAATATTTTTTACAAATATACTTAGAAGATACGAAGTTCACCGGGTCATCTAGTACTGAATAAAAATACTTCTGAAGAAATGGAAATGTATGAAATTCAAACCTGTATGTAACATTTCGTCAACATTCCTATGTGAATTCTGCAAGGAGTTCTGTTCCTGAGCCAAGTAGTCCACAGTGATAGCTGTGTGGTCGTGACCAAACCTTCTGCTCAATAACTGTTCTCGCTCTGCCTTCTCTTGTTCACGTCTACGTCTCTTGTTCTGAGCATTGTTTAGTGACGCCTGTAAATAAATAAAAATAACCTCAAACAACTTATAATAGATAATATGCATTAATAATTTTGCATGTTGTAATTAGCTTTAGTTAAATGTATAATTATCTTGCCTATGATAATATTTTGAACAATAACAATTTAAATTGTAAGATCACTTTCCTTGACAAATCATGATAAATACACAAAAATATTTTCAATAAGTTTAGTATTATAATATTTATCTCATAAAGGTGTGAAGTTTTAGTAGAAAAACATAGTCTTTTGACTAGGTTTTGTTAGAATGAAAAAAAAAATTTAATTGTTTAAATAATATTGGTAGCCTAAAAATTTACACGTCTTGCTATTAACTTAAAACTTAAAGCTTTTCTTATTTATTATAATAAAAAGATTATAACAATTACAAAAATAGTACTTTATACGCATCATTAATTGATATGAATTAAAATAAGTAAATAAAACCGTAATTGAATGTAGAAGCACTCATGTAACATTTTTTTTAATACAATACACACACATATATATCTATATATACAGCCTATTTGAATAAACTGTCTTTTGAAAGGGCAATACATCTTAAAATAGGTTCCATGACCTTAATGCAAATGTTATATATAGTGTAATTTTATATTATTTTACATATTCTATGCAAATAATGAATTAATTTTTCTTTTCAATTATATTTATTACAAAAACATTAGTTTTCAAATAATGTTTTACCTGTATGTGTCTATTGTCATATTTCAACTGATCCACTCTCATTTTAGCCATCGGCCTCTGATTAATAGGCGTTTTGAAGACCATTACGTCCAATTTCTCACAGTTTCTGAAATGTTAAACGACAAATAAAGTTATTTAATTAATAAATATCTTTATAAAACATAAGGAATAAAATTTATAGTTTTGTTATTACATTTATTTTATCTTGATAAAATATTTAAAAAATCGAAACTTACGCACTAATTGCATTAATTTTTGACTGGATATCATTTTCAATTTTTTCCCCATATGGTTCGTTTTCTAATTTGTGAAACAAATCCGTAGTTTCTTGTATTAGCTGAGTTGTTTGAAGGTATAAGGTCTCCATTTTTTAAATACGTTGTAAACTTTGTAACCATACCACTAATTGTAAGATAAATTATTTACATGCCACTTTAATATCAACTAAGCAATAATAGAAGATGGAAAATAATTCAATTAATAACTTTAATATAAATTATAAATATTTATTATAATGTTTATCAATCAATCTGTCATTTCTGTCATGTATGTCATTTTAACGTGGCAGTCCGAAGTTGGCACTGGCCTAGGATGAAGGATACTATGGATGTGACAAGCGTGCCACACCCGAAAGGGACAAACATAAAAGGGTGCGTTCGGTTTGGACGCTTTCACGCTTTGAGCGCTCACGCTTGAAAGTACTAATTTTTAGTGTTCGTCTTGGCGTATAAGCGCTGAGAACGATTTTTAAAAAAAGCGTTCGTTTTGGAAAGTGTGAGCGTCAGTTGCAGTTGACACTTGACACTTGACAGTTAGCATCAACATGGCGAATGTGGTAAATGTTTATGAAGCAAATAATTTATTAGAAATTATCCATGATGATTCGGATGATAGTGATGAATTTGATATGTTTGAAGATAGTGATAATAATAAGGAATGGGAGTATTTGTGTACTTATTTTGATTAAAAACGAACCTGTACCAAGAATTAAAATTAATGTTTACGATAAAATGAAGAATGAAAAATTTATTTTATTTTTTACTTTTATGTTTAAACAGTTTAATTAACTATATACACAACAAAATTGTAAATTATTTATTGGATATAATGAAATAAAAGACATTTTTCTTTGTTTATAATGTTTTTAATTTTATTCAGTACCAAAAAACTTTATACGAACATATTTAGGTAGTCATAAAAACCTTTATCTTATTAAACTTTCAATTCTTTTTGTAACACTTAATAATTACATCTTTTAAAGTAATCACTGAGTTCTGTAAAAAAAGTATTGTTTATATAATAAATAAAAATATATTTAAAAAAAACAAAATAATAATCTTTTTTCATAATAATAATCTGCTTTCCATTTTTATGCGATTGTAAACAACTTAATAATTAATATTGAGAAATTAATAGAATAAGGTTAGCTTACGCTCGCATTCGTTTTGACAGATAGTACAGATTGGCGCTCACGCTTTTGCTGCCTTACCTCGGTAGCGAAAGCGTCTGAGAGCGCGATGTCAGCGTCGCGAATGAATGAATGAACGAAATGAACTCCGCCAGAAGCGTGCTTTTTTGACACTCACAGCTCCAAGCCGAACGCTAAAAATGACGTGAAAGCGCGCTGACAGCGCGAAAGCGTCCAAACCGAACGCACCCAAAGTATATAAGATGTCAGGGTTGCCAGCCCTACCAAAATTTCCCCGTATTCTTCAGGAATTTACGATAAACCAGTAATAATAACAATAATATTATTATTATAAGTAGTAATAACTGCCGCGACAATGCGATTGACTTGCATTGCGCAAACGCCCTTATGGTTTATTCATATGAATCAATATTTTCTGATATTGCAATTTGTAAAATAATGGAATACAAATGGTCGTGCATTCGCCTTGAAATTTCACCGGGCACTGATTTTTACCCGACTGCGCAATGCAAAGGAGGGTAATGTGTTTTTCAGTCTATGTTGTATTTTGTTTTTTCGATTTTTTAATGAATTTATTTTATTCTGCTTTTGAGTTTTGATAGTTGCATGAAATACGACAGTAATATCTTGTAAGATGTGGTCTGAAAAAATGTTCTGTTTTTTAACTCTTAATCGAACCTGGGAGTTGAACGGAACATATTTAGCATGATTTCATGAAAAAAAAAAAATGAAACAAGTTACTCCAAATTTAAGTTTTTATTAATATACTTTATATATTCTTACAAATAAGAACAGAAGTTATTTTTTTTAAAACAAATTTATTTCTACCCTAAAGAATACAATTTACAAAAACGAATCTACTTTGAAAACAATTTAACATACCAAAATTAAACGAAAAGTAAAAATGTAAGACCTCTAGAACACTTACGTACCAAGATAAAGAAGACTGAACATAGGCTCTGCGAACTTTTGCGCATGTACACTCACGAAGAAAACTGTCATTACCAATTTTTATTTTTATTTGTCTTTTTCTTATTTATTGAATTTTTTGTTCAATTACAATAAAATATAGCATAGTCACTCTTGAATATGAAGCTTTCTATTAGAGAAAGAATTTTCATAATCGGATCAGTATTTGCGAAGATTACCCCCTACATAGAAACAAAGCTATAAACTTTACCTCTTTATAATATTAGTATAGATGGATATTCAACAATCTCGATCTCAACTGAGGTAGGGCACAGCAGGAAATTTCCTGCTCAAAATATGGAGCAGCCCGACTGGGGTAGTACCTCGACCTTACAGAAGACCACAGCTAAATAATACTGTTTTCAAGCAGTATTGTGTTCCTGTTGGTGAGTAAGGTGACCAGAGCTCCCGGGGGGGATTAGGGATAGGGTCGGCAACGCGCTTGCGACGCTTCTGGTGTTGCAGGCGTCTATAGGCTACGGTAGTCACTTACCATCAGGTGAGCCGTACGCTTGTTTGTCGACTTAGTAACATAAAAAAAAAATATTACGAAATTAACACACACTTAACTACTCAGGGTCTTATCGACTTACATGAGTTAAAATAATAAATAACACAGCTTTCCACATCACCACGGAGGTACTGTGTCGTCGATGCGTTCCCATTATTTTACATGGCGGGATCCCCAGTAGGCCTACACCATGGATCGACGTATCTGATGGCGAGTGATATATCTGATGGCGGCTTAGAATTTGTTACACATATCAAATCCATTTAAATATAGATTGGATATGAACAATTTTCAGGCGAATGTCAGTCTTCTCTATAAGAACCATTCTATTGGTTTCGGTCTTTCGCCACTTGAAACCCAGGTTTTTAATTGAAAACTGAAAGGAAAACATAAATTTTATTTGAATCAGAATAAGTTTTATAATTCACTAGCTGACCCTGCGAACTTCGTACCGCCTAACAGTGGATTATTTAATTTTTAATTTTTTTAATACTTATTTCTGCTATTCGTGACACCGGGTTACTGGTTAGCTATAAAAATTAAAAATACATATTAAAAATATTAACAAATATTGACATTAATATTTATACGATACTAACGTCACTCAATTGCCTTCCCGAAACCCCTCCACTAACTCTTAAGCTTTATTGTATGGTATTAAAGTTCAAATTGACTTTTAGATATTTTTACGAATCTTTTGTATGGGAATATAGAAAAGTGTTGTTTTAAGACTTTTCAGGCATTTTTTTAAATTTTTCTCTCCGTAAGATCCATCCTTGCACTTCAAGGAATATTATAAAAAAGAATTAGTGAAATCGGTTCAGCTGATCTCGAGATTTGCGCTTAGCAACAAATTCAGCGATTCATTTTTATATATATAGAGATTACCTGTGTAGGTATGGAATCAATTTGCATTGGTATGTGGTGAGATGTAGATGGGATGTCTACCGGCAGTTCGATAGATGTGGACAAGATTTCCATCGGTACCTGTATATTAAATTTAAAAAATTTATATTATTAATGAACCAGGATGAAGTAAACAGTAGATGGACAACATACAATTAATTTTGTATATATGTATTTATTTAATCAGTACAATTTTCTATAAAAGATAAAGTAATATTAACACATTTCAGTAGACATGGTTAAAATTTAGATCCTGGACCGTCGACCGTTTATCGGCATAATTTCTTTACAAAAAAATAAATAAATAACCTATCTAACTTCATAATTAGACTGTTTATCGGCATAATTTCGTTACAAAATAAAATACCCTAACCTTAGATAGGTTAGGGTATTTTTTTTTTCAAAATTAGACAGGTTATCGGCATAATTTCGTTAAAAAAAAATTACTCTAACCTATCTAACTTCAAAAATTATAATGTGACAGTAAATAAGTAAAAATAAAAATATATTTAAGTAAAAAAAAATAATAATTATTATTATAATTTTCCAAAGCCTGAGAATTCACAAAAAGCTTTCTATATATGAGTACTATTACTATATACAGAAAAAATATGAACATCTATATCGACGGTCCAGGATGTAAATTTTAGCCTAATAAAAGTAACTAACCTGTTCGACGATATGAAGTGTAGGGATCGAGAATGGTTTTAAATATGTCACATTTCGAGCAGTTTTTCTAAAACAACTTTGTTCAAAATGTCTAGAGCATATCCGAGTATATTTGGTTGGTTGCCAGTTTGGTCGCCCAGTGGCACGAATCCATAATTGGCGAATTGCAGAGTCCTTTGGAAATCTGTAACATCAGTTTCATTAAGTAATATGAAATTTAAGATTGAATAAAAAATACCGCACTTTTAGGGTAATTTATCAATTACCTCGGCTGGTATCCCTAAAAAATCTATAACCTGAGCAAATTATAAAGTACTTAAAAATGGCGGACCAGCCTAACGTTTGTTTCGAGGATGACAAATTAACCTTACCACTTAATTTTGTCGGTTAATATATATTTATTATTATGATGATAAATACCGTTTTCATAAATTATTTCTGTTTATAATAACTTGTTAATATACTAGGACTCTCATTCTGTTAATATTTTTGCCTAACAAGTCATATTTTTATCAAAAAAATTGTACTTACGTATGAAAGGTTATGTCTTGTGATTTCGTCTCCGTACGGCTTTTACAGCCGATTATATAACATATAACCATGATAACTCTTATATAACACTCAACTACGTCTTAGTTTCACAACTTAAATTACTGTAAATCACTTAAATCACATAAATTCACGAAGTAAATATCGGTCTCAACTGATTTGTTGGTCGCAAGTTCAGTTGTGACCAACAGAAACTCTGACAAAGACAAAAAATGTTGTTTGTGTCCTTTTCACCCCTTACAGTTTTCGTATGTTGTGGTTTCGTTCACACACGGTAATAATAATTGCGTAGCAGATCCATAGTATCCTTCATCTATGGCACTGGCACTTGGCAGTTGCAATAAAGCTTGTCTTACACAACCATAATTTTGGCAATTATTGTGCGTTTTCCAATATCAGCATTAAAGCGCATTATGCGTAATGCTCAACGCACAACGTTGAAAGTTCCAAAGCTACAGCTACGCTTCACACAACGAGCACTCTCAAAAGTAGGGCTTCCGTGTGCGTGCTTGCAATAGATACCAACTCAGTGGTGGCTCAGTGGTTTAGTATTGTGCGCCACTGAGTCGCATTATGCTCTGTAATTGGAAAACGCACATTAAATGTCACGACGTAAGCGGTAAGCGTAAGCGAAGCGAGCTAAAATATTGATATTTTGATCATGACTCGTTTTTTTGTTTTAAAGATCATAGGCTAGGCCAACCTCTCATTACAGTTTACGGCCAATTTCAATATTCAATCTATCGTTGAATTCGCTTACTAGGGATAGAATTTTGACGTAAGCTCCATACAAATTGTGTCAAAAATCTATCGCTAGTAGGCGAAACCAGAGATAGAATATTGTAGCCGTCTTTAGTTATATTTATTTTAATCATTTTGTGCAGACAAATTGTTTTAATTATACGCTACAACCAAAAAATTATTCAAGATTTTATTAATTATGTACAATAAGCCTAAAATACAAAACATAAATAAATAGAGGTAAAGATAGTGCCACAGATTAATGATAGTATAATCAGACACGTCATTTTAATAGTTATTTACAAATACTTGTACCAAAATATGTCTATAAAATATTGTTAATTTTTTTCATCATCAACTAAATCATTACTGATTACATAAAGTAATAACAATATTAGATATACACATTGTAAAATAAATTAAAGGATGACAATAAAATAGCTGAACATTAATGAAACTTATACATAGTGTTCCAATTGCAGAGCATCAGTGACGCACAATGCCAAATTCTTAAGCGGGCTTTACACACTCGTTGCTAAGTTGTAGCAATTTATCGTAACGATGAGATTGTTACAATTTATTGTTGTGTGTAAACGGGAGATTGTAGCGATTTATTGAGATTGGAGTTGTGCTCTACTCTTTCGATTTGTTGGAGCGATAAATCGTTCAATAAATTGCTACAATTTAACGTAGCGTGTAAAGCCCCCATTAATTTGAATGTTAATTTTTTCAAATAATGTAATTAATGTACCACTAGAATGCGCTAAATTAAATGTTTAAAAAAAATCATAGACAGCAACCTCACCAATGTATTAAATAAAGTGATATCTATTTAAATAAATGAATCCCTATTTTCCTTGGTCATGGTCACGCCATCACGCCTGAGTGGCTGGACCAATTTGGCTAATTATTATTTTTTTGTTTTTGTTATTGTCACAAGAAATTAAGAAAATTGCGCGGAAAATTGGAAAATTTAAAAATACTTAACCACCAGATAAAATTATTTCTAATCTAATCTTAGGCTTTAGACAATAGAAAACTTATTTAATGTAACCTTATGACGTTCGATATAGAACTGACAAAATAATAAACGATAAATATGATAAATATAAACGTAATATCTATATTTCTTGATTTTTACAGTAATTTGATATGTTTCAAGTTTTTAAATTTAACGCGTACAGAATAATAACGAATTTTTAAATGCAATGAATCAGTGAACTTTATAATCATACTCTGGTGGTGAACGTCGTGAACACCGTCGCTGCTTAGCTTAGTGCTTTGGCCCGCCGCGCGCCGTCCGCTGTTACCTGTTACTTTACAATTTTACATCGATGTTTAGTTGGTACAGGTCGTCAAGAGCACGTCAAGAGATGGCGCGATTCGTAACACCTACTATTATTTTCAGTGTGTTTTATAATCAATTGCAATAAAATATAGCCTTAAGCCTATGTCACTCCTGAATAATGTAGCTTTCTGTTAGTAAAAGAATTTTATGATCGGATCAGTATTTTCCAAGATTACCCCCTGCAAACAAACAAAGTTATAAACTTTACCTCTTTATAATATTAGTATAAATACCAATTCGAATTCAATATTCGTTGAAAAGCCGTTTTCGACTAATTAAATTCTTTACTGAGTACAAAGATTTATCATTTGTATCCAAAATTGTTACAGCAGCATGTATTTTGCACAATTAGTGTATCAATGGACATGATAACTTTGATCTTTGTAGATGATAATCATGGATAATGTACAATTGTAGAATTTGTAGAATAAATTTAGAGGAACATGGTTATAAAGAACAATATCAAAATAATAAAAATTATAGAGATCGTAGAATACTATTATTCAGAGACTTGTTTCCAGATGCACAAGTTTCATAAGCTCAAAATAAAATATCTATACTTTTCTATACCACTTGTAAATTGATTTGTAAAATTCAATTAAAATGATAAAGAATTAAAATTTATTAAATAAGTAATCTACTGTTTATTTAAATAAAAAACTTTAAAAAATGTTTTATTGGTTTTTGCATGTTAAAAACATAATAAACTTTTAAGTACAATAAAATCTTAATCTAAAACTTAAAATAAAGTATTTGTTTTGGCATGTTAAAATAAACTTTTTAGGCACATACAACAAACTCTTAAACATTAATTTTTGTTAATTTAATGAATCTTCGCTGTCGGTACGATTTTTTTAACAGTTTTTCTAGAAGTTCACATTTAAATTTTTCTAGATTTAACCAGTTCTTGTGCTTCTTTTCATTCAACTTTAGTTTTTCACTCGCAATATCTTTTTTTATATTACATTTCTGTTTCACGAACATCGATTCCATTTTTTTAAATCCATTTCTTTCTCTTTCATTTCTAAATATTTAATCATGTTTTCATCTCTAGCCTTGTGGTTTTCTTGAATGTTTTGTAAAAGTACCATACTTTGAATGCGTTGCTGGTTTCTTGCAGTTTTTTTAACGTATGCAATTGCAGTTGTTTTGAATTTTTTACTCTTACTAATGTTTTTTGATCTGGGTTATGTCATGCTTCCTTTTTTTCCATCTGTAGAAAGTGTCAAAGAAGAAAATGCATGTGGAGCGGAAACATTTTTCTCTTTATGAAAAATTTGTTCAAATTGCTCAAATATTCAAATGTCATATGAGCTCTTCTACTCTTATTGTTGTTGTCCTTATATTTTTATTGTTTAAGCGATTAAATTTTCATTTAACCTGATCTGCTGTGACCTGTAAAACCATAAATTAATCCTTATAATGAAGAGTTCTAATCAACACACTATTAATAGTTTAATACACCTTCAGCATTACTGACATTAAGTATTTTTACCTGCGTACATAAATCTTTTAAGCCTTCTGATGTTTTCTTCCACAAGCGATTTATTGTACATTTGCTTCATATATGCTAAGCATTGCCATTGTGGCTTTCTTTGTCCACACAGCATCAGAAAAATTAGAAACATAACAGACAATTATAATTTAACTAGCTTCTGCGCGCGACTTCGTCGGCGTGGATTCCTCTCCTATTGGTCTTAGCGTGATGACACATAGCCTATAGCCTTCTTCGATAAATGGGCTATCTAACACTGAAAGAATTGTTCAAATCGGCCCAGTAGATCCAGAGATTACCGCGTTCAAACAAACAAACAAACAAACAACCAAACAAACTCTTCAGCTTTATATATTAGTATAGATTAAAACTTCAAAATTTAATCTGCAGTCTATAAACTATACATTTAAAAATTAATGAAATTATTATTTCTCAGTATTACTCTCTGTTTTAAAATCTGCAGAATGAATTTATAAGTTCATCCCTTTTAATATTTGCAGTGTAACCTAAAATAATTATACAAATAAAACACTTAGTTCTAATCTTTTAACTTCTTGCTAAGAAGATTGAACATTTTATAATTAAAAATTATTTAAATTATAAAAAAATATTTATCTTGTAACTGTTTGAAATAATTGTAATATATTAGTAACTAGCTTCTGCGCGCGACTTCGTCGGCGTTTACTCCGCTCCTATTGGTCTTAGCGTGATGATACATAGCCTATAGCCTTCCTCGATAAATGGGCTATCTAACACTGAAAGAATTTTTCAAATCGGCCCAGTAGTTCCAGAGATTACCGCGTTCAAACAAACAAACAAACAAACAAACAAACAATCAAACAAACTCTTCAGCTTTATATATTAGTATAGATGTAACATTAACCTACATTGTAAGACGTTAAATTTTATTTCACTATGAACTATTTGTACCTGATAAGAATCATGAACTTCAGGCTCTTCGTACTTAGTTAAAGACTTTTTGCTCTTCGTGGTTTTCTTTATTTTCATTTTCGTAAATATGAACAAATAAGATTGTTATCTTCATTTTGATAACATTTATGATTGCCTGCTTCATTCAATGGTTCGATCAAAGTCATTAGGTACAATGTGGACAAAAAAAAGTTTCGTTAAGTTTTGAATTCTAAACTGAAATCACATTTTAAATATGGAATACAAAAAAAATATAGGCAATGTTTGTAACTTCATCCATACTTACTTATATTTTTTTTATTATATACTTTATTCCACTAAAAAAAAGAATATACAGAAAATTACACATATATGACATATAGTTGATGGCTAAGGTGGACTTATCCCACAGACTTATCCCTAGAAGAAATCTCTTCCAGTCAACCTGCAACCAATGGTCATGAGAGAGAGTGTCATATTATCATATAGCGGGGACACAGTGCAAGAAATAACAACGTAAAGAATAATTAAATAACTGTAAATTATTACAATTTTTTATCACAGTCTGAATTAACTTTTTTTTATTTCCAAAAAAGTTCGAAGAAAAATATTTTTCAACAATTCAACATTACTAACGATATAGGTAGTTGTTAATCTTAATAAAAAAATTCGATCAAGGGATTCGAGGAAGGGATCAAAAATTTAGACCAATTTAAAGAATAAACACTAAATTAATGTTAATTTTCTGCTACTGGGTTGGTATAGATTGTAATTTGTATCGTTGTACGCATCACGCAAAAGCAGTCCTTTTTATTGTGCTCAATTGAGCGAAGCGTTGCTGTAGTTGAAACATTCAACGTTGAGCATTAAACCGCATAATGCGCTTAAATCCTGTAATAGGAAAACTAGAAACTTGAATGTGCTCGATTGAGCGAAGCATTGCTGTAGTTGAAACATTCAAAATTGAGCATTACGCCTTAAAATGCGCTTTGGTGCTGCAATTGGAAAACACACATAGGGTGCGTTCGGTTTGGACGCTTTCACGCTTTGAGCGCTCACGCTTGAAAGTACTAATTTTTAGTGTTCGTCTTGGCGTATAAGCGCTGAGAACGATTTTTAAAAAAAGCGTTCGTTTTGGAAAGTGTGAGCGTCAGTTGCAGTTGACACTTGACACTTGACAGTTAGCATCAACATGGCGAATGTGGTAAATGTTTATGAAGCAAATAATTTATTAGAAATTATCCATGATGATTCGGATGATAGTGATGAATTTGATATGTTTGAAGATAGTGATAATAATAAGGAATGGGAGTATTTGTGTACTTATTTTGATTAAAAACGAACCTGTACCAAGAATTAAAATTAATGTTTACGATAAAATGAAGAATGAAAAATTTATTTTATTTTTTACTTTTATGTTTAAACAGTTTAATTAACTATATACACAACAAAATTGTAAATTATTTATTGGATATAATGAAATAAAAGACATTTTTCTTTGTTTATAATGTTTTTAATTTTATTCAGTACCAAAAAACTTTATACGAACATATTTAGGTAGTCTTATAAACCTTTATCTTATTAAACTTTGTATCCTTTTTGTAACACTTAATAATTACATTTTTTAAAGAATTCACTGAGTTCTGTAAAAAAAGGATTGTTTATATAATCAATAAAAATATATTTAAAAAAACACAATAATAATCTATACAAATAAATAAAATTGGAGCTGTAGGTGAACAGAAAATAATTGTGGTATATTGCTTTCCATTTTTATGCGATTGTAAACAACTTAATAATTAATATTGAGAAATTAATAGAATTAGGTTAGCTTACGCTCGCATTCGTTTTGACAGATAGTACAGATTGGCGCTCACGCTTTTGCTGCCTTACCTCGGTAGCGAAAGCGTCTGAGAGCGCGATGTCAGCGTCGCGAATGAATGAATGAACGAAATGAACTCCGCCAGAAGCGTGCTTTTTTGACGCTCACAGCTCCAAGCCGAACGCTAAAAATGACGTGAAAGCGCGCTGACAGCGCGAAAGCGTCCAAACCGAACGCACCCATAAACAAATGCATATTATTATCATAGATATTATTGAGATTTTCTTATCTGTGGATTTGTGGCACTTTAGTATTGTGCTCTGTGACTTTGTCTTTCAAGTTTCACAACATTTGACTCATTTGAAAGGTATTCCCTATTCCGTATTAAATTGAAAATACCGTTTATGGCACGTTTACGGTGTTTTAAAATATTGTAATTATCTATGAAGTGAAAGTGAAAAAGAGTATAAAAGTGTTATCACGATGGGTGATGCGTGTCAAGCATGCCTTACGAGGGTTCCTCATGCCACTCTTATAGCAACGATAATGTGCTGTTTGGGCGTGGGGGTATTTTGTGGTACTATGTACCGTGGATCAGCGCTCTCAATATTGATGTTTGACGAAGTTTTTCACTTTCGTTTAATATTCATAGAAGCACTTCAAATGATATTCATCGTAGGAAGCGCTTGTATGGCAGCACTAGGTTTCATGTTGTTATGTTTGGGATGTCTCACAACAGGTGCTACAAGACAAAAGGTGTACAGAGCATGGAGAGCTCGAGTTGGCGGAAGGATATCTTGCGCAGTCTTTATGATTATAACGTATATTTTGACCTTCATATGGTTGATTCTCTTGGGATTTTTAGTTATAACAACATTCCTATTTACAATATTTTGGAAACTGTGTTCGAAACCGAAAAATATCGACTTATCGACATGCATCGATTTTACCCAATTCGACTTCATGTTCCCATCTTCTGTTAAACAGGAAGACATGAAGATTTGTGAAGCGCACAAAATAAAAGTATTTTGTAAGGATTATGTTGAAAAAGCCGAGTTCATGTTTATCTTAGCAATGGTATCCTGTTTGCTAGTCATATTGAGTTTAGTACATTACTTGATGTGCTTATCAGCTAATTATGCTCACATTCGAGACCATGGAAAATTCCAGGAATTACAAGAACTTCAGTATCTCACCAACCCGGACCTACATGCATCCAAGGACAGATTCTAGTATATGGCTCGCGCACCATTGTTGCGCTCATTGGAAGCATCTACTAAAATGTGACATAGCAGTAAAATAACTGCATTTTAAAATGTCACAATCGTGTGTTCACTGACTAAACAATATCAAAAGACTGACTCAGTGGATGATCAATCTTAGATTAAACAAAAATTCAACATATCTTTTGTCCACTCCAATAATTATTGATTTTCGAAATCCTGACATTCCACTAATTTTAGTCCTCTATACCTTATAAATTGTTAAACAATACCTGTATAGTATTTTATTTACATCTCTTTTATGTAATTGTGTTTAAATATGCTAAAGCATGATAATAATTGTTTGTTAGACATATTGTTCTCATTTACTTAGTTACGATCTGAACTAGGCTAATAGTCTGCACTGTTGATCTAGATTCTTCCATTACTAATCTATATAATAAAAATGAATGTTGCTTAGTGCATAACTGGAGGATGGCTTGACCAATTCGGCAAATTTTTTTTTCTATGTTCCCGGAAGGTTTTTATACAAAAAAAAAAAAACATAATAGACAGAACGAAGTCTGTCCGGGCAGCTAGTAATTGTTAAATACGATAACATTTTTAAGTTATATTTCAATTACAATTTTTATTCTGGTAACAATGACAGTAATCTTGAATTATTTTAAACAATAATTAAATATAATAATTTTTTTTTTATATTAAATTGATATGATAGTATTGAGGCATTATGTCACATTTTCTTTTGTAAAAGATAGGAAAAAAGTGATTTTTATTGATTGTTCAATGTTTAGTACAATAATATTTAGTATAAGGCTGCACAATTTATATTTCATAGTTTTAAGGACAAGTAAGGTGTCTTTTTAGTATAAAACAGACAAGTTAACATCCAGAACAAATAATTGTAAAGTTTTTTTAATTAAAAAAATACAACAGTTACATTTTAAAAATTTTAACTTGTCTTTTTATATTAGAAAGTAAAGTGACTTTAGTAGTCAATTATGACAATTTTTTATTGTTTTTATGCAGAATGATTGTCTCTTTTGATAAAATATTTACAATAAATTAGCTTTGGATTAAAGAAAAATATTTGATAACTTTGCATTTAGCCCACCAAAAAAAAAAAAAAAATTAATTAGCTGTAAAAATTTGCTCACCAAGTAAATATAAAATAAAAATATTGAATAGACATTAATAATTAAACATATATTATCTTTAATATACATTTTTATGACTAGTATTTAATAAAAATACACTTAGTAACAAAAACTATTTAGCATATTTTTTAAGAAAATTATATAATTTTGTGCCTAGGCAGCATATAATTAAGTACCTACCTGTAATATTTGATTCAATATTAAACTGGCAGAACTGAATTAAACTTAATTTAATTTGAAAACAAATGACTGGCATTCATATAGTTTTATAATATGCACATCACAGTTTTTACATACTTAAGAGTTTAGAATTCTTTATTCATAGGATGTTAATTAGCACTTGAATACAAGTTATTGACTGAAAACAATTTTGATATATTATGACAAACTTACACAGTTCATTTTATACAACATTTTTAATCAATAAACATACAATAATTTCCGTATATTACTTATTTAAGTTTAAAACATTTAAAAAAATCTTGGTGTTTGTAATCAGGTTTCCTGTTAGTATTTTTGTAGCTATTTGATGTAGCATAGGTTTCATTAAAAATAAAAAAAACTCTGTTGTAAACATTTCTTTTATTTTTAATTTTAACTAGGTGCGTCGGCGAACTTTGTACCACCACAGTATATTTTCGTTATTGATATTTTTATTTTTCTTCTTAAACAAACCTTGCTCCATCAATAATATACACAAAAAAAAAGGATTATCCAATTTTGTTGATCATTCGAAAATTATGCGTTCATATATTATGTATTATACATTAACATTATAATAAATAAAATGTTTATTAATATAGTGATTTTGATCATGTAAAAATTTTATTTAAAAGAAACAAAGCTATTTGTATATAAAATTCTTTCATTCGTTATATGAAACAAAAAATAGCTTTTGTCACATGAAAAATCTGGATGTAGGTCGCAGTCAAATGGATCCTCGTCGACGGACGACGGGCTTATATCCATATTCCAGCTCATTATAATGTAGCGTCATACCGTGGAGTGGCTGAGTTGGCCCGATTTTAACTTTTGTAATTAAATTTGAACGAGTAGGTAGGATTTCAATTGTCCAGTTTATTAACGAGCGCAACTAGAAGTGATTCAGAAAATCCTGTGTTACTTGTAAATATCATAATCATAATTGAATGTAAGAATAATTCTATTAGGTAAGGATCCCTAGTACATTTTTTTCACCTGATCAGTATCAAGCTAATTTTTTGGGAGTGGCTACATTTTGATGAGGCGAACAAAAAGTTCCTCTTCGAAAACTCTCGATTGTGGTAGATAATAGAGTTAGCAGGTGATAGAGCAGCAGTGAGCGTAGGACCGGGATAAGGATAACGTACCACGCAATTTGTAGGACATTATTACTATTAAATTATATAGATATTAACTAACTGAAAGCAAAAAAAAAATATTTTTTGATGACCTTACGAGGTCATCAAGTTGATGACCTCGTAAGGTCATCAAAAATTATTACTAACCAGCTGATTTTTTTTTCTTTTGGTTACTTAATATAATTTGATGGTAATATTGTCCTCCAAATTGCGTGGTACGTTATCCCGGTCCTACGCTCACTGCTGCTCTACCTCCTGCTAACTCTATTATCTACCACAATCGAGAGTTTTCGAAGAGGAACTTTTTGTTCGTCTCATCAAAATGAAGCTACTCACGGAAAATTAGCTTGATACTGATCAGGTTAAAAAAATGTACTAGGGATCCCTACCTATATAGTTTATCTATGAATATTTTTCTGGAGTTTCTTATTTCTTAACAAAATTTTTTTTCTATCTAGTCTATTGATTCCTGTCCTAGGATTTTTAAGGCCAAAAAAGTTATTCATTACTTATGTTATAGTTTGTGCAGTCCTTGTGGGTCTCCCCACCGTACCTCGGAGAGCACGTTAAGCCGTCGGTCCCGGTTGTTATCATGGACACCTGATAGCGATCGTTACTCATCACTGGCGGATCCAGGGGGGGGTCACGGGGGTCATGACCTCCCCCCCCCCTGGGCTGTGTCCAGGACCTAGGTGGACCACTAATTAAAATTGTTAAACAAGATTTTTGTCACAATATAGGTATTTTTAAGTACATTACCTACATAGATTAATAAAATACCTACTTTTTTCCTGTATCTCTCATTATAAAATTTAAATTATAACTTCTTTTTACTTGACCACGACTTTGTGACCCCCCCCCCCCTGGCGCCTTGACCATGACTGTGACCCCCCCCCCCCCAGGCGCCAAAGCTGGATCCGCCCTTGTTACTCATAGTAGCCAGTAGGTAATATATCCGCCAACCCGCATTGGAGCAGCGTGGTGGATTAAGCTCCGATTCTTCTCCTACATGGGGAAGAGGCCTATGCTCAACAGTGGGATATTACAAGCTGAATCGTGATCGTGATGTTATAGTTTGGCTGTGATCTTCTCTAACGTAGATATGCTTTCCCATTTTTTTCACATTTTGAGCAAGAAATTTTCTGCTGTCCCTAACACCTGAACGTCCTGAACGTTAGCTCATATTATATAGGTACACTCTAGCGTCTTATAACTCGGACTAGCCCGTTGGCGCAGTTTGTAGTGACCCTGCTTTCTGCTCTGGGGGTTGTGGGTTCGATTCCCACCCCGAGTCTGGGTGTAATATACATATTTATAAGTATGTTTATCGAAAAAAAAATGTAGCCAGACCAGCATTTAAGTTGCTTACTTTAGGAACAGACGACCGTGTGGGTAATGTGTAGATATTTATTATTATTATTATTATTAACTCTATGAGAATTTGATCTGCATGAGGTTTATGAGATTTTTTCCATAGGGAGTGTCACATAGTGGAGCGCCGTAAGATTTATACCTCGGAATCCAGGGCCAGTCAATGAATATTTATATGAACTTAGATGACTGTGTTTTTAATAGTACCTATATAGAAAAATGTTTAAAAAAAATTACTTTGATCAACGAGATCGACGACGACAATAATGAACTATACCTAATGATAAAGATAAATCAATGGCGCTAGTGTATAAACTTGTAAAATCATACCATATTGTAGGTACCTATAGGTACCTATCTAGTCAAAAACATTATTCAGTTACAATTCACACAAACACAAGACACGGCATTAAAAAGTTTTCTCCGAAAATTGAACCCTATGAAACCTTTATGAAATCGGTAATAAATTCTCAATACCGATATTAACGAACGACGCGACGGTCGGTGTGGTGCTGGTCACTGGTGAGATTCTTATCCACTCAATCGATATAAAATTATACCACAACATAATTTATTATTGTGCAAACTAGTGTTGTACGTGTTAGACGTTCACTAGGTTTTTGAGCTAAACAAGTTACGGAACTTCTATGATAACGATCTAACTTCCAGTAAAAATATTACGACAAATATTTCTATGAAAAAATTAATATGATGTAGGTTATTGACAATTAATTTACCATTATGTACTTGGAATTGTATTTACTTAGGAAATCTAACTCTTTTTAGTGTAGGTACTCGTACTCGTTTAAGCGTTTTTTTTTACCGACTTGAAAAAACAGGTTTTCAATTCGATTTTTACTTGTTTTTACTGGGTTTTGATGTTTTTTTTTTATTTTATGGAAAGAGGGTTCTTATCATGTGGTTCCAATTAAACTTGTCGTTTTATCGACTACCTACGACGTATTAGCTACTCTTCGATGTAATTTAAGTTACCTATTTAAGTACCTCTACATGTTTTAATAGGTACTCACTGACTGTCTGTTTTTAAGGTAAACTTAACGCCTGAATCTTAGATAGCAAACGACTATAATACTAAACGACTAAAACGAATAATACTACATATTTATATTTCCTGCTCCTGTCCTATCGGGACGAGTATAGAACCCAAAAAACTTGCAGCAGCAGTTTTAACTATAGTACCTATAGGCTATACTTAAGTAATGCAGGGGTTGCGTTGCACTCGGGCACCGAGTTTTAGAGGATTAGAGGGAATAACCAAGAGCCGCATGCAAGGCCGCAATTTATCATGTATGTTGCGTACATGTCTAAATGCAAAAAAAAAAAACAATGGATAGATTGCTGACCTTTTTATTCGTCATCAGATCGCTACGGTATTAATTGCACATGGGCGCTACATCGCATCGGCTAAAGCCTGAACACGAATAGAAAGCACTACCAACCGCGCCACCGAGGTTTATATACCTACAATTTATATATATATAAAGCTGAAGAGTTTGTTTGTTTGATTGTTTGTTTGTTTGTTTGTTTGTTTGAACGCGGTAATCTCTGGAACTACTGGGCCGATTTGAAAAATTCTTTTACTGTTAGATAGCCCATTTATCGAGGAAGGCTATAGGCTATGTATCATCATGATAAGACCAATAGGAGCAGAGTCCACGCCGACGAAGTCGCACGCAGAAGCTAGTCTTTTATATATACCTAGATATTTGTGATAAATTTTCTTATTTTTAAGTATAATTGAAAAATTATAATAGAACTATTTAAAACAAACGTAAATTTAATGACATCGTATTTAGGTATGTACCTTTAAAAAAAACTATGTACCTATGAGTTTTCCTTGTATACATAAGTACCATTGTACCTACAACATTTACACGATTTTCTTAACATTCCGATATATTTTTAATGAAGACGTCTGTTATTTTTTAATTAATATCTTTTAATATATATTTTTATTACTTTGGCACTTGATAACAATAGTAGATAGAAATATCTTGCTCAAAAATTAGGAGCAGCCCGAGTCTGCCCGACTGAAGAAGTACATCAACCTTACAGAAGATCACAGCCAAATAATAGGTACTGCTCTCGAATAGTGTTAGGTATGGTCCTGTGATGAAAAAAGTAGACAGAGCTCTCTCTTCATTTTCTCATTAATTCATTCTTTTCATAAGGCGGAACAGAACGCTCGTTTGCCACCTTTAAACTATAAAAAAAATACACACCGTCACGAAAACTATAAATGACTATTGGACAAGGGCGCTGATCCTTTGACCCTGTCACAGATGGCGAGATAAAAACAAACAAATTTCCGTTTGTATCTTAGCGTACGACGCGACGGTACGAAACTATAAAAGCTTTACATCCACAACAAGTTGATATTTTTACGGATATTCATTTTAAATTATTAAGAGTAAAAAATATATAGAAATCAATAAACTGTTGCAATGTCTAAGAAATTGTACAGAAGGCGGTACGTAGTATTTCTGTGGTCTGTGGGGCGGTACGTGAGTAATACTCAGACCAAGGGCGGATCCAGGGGGGGGGGTCATGGGGGTCATGACCCCCCCTGGGCTGGGTCCAGGACCTAGATGGACCACTAATGAAAATTGTTAAACAAGATTTTTGTCACAATACAGATATTTTTAAGTACAGTACTTACATACATTAATAAAATAAGTACCTACTTTTTACCTGTGTCTATCATTATCAAAATTAAATTATAACTTCTTGTGGCTTGAACACGACTATGTGACCCTGGCGCCAAAGCTGGATCCGCCCTTGACTCAGACAGCCCTAAACTTCACGTGACCTTGAATATTGCGGAGGTTACACATACATATTATAAACTGGCCACTGGCCATCCCCTCTCCAGACGTGCCACTGACCTTTCGTTAAACAACTTCGTATATCGTCATATTGAATGAAATATATTATACCGTTTAATATTGCCAAGGATATCTGCTTAACGTTTCCGCTACTAAAAACTTTCCGATATCAACAATTTTGTTAATCTCTATTAATTATTTAAAAAAAATTAAAAATAACTTAGGTCTTGAATTTTTTTTATAAATTCTTTAAGTTACAGAACCTTTGAAATCTAATTTCACAAAGGCTCTATCATAATACGAATAGCATTTCTTCGTGTTGGTAACATTATGCATTCTTTAACTAACCCAAAACTAACCTTTCAAGAGCAGGTTCAATGTATGCATATGTTTTTTTTTTTGTTTAACATACCTATATATGTGCTGTTGTTGTAGAACACGAATGCACTGTGATAGACCGAATGTATTGTAATGTCAGGTTACAATATGAGCAAACATAACAGGATCTCGGAAGGAAAAATATGGAAAGTTCAAAGTACCTAAGTTCAATGGCCAAACATAAAACCACCATAATAATCTTCAGATGTACAATGAAATTACTAACATTATGATCTGATTTTATTTTATGAAAGCGTGTTATTACGACATTGAGTAGCACAATAGAAAAACGATTTTTTGACCTTATCGATGAACGCCGGCGGCATGCACGAAAAAGGATGACTCATTGTAGCGTTACACTAATTGCAGCGTTACGCTCATTGTAGCGTTGAGGTCATTGTAGCGTTATCAGTTCATCATCATCAGTTCAGCCTATTGCAGTCCACTGCTGGACATAGGCCTCCCCAAGTTCGCGCCAGACATCCCGGTTTTCCGCAATCCTCATCCAGCCTACACCGGCAATCTTACGAAGATCGTCGGTCCAACGGGCCGGAGGACGTCGTAGTTGAGACGTTGTAGCGTTATGCTCAGTGATAAATTATATGGAATAATAAGTATAGGCCACTCGATTGGCCTATACGTCCGAGGAGATGTTTTGTTATGACGGTATCACGTTAAACTATCGTCCGTAAACCAACTTTACAGACAAGCAAATTTTTTAATTTTTCTTTTTAATCCTTCAGCATGTAATATCCCACTGCTGGGCATAGGCCTCTTTGCCCATATAGGAGAAGGATCAGAGCTTAATCCACCACGCTGTTCCAAGCGGGTTGGCGGATATATTCCCTACTATGAGTAAAGATTGCTATCAGGTGTACATGGTAACAAACGAGACCGACAGCTTAACGTGCTCTCCGAGGCACAGTGGGGAGACCCACAAGGGCTAACAACCAGACCGGAAATAAATCTAAGTTTATAAAAATTTCGTGTCACGATGTATGTTCTCGATAACAATAATTATCGTCGTGACACGAAAAACTTCGAAACTACTAGTAGGGTAAACCAATTTTTATCAAATTTTGTAAGCATCTGTAATTTGGTCCAAAGGGGCGTTCAAATATTACGTAATGGTAATTGGGGGGAGGGGGGGTCTTGTTAAACGTTACGATGCGTTACAGGGGAGGGAGGGGGGGGGGGGTTAGAACAACGCGTTATGTAACATTGTTTTTTTGTTTAATTAAAAAAACTAGGGTATTAAAATCTATTGTTTTATTTATTTATTACTACCACAAACGCGATTAAAACAATAACAAAAGTAATTTAGCGACTTTCCGGCTAGTTTGTGCAACAAAGTTGTGACATTTGGATAAAAATGTAGTAAAAATGGTCAGTTGGGTGTTACGTAACGTTTATGGGGCAGGGGGGGGGGGTACAGGAAAACGTTACGGCGCGTTACATGGGGGGGACAGGGGATCAAAAATCTTCAAAATCTGCGTTAAGTAATACTTGAACGCCCCCCAACTTGGGAGATAGGGTAGTTTTTATCTGAATTATTGATCTAAATATTTGTTAAACAAATTAAATGTTTATTCTACGATTTTAGTGTGTATTTATCGGTTAGTTCTATATAATTCTAATAGATGGCGGCTTGGCATCTAAGTTGCACATATTTACGGTAGATGGCGTTGTATTTTTATTTCTCTATAAGATGGTGGTTTGGCATCTAAGTTGCAGAGATATCCGATAGATAGCGCCGTATTTCTTTTTCTAGATTATTTTATTTTCAATCCCATATGAATGAATATATTTTAATTTTTTTTAGAAAATATTTATTTGATTGTTTCAAAAGAATTAATAAAAAATTGATTCAATCTATTACAATTACTGAGCCACAGCACACCTCCACGGGATTGCCCCGCTACATGCAAGACCGCCGGACGGGCGTCCACTACCTCGTTAGCTCCTGCTGCAGACGCAGCAGAACACCAACGTTGGTGACAGTGGCGACGAGGAGGACGACGCATGGGAGACTGCTTAACATAATAACCGGAAGGACAAAAACAACCTCTTTACAAATGAGCCCATAGGGTAGCGCTCACTTGGTTGGCGCATCCTCGGCCCATCGGGCCGATAACGAAGCACCCGGCAGTGGGTACTGCCGGAAAGGAAAAGCCCTGGTAGGCAGCCTCGGACCTGCTAGGAAGATCCAAACACAAAACCTGCACGTGACAAGTACAGCATCAATACACAGAACAACATTATGACCGACTATTACTTCAGCCTATCGCTGTCGCGCTAAACATCCCGGTCCTCCGCAATCCTCATCCAGGCTCCTCCGGCAATCTTAAGTAGACTTTCGTCTAGCTGCCGTCAATTTTAACTTTTTCGTTATAATGCATTTATGATATTAAAGGATTAGTATAATGTAAAAATAAAAGTGTGTATGGTGTGTAAGATGATACTAGATTAATTTGAGCAAAATTCTTCTTATTACCATACTTAAATAAATTAAAAATTATGGTGTCATAATATTGTCTTATAATAAATTAATATATAATTCGGTTTTTCCTGTAGGTATTTATTTTCCTATGACTTATTTTTTTAACTTAACTTACCTAACTTTTTTATGATAAGATTTTATTTAATAGAAAGAGGTATAAACGAGGAAGGCTTAAAATATAAAATTTATTAACATTTTATATGGCTGACCTATGATAGTGTTTTAACGCATTTTTTATAACTTTTATTGTAAGTGATTCCCGATCCTCCGAATTACCAGATTCGGTTTTTCGGATTCAATCCCTAATATTGTAACATGCTTGAAGTTACTTGAATCTAATGTAACTTTAAAAAAATCGGCCAAGTGCGAGTAGGACTCGCGCACGAAGGGTTCCGTACCATTCATTGGCTAGGTAAACACCAGTAGGTACATTGATTTATCGGGCAAAAATCGGCAAAAAAGTCATTTTCGTTGTATGTGACTGTAACTGAGGTAGGGCACGGCAGCAAATTTCCTGCTCAAAATATGGAGCAGCCCGACCGACCAACAGGAACACAATACTGCTTTCAAGCAGTATTGTGTTCCTGTTGGTGAGTAGGGTAACCAGAGCTCCTGGGGGGATTGGGGATAGGGTCGGCAACGCGCTTGCGATGCTTCTGATGTTGCAGGCGTCTATAGGCTACGGTCCTAGTTACATAAAAAAAAAAAAACGTTAAGCCGTCGGTCACGGTTGTTATCATGTACACCTGATAGCGATCGTTACTCATAGTAAAATAGTAAGGAATATCCGCCAACCCGCATTGGAGCAGCGTGGTGGATTTACGCTCCGATCCTTCTCCTACATGGAGACAGAGGCCTATGCCCAACAGTGGGATATTACAGGCTGAATGTTTTATGTTTTTTATTGAATTTCACGTTTAATTTTTAAAACATTTTAACCCTTTGAACCTAAAACTTTCATAAACTGGTAAAATTCAGATAAATTATACGAATAGACGAGTGATAACAAAAATAATAAATCTAACCTATCTAATTAGTCATTGGGGTCATGACCCCCCCGGGCTGGGTCCAGGACCTAGGTAAGTGGACCAATTTAATTGATTCAATTCAATTAGATGGATTAATTAAAATTGTTAAACAAGATTTTTGTCACAATATAGATATTTTTAAGTACATAGATTAATAAAATACCTACTTTTTTACCTACTTTTTTTACACGCTACGGTTCAAGGATTGCGCTAAGCGAGATATGCGCGCCTTTGGTATTGACCACCAAAACTGGGAAGCGCTTGCAGAGAACCGAGACGGGTGGCGTAAGGTTATAGTGAACGGACGTAAGGTATATGATCAAGCCTGGTTTGATACTTTAGCGGCAAGAAGAATGCGACAACAACAAGCTTCTTCCGTTATAACCCAGTTTGTCTGCAAAACGTGTGGCAGAGGGTGCCGCTCACGAATCGGCTTGTTCAGTCACGAAAAGAGCTGTGTAATTAACTCACGCTGACACTGTTTAAATCGTCTGCAACAGACGGACTAAGGCCAATGATGATGATGCCTTTATACGTGTATCTATAATTATCAAAATTAAGTTATAACTTCTTGTGACTTGACCACGACTATGTGACCCCCATGGCGCCAAAGCTGGATCCACCCTTGGTCAGTAACATGTATTGGAACTTCACATTAATTGATTATCCCGCATTTGATTATTACACCGCATTCGTTGACCTTTTTAGTTTTTACTTAGGTATATACTAGCTGCTGCCCGCGACGTCGTCTGCGTGCGTTCACTGCTCGTTCCCCGTAGGTGATAGCGTGATAATATGTAGCCTATATATTGATCCGACTTCTTAATAATATTCGAGCCAAATTTGAAGTAAATCCATGCAGTACTTTTTGAGTTTATCCCGGACATACATTGACTTTCCTATCATTTTATTATATGTATAGATAATTAATTAGATACGTAAATATTATTATCTTTTCACATCAAAATTACTGATCAGTTTTTTGTTTAAAATTGTTTAGTTCGATGATTGCCGAAAGCTCGGGGCGAAAAAATTGGCTAAATTAAATTACGTAGTATTGGAATTTCACACTCGTGTCTCAGTGTTTGTTACAAAACTCCCCCGAAATGGCTTAAACAATTTTTATACATTTTTTGTGTAATAGGTAGGGATCTCTAGTACATATTTTTCACCTGATTACTATCAAGCTAATTTTCCGGGAGTAGCTTCATTTTGAGAAGACGAACAAAAAGTTCCTCTTCGAAAACTCTCGATTGTGGTAGATAATAGAGTTAGCAGAAGATAGAGCAGCAAAAAATTTTCTGAATTTTTTTTTCTTTTAGTTAGTTAATATTTATATACTTTGATGATAATATTGTCCTACAAACTGCGTGGTACGTTATCCCGGTCCTACGCTCACTGCTGCTCTATCTCCTGATAACTTTATTATCTACCACAATCGAGAGTTTTCGAAGAGGAAGTTTTTGTTCGTCTCATCAAAATGAAGCTACTCACGGAAAATTAGCTTGATAGTAATCAGGTGAAAAATATGTTCTAGGTATCCCGTCCTATAATTATTTGTGTTTTTTGATAGGTAAATGTCCCACTAGTTAGCAAAAGCACTTTCTCCTAAATAGGATTGCGGTTTAAGTTTTGAAAGCCCGTTGGCGCAGTGGTCACAGTAACTACCTATTGTGCTAGTGGTCGCGGGCTCGATCATCGCTCAAGATACAGTCAATGTTTCTATAGGCCATATAATATATGTTGTAGTGGTCTAACAATATGCTTTTATTTTTGTTTTGTTTGTCGTTTCACTATCGTTGAGAGTAAGAAATTTATATTTTATTTACTTCACTACATATTATAAAACAAAGTGTCTTCCCGCTGTCTGTCTGTCTGTATATATGCTTAGATCTTTAAAACTACGCAACGGATTTTGATGCGGTTCTCTTTAGTAAATAGAGTGATTCCAGAGGAAGGTTTATATGTATAATACATGCATAATATAGTAGAGGAACACTGATAGTTTTAAAGTTTTCTATGTGATGTCGTAATTAAACACATTTTTTGCGCTTAGATTGCAAATATTTATTTTACATTTTATATTTAGTATCAGCATTGCACCCGTGCGAAGCCGGAGCGGGTCGGTAGTATGTAATAAATTAACCCAGCAGTTTGCTTCACTACTAAGACTGAAGTGTATAACTACATATATTACTTATAGTAAGTACAGACATTAAGAATAACGAAACAGTAATTTATTGAAAAATTTCTTTGCGAGGTCATTGAATTAATATTGTAAGACCTTACAAATCTAAAAATAAAATAAATTAGCATATAAAAGCCCTGGGTATTAATAGTTGGAATACAGTTATGACTATTGATCGTAAACACTTTCTCAGCGCTTTTTAGTAGTAGCATGGTCGACGGTCAAACAAAATAAAAGAAGAAGTTACTGTCTGTCTGATGTAAAAATGTCCTAATACCAATATTAGACCAATAGTGATCATTATTAATATGAAAATGGTATCAGAAAGCTTGTAAAGGATATGGGCTCTATAATACGGGATTAAAGATCCTACTTTAGATTTTTTTTTATGTAACTAGGTTGGCAAACAAGCGTACGGCTCACCTGATGGTAAGACCGTAGCCTATAGACGCCTGCAACACCAAAAGCATCGCAAGCGCGTTGCCGACCCTATCCCCAATCCCCCCCAGGAGCTCTGGTCACCTTACTCACCAACAGGAACACAACACTGCTTGAAAACAGTATTATTTAGCTGTGGTCTTCTGTAAGGTCGAGGTACTACCCCATTCGGGCTGCTCCATATTTTGAGCAGGAAAATTCCTGCTGTGCCCTACCTCAGTTAAAGATACATATTTTTACTAACAGGATAGATGGGAAAGTAAAATTTTGCATAGAATCATTTCGGTTAGTGGTGCTCACTAGAAGCTAAACATAAGGAATTTCTTAATAATTATTTAAAAAAAACCGGCCAAGTGCAAGTCGGACTCGCGCACCGAGGGTTCCGTACAAAAATTATTAAAAATATTTTTATTATATGATGAAACTAAAAATTTATGCTTTTCGCAATTTTTCCTTTATCTGTGCTATAGGATGTATCTTCGTACCAAATTTCAAGTTTCTAAGTTCACGGGAAGTACCCTGTAGGTTTTGATTCCCTTTCGTCTTGACAGACGGACGGACAAAAAAGTGATCCTATAAGGGTTCCCTTATTTCCTTTTGAGGTACGGAACCCTAAAAATACTTTTAAAATCATATTTTGAAACACTGTCATGTATTTCTTAAAGATTTTGTAATGTTTTTTTTTATGTTTTGATATCAATTCTTTTGGTCGTTTTATATCACGTAGAATTTGATAAAGGGAATATATTTTATCTCTGACAGAAGGTGACGAAGATTAACAGTGTTAATTGTACAGATAACAGTGTTTAGTTTAATTTCATGCATTTAAGTTTTAATATAAGTTGTTTTGTTAAGTTAAATCTATAAATGTACGATTTAATTAATTCCAAATAATTATTATTAATCCATTAGATTATGTACTTAGATAAATCTTTTTTGCGTTAAAACCTAAAATTAAGATAAATTATAATATAAAACTTAGTAACTTACTCTTACAAAGTTTAAAACATTCCATAACACATTGTTTTTTTTTATCCAAAGGTTCGCGCAAAAAAATCGCGCAAAATAAGAATAATCTCTAAGAATTCTATAATAAAAAATTAACTCAATATTTGTGAACGAGTGACTTCCAGCTTCGCACTGATGCACATTACCATAAAGGGGCCACTACCGCATCAACGTAGGCATACAACCCAGTTACAATAATTACATTTTACGTGTTGTATTTTTTTTTATTTGACATTTAAATAACGTAATTTAAAAGGGATATGTATGTCTTCTTCAAATAATTACATTTGAATATCCCAATATAATAGCATTAAATATTTGTCTTAAAATATAACTGTGCCACAGTTAAAGAATAAACTCTGGTGCGATGAAAAATGTGTCTAAACTTTAATCTAATTTAAATTATAGATAGGTACTTACTAACTTAAATTTATTTAAATATATCAATAATAAACAAATTTCGAGTATGTATAAATTATTGAAATGTTATTTTCAATGACTAACGAGACGAAGAAAGATTGTAGCTTAATCCGAAAAGCTCGTCTACTGCAGAGTGGTGAAATATTTGTTGTTGTTAAATATATATGTTCAAATATATTACCGTTTGTATACAATGAATAAACTACTCTTATTTATAACAAAAATATTTATTCGTACCAACGATGACGTTTGAATAGTAAATAATTTATTCGATTATAAATACATATAATTAAAGTCCATAAAATGTGGCAGTGTAAACGTTGAAGTCAAGTAATGCGGAATTATTTTCAGTTGTTAATTAATAATTTAATTTGTGCTCATATGCTACCGATCCGAGACGAAATATATGGTTTTTTTATAAATGTGTCATTATGAATTCGTGAAGCAAAAAACCAAGATGGTAAGAACCGTAAGGTGAAGTTCCTGTGGCCGTACCGCGTGTTCTCGCCAGCTCAGTCATTTGTGTACCTCCGCAACGATCGTGTCCACCTGACAGAGGTATGTGCGCTCCACTCTATATAGATTTTAATCGATTTTTAACGATCAATGTTATTTTTCTCAATTAAGCACACATCAATATGTAATTTTATAATTATTATCTATAATATGAGGTCAATACCGTTATTTGATAAGAAGTTTATTCCTAATAAGTAATAACAGAAGTTTTAGTGATCGATTACCTATCGGACAAGCTATTTGTCCAAAAAAAAAAAACAACAAAGTATTTAAAAAGTGATAAAATATTCACGATAATTGTCGTATACTGCACACATTTTTAAATATTCTGACGACTGCTGTTTTCTTAAAAATAATTTTTCGAAATGTGTAGGTAATACTTTACGCGACAATAACTTAATTAATGTGCGTTAATATAAGCTACGCTCGATTATATACCGAATATTGTGAAGTGATGTCCTTGAAAAGGAAATTGTCGCTTAGAACAAAGACTCAGCTGCAACCAGTGCCGTATCGTGTGAAGTGAGCAGGAGCGTGTAAACAAAACAAGGAAGTCGATGTCGTTCATTCATCGACGGCCTTAAAAACAACGACAATGCTATCGGACTGTGATGAAATTGTTTCTAATAGACAGACTGACGATGAAAGAGTGTCACAAGACGTCGAAAATACGTATGTGTTAAAAATATTCCCAATAGTCTGTAACACTGACGTTCCGATAGCCTCGTAACCTAGCGCAATGCCCGTGAACCTCTGATTCAGTCGAAACGGTTCGAGTAAGTTGCAAACTTTTTCCGTCAAGAGAAATCAGATTCACGACCAACCAACGTTTCGTAAACAAAGTTAAAATTACAATTATTAAAATAAATGACGATAAAAATCTTTATTTATTGATACAAATATATGAGCCGTGTATTTTCTTAGCTAGCTCAATATTCTTAGAGAATTTTCAATCTTTTTAATTGTCGAATGTTTTTTGTAATTAAGTTTATTTACCGTAAGGCTGAATCATATATCTAGCTCTGTACAACGTCTTATATTCAGTAATAGTGACTAAAATCATCTAATATAATAAAAACTTCAATTCCTTAAAACCAATTGAATGGTTATTAAGATTCATAATTGTTAACGTTTATATTATTAACAATCTTTACTAAGTATATCACAAAGTTTCAACACTGGATTATACATATTTTAAAATATATTTAGTCATAACATAATATTAGGTATAAAGTTTAGAGATTTTTTTTCTTGAAATCGAATTTAACCTTCATTATTATTGGAACTGGCATTGTTTTGTATAATACTAGCTTCTGCGCGCGACTTCGTCCCCGTGGAATAGGACCAATTCTCTAGGAAGCTCTCAAAATGAAAAAAAAAACCGATTTTGAAACATTCTTCATTGGTGCTACGCTCCTATTGGTCTTAGCGTGATGATATATAGCCTATAGCCTTCCTCGATAAATGGGCTATCTAACACTGAAAGAATTTTTCAAATCGGACCAGTAGATCCTGAGATTAGCGCGTTCAAACAAACAAACAAACAAACAATCAAACAAACAAACTCTTCAGCTTTATTATATTAGTATAGATTATAGTATTTCTATAATGTCCTCGTGCCTTATCAATACATTACATTATTTTAAGACCTATATTACTTTTGCAACATTATCTCTTAATAAATTATTTAAAAAAAAAATAGACTTGATAACAAATTGTTGTATTTAATAGTGATGCAACAGATCTCTGTTTCTGTTTCCGTAAGTGCGGAAGTTCCGCACGCTTTTCAACATCCGTTTCTGCTTCTGTTTCCGCAACTTTTATAACGGAGATGTAAACGGAAGTTTACGACGGTTGAGAGTTGAAAGTTTCACTTACCACTACTAAATTTTGAATATTAAAATAATTTTAAGTTGCAATATTGTTTTCTATTGTAGATTTCTAATATATCTATTTCTTATCTAGGCTTGGTGTGTATTTAATACTTAATAAAGAAATATATTTGTAAATTTATTAATTTTTTTTCATATTATTTACACTTTCGTTTCTGCATCCGTTTCCGTTTCCGTTTCTGCTAAAATTTACTTTTGACATCTGTTTCCGTTTCTAGTTCCGTTAAGACACTTCCGTTGCATCACTAGTATTTAACTTTAGTGAAATAAAATTGGTAGGTACTAAATTATTATTTTTTTAATAATGAAGTATATGTTTTTTTTTAAATCTTAAATACGTTTGGAAAGGAGAATGCCCACCGCAGTATGGACTTTAGTTTCGCTTTGAAAAATTTTGTGCCATGATGATATTTACCACATTTTGTAGGTTCCTTAGTGTACATTTAATTTAAAAAAACGCTGTTTCTCTAGCTCGACGGATAAAATGAAAAAAAAAGTCACAACAAAAGTGGTTTTCTACACTTCTTCGTTCATTTTGTATTTTTATTTACATTTGAAGTTTTAACTATCTGTAAATGTTTGAATATGATCTGAATGCAAGTAATTTCTATAGTCCTAGGAGGAACACGAAGCTCAACTCGACATAAAGAAAATAGAAAGAAAACAACAAGCACTGACAAAATAACAAATGAACTTATTAGCACGAAAGTAGGTACGTCAGTAAAACGAAACAGTTTCACATTTGACTTATTTGACATCTTTCAAGTGAATGTCGCATTGTTGCCAGTTGTAGATCGATTAATTGATTATGATTGATAAAACACTAAAACAGGATACTTTCAAATAGATTAATCAAATAAACTCATATTATTATTAAATCAAAATTGATTTTCTTTATTATTTAACATGTTATTATGAACTGCCAATTCCATATTTTTATAAAATAAATATAAATGTATCGATTATACTTTGGTGAGTCGATACGCTCGTACGAAAATGGCAATACTGAGGATTCAAATGTCAATAACAAAAATACTTGGGAATTGCGAGTAAAACGGAAATGAATAAATTACTGCTTAATATGTGGATTCTTATCCGTCGAAGTTATGGCTAAATATTTTACAATTGGTAGTGAAAATTAAAAACTTAGTTTTTAATATTAATTTGGTTTAGGCACAACGACGTGGAAGGAGGAAACCACGTATGGGCATTCCCCTTTACTGTTGGCAATGACTATATAACTAATATCTAAAGTAAGATAAAAACTCTTGTCATGTTTTTGTAACACCATTAACAAAAAATAAACCGACGATAACTTTATTATAATCACGCATCCGTGTTCATATCGAACCAATATATATTTATATATTTATAAATGATATATCACGGAAAAGACCGATTGCGTATCCAAAAATAACTTCGAAATCTGTATTTTGTTAAACTAAGAAAAAATTATAATGCTACACAATATACCTATCATTTTTATCTGAATTATATAAAAGTACTAGCTGTACCCCGCGGTTACCCCCGCGTTAATTTGAGGAAAATCATAGCTATAGCCTTTCCTAATTTTAAGTCTCTTACTTCTAAAACATAGGACTTTCATACAAACTTCCAACCCCCATTTTACCCCCTTAGGGGTGGATTTTCGTAAAATCCGTTCATAGCTGACCTCTACTCGGCGAAAGGAATATTCCTACCAAATTTCAAGTCTCTACGCCTTATGGTTCCAGAGATATCGTGATGAGTCAATGGGTGGAAATCTCTTTTATATATATAGAAGAATGATACGAATTAAATTAGTAAATATTCAAAGCTTAAAGACACTTCAATATCTACTCTTAAAACTTTGACATTGTTTAACAACTATCTACAAGCCTCGTCCTTGCAAAATAGTGACAATAAACAGAACCGATGGATCGCAGTTCCCGTTCTTTGAGTTATATTTACTAACAAGATTTACATAGATAGATAGGTATACTATTATATTAACAAGATTAAAATGACAAATACTGTATGTTAAACACGAATTAACTCGTAATACAAAAAGGTTAAGTCAAAGATGAATTATAAGATCAGTTGACTTTGTCCTCTTACGTTCTTATTACGTAAAGCACAATAATTTTTAGCGCCTCCCCCCCCCCATTCGAATACCATATAATATGGCCAGCAATTTTTTGTTGGTAGTAGGTCCTTTATGAGCAGCGCCCGGGGCATGATTCCCGCCTTGACCCACCCCTCGGTACTCTACTGTGTAAACCTTAACCTTACAAGGACTTTATGACTAAGATTTATTTAAATAGGCAATAGTGATAATGTGCATGCTGTTTACACTCATCAATATGCAGTCAACGTTCTGATACTTCATGTATCAAGGTAGCGAGTGGTCTTCATAGTTTATCGATCAAGAAAATGCATTATCCTTAACCTGTTAACTTTTTATCTCACTAAACAAGTAATGTTAGAGTAAAAATAATAGCACGATCACGATTCAGCCTGTAGTATCCCACTGCTGGGCATAGGCCTCTTCCCCATGTAGGAGAAGGACCGGAGCTTAATACACGACGCTGCTCCATTGCGGGTTGGCGAATATATTCTCTACAGTAACGATCGCCATCAGGTGTACATGATAATAACCGGGACCGACGACGGCTTTACGTGCTCTCCGAGGCACGGTGGGGAGACCCACAAGGACTGCACCAACACCCAGACCACGGCAAACGCAGCGGCGTCTTAACGGCGGAAAATAATATATGAAACAATTAACAACATTAAACTATATTTTAACCTTTCATTTCTTATAAAAAAAGTTTTTAGCCTTTCTTTTATTTAAACTAATTTTATTTGCAATGTAATTCTTAATTCAAAATCTAGCTTATATTAGAAGAGAGTACGAATATAGTATCCTACGAATGAGTTTTAGCATATATATAAAAGAGTAATAAAATTAATAGCTGATTTAAAAGGCTAAAAGCAAATCCATAGATACAGAAGCAAACTATGACGTGTTAAGTGAATTTAACAATAAGTATAATCCGCTAAAGCACGTCAAGGGAAAAAAACGTACACTAAATAGTTTAAAAATTCTTTAAAAACATTACATTGTACTCAATTATAATAACGTAAATTACAGTGATGCAGTACATTTTCATATGAGATATGCGTTAATTACAATTGCTCTTGCCAAGGCTTGCAATCTAAAAATGTCAAGTGTAAAACACATAATTGACATGAACTTAAAAGATCATATTAATTAGTTTTGTAATGATTCAAATTTAAAATCAAATTAAAATAAAAAAAAATAAGTTTACATAATTTTACTATACTTACATGGAAATTTGTTGTTCATAAAAAGGAAAATATTGTAGGTATAGTGTGTAAGCGGTTTTTCCCAACTACAGTATGACAACAGTGGTCAAACATTTTGGTTTTTTGAGTCAGTATCTCCTGTAAAATATGATAGAAATCAAAGAAATTATGATCGATTTAATAAACTCGTTAAAATAAACATAGAAAAAGGACAAATAAAATTAATTATGACATTTAGCAATATTGAAATAAACGTCAATTCGCAGTAGAGCTGGTCAACAAATTATGACTCAATCAGAAATGAGATGTTTTAAATATGTTATATTAATAGAATCTGTTACTTTTTACTACGCTTCAGCCTGTAAAATCCCACTGTTAGGCATAGGCCTCTTCCCCCATGTAGAAGAAGGATCAGAGCTTAATCCACCACGCTGCTCCAATGCGGGTTGTCAGACATATTTCCTTACTATGAGTAACGATCGCTATCAGGTGTACATGATAACAAACGGCTTAACGTGCTCTCCGAGGCACGGTGGGAAGACCCACAAGGACTGCAACAACATCCAGACCACGGCAAACATCTGTATGGCCAATACAAATGTTTGTCATGTGCGGGAATCGAACCCGCAACCGCCAGCGCAACAGCCACAAACCAGTGCTGTAACTGTTGCACCAACGCGGCGTCGTTGCTTACGTCGTTACTTTTTACTAATAGTATTTATATCTAATTATGTTAATATGCCTGCTAACGTTGAGAGTTATTAAAAGTCCGATAACTCAGTAAGAAAGAGAAACAATTTTGTATTATAAATTCATTATCATTTTTTTTTACTTTAATCCTAATAGAAGGAAAACTGTGAGATGTATTTACCTATATATAAATATATATTAATAAATAGGCTTAAGGTCGGTGTATTTCCCCAAGTATGAGTATGTCACACTGGCGATTCGCAAGTGAATATTGGAAAGACCTTAAAAATGTTTACGATGCAATAATTAAAATATTATCATTGAACAGCACTTTATATATAAAAGGAAGGGATTTTTAGGCATTAACGGGAAAAATATTTATTAAACTATCATTGAAGACGTCAATCTAAACAAAACAAAAAAACAACTCCTCATTAAAGCTCTCCTTTTGTTGAATAAGGATTTAATGAATTAAAAATTAACAAGAAATGAATTTTTTTTGAGTTTAACTTAATGCTTTACTTTGTCTATTTCATCGGAGAAGTTTTTAATGCTAGATGTATTAAGTCCTGCTTCTTTTTCATTTATCATTCATAGTCCATTAATTGTATCCCCTTAGATAGGTCCAACCAATTATAAAAATCCCTGTTTTTAACGCATAGAAATGAAATGATTGTCAAACCAGTTTTCGAAGTCCTTTTTAAGCACATTTAACGCCAATTTATAATATTTGCTAAATTAGAGCTAGCGCGCACCACGCTTTTTAATCGCGCTATTATTTAATCGCAGAAATGCAACGTATGAGTTAGTAGGACAGTGCGCGCACTGCGACTGAAAAATCGCGGCGATTTTAAAATCGTGATTTGTCACATTTACACGATTATCGCGAAAATAAAATGCAGCGTATGAAATTATTGTATGATCCCGTGCGCACTGCTATTTTAAAATCGCACATTCGGGCCTCATTCGTGTTCCATCTTTTCAAGAGTAAGCATGTCAGCGCCTGCATATAAAAGCTTGTCGCGAGATTTGCTTGTAAACAAGTAAATTAAATAAATTGATGTGATTGACTTTAACTATTAAAATTCTCAAACTAAGGAAATACGAGTACTCATATCTCGCGATCATATAAATTATGTAATGACTTTATAAGTAGAAAAAAGTAAAAAGGTTTTTTAATTTAATTTATTTAAATGATAATTTGGTTGCTGTGAGAGTTGTACTACAGTACTATAGGTAATAATTGTAAATGTAGGTAATAATTCTCATGTTTCGTACTTTCGTCGTGCTATTGTAAATATTGTGTGTTCGTATCTCAGTAATCTGTCGAATGTTTGAATTTTCATTCTATAATAGCCAAAGAATTTTTTTTGATACATCCGAAGTTCATGGTGTTTCTGATAAAAGAAACCTTTGATAATAATTCTATCCGCTGTTAAAGGATGAATCCAGTATTGGCGAATTTTATTCATTTTTCTTCTGATCCTCCAAAGTAGTAAATAAAGACGAGCGACTTGTGCGATGTCCATGGTGCAACTGAGCAAAGATCGCGATTTTTTAATCGCAGTGCGCGCACCGTATGTTCTGCGATTTTTTATAGCGCGATTTTAAAATCGTGTCGCAAAACTGAAAATCGTGGTGCACGCCTGCACTAACATATTTAGACAAAGAATTTTCAAGACACTGATGTCGTGAAAAATTGTTCTTGTGAAAAATCCGACCTTTTTTGTTTAATTGATTGTTAATTTTCAAAATTTTTGTTTGTTTATTATTCAAACCAAACAAACTATGGTATTTTTTCACAAATTTTTTAAACTTCATAATTAAATAAGCGTTTATAGTTTTTCTGAGTGCCAATGAAAGGCAACACCACCTCTTTTCATTTCACTTATAAATAAATCTGGGTAATCTGGAAGAAATGGCTAATTAGCCATAAGTCCGCCCATTGTACCTATGTACTTCACTGCCTGTAACTATCTTTAAGCTTTGTTTGTAATATATTTGTGGTGTACAATAAAGTATAAAATAAATAAATAAACCTGCTATTAATAAAAACTCAATCTTAGATTATCTAGAAACTGACGTAAATTTAATAACAGTTATAAATGTTTGCCCTTTGACATGAGCAGACAGGTATTAATTGGTTTAACTTGTTCGTCAGTTAATAATAACCACAGACATAATAAACAACAAAACCTGAAACATAATAAAAATATTACAGTATTCTTGTAATGAGATTTTAATTGCAAAACATATCAAAAGACTACTTCGATTTTGAGATGGAATATTACAAATGATGACGTAACAAGGAAGATACAACACACGATAAAGTACCTACACGAAAGAAAAAAATTTCCACGAGGTGTTTCAACACAAAAAAAAATAGTAAAAAAACTTTTTCCTGTAGTTACGCAGTAAATCGACAAACTTACAATTACTTTGTTTAAATAAGTCAACCGTGCACGACTGTTCTCAGAGCTGATTCGTCATTCCAAATGAAGAATTGTATTTTATTTAATTGTACAGACTATGGAGTTGTATTCGATTCGTAAAGAAATTTATGCTTTGATGTTGTTGTAGATATGTAGAAAGAATATTTTTGAACTTTTTTGGAGTTTACTCCTTAAGAATCGATTTTCATATAAGGCCCCCGGTATGAAAAAAATATGAGGAGTATAATCTACTGAACGAAATAATGACCTCGTTACGTTTTTGTGCGCCATCTATCTGCTACGACGTTTACGACGGTACCAGCTACGACGGTTACGACGGTATCGGTTACGACGTTTTCTAATAATGCCTTTATTTGATTTATTTGTTTACCATTTGATATGGTATTAATCTTTTTCTTAGACTATAGTCTTTTTTGTGCATATTTAGAGAGTCGATCTGAAGGAGTAAACTCCAGTCGTGCGTCGGAGCTGACACACACACTTTTTTGATTTTGTTTTGATTGATTTAGCCTGTAACATCTTACCGCTGCGCTGGGCATAGGTCTTTTTCCATGTAGGAAAAGAATGCAGAATATTGTGAATTATTAAATGAATAAATAATAATTAAATACCGATATAGATACGATCACGATCACGATACAGCCTGTAATATCCCACTGTGGGGCATAGGCCTCTTCTCCATGTAGGAGAAGGATCGGAGCTTAATCCACCACGCTGCTCCAATGCGGGTTGGCGGATATATTCCCTACTATGAGTAACGATCGCTATCAGGTGTACATGATAACAACCGGGACCGACGGCTTAACGTGCTCTCCGAGGCACGGTGGGGTAACCCACAAGGACTGCACAAACACCCAGACCACGGCAAACATCTGTATGGCCAATACAAATGTTGTCGTGTGCGGGAATCGAACCCGCAACCGCCCGCGCAACAGCCAATCGCAATCCAGTGCTGTAACCGCTGCGCCAACGCGGCGTCAATATAGATATAGATATAGATACATACCTATATATTTAATAAATGAACATATAAATATTAAATATATAAAGAAATATAGGGGATAAGGGAAACGTTTATGGGTTATAAACCCCAAATCAGAAAGCAGGGTCACAGCAAACTGCTTTAGTCAAAAGCTTTCAAGTGTGCGAAGATGCGGAGGCATTGACGTCACAACGTGTTTTCGACGTAATTAAGTTCATATTAAAGGTGCAAGACCGGCATGCACGAAAGGCAACTTAAACCTGTTTAAAATGGGCATATCTTCGAGTGACGCATGTATATATAAAATTAAAACATTTTTGTTTACGACGTTATATTTTTTACGCACTTTAATTATTATTAATTTTAAATACAACTTAAGAATATTTTCTGTTATTATATGTATAGATAAAATAAAACCTCAGTGCGACTCAAGCCGCCACGAAGAATTCCGTACAAAATATTTAAAATTGAGTAAAAAATATTCATAAAACTTTCTTATGTGAACGCTTAGTGTTTTTTAACTTAATATTGTTTTATTAATTGGCGTTACAGCCTACATGTACAAAATTTGAGATAGAAATAGATTAGATATCAAAAGTTCTTTCATAACTTAACATTTGCTCAATAGATTGTGAACTGAGTACACTAGTCATTTTTAGGAGAAACGGCGTTTTTTAAGGGAAACACTTGTAACAAAATACTACTTATAAGTATAACATATTACTTAGAGCATAAAAAACCGACTCGTTCAATCGTTTATTTGTTTTATCGAACTTCCTATAAGGTTTTTTCAAGGTGAATAATGTTTTTTTTTTTGTTTCGTATTAAAAGCCTACGGAGACACAACTTATTATTAAACGCTTAAGATCTGAATTGATGTTTCGATAAAAATAAATAAATCATCAGACTCAGTCCACCTAGTCTAAAATTTTAATTTTTATGATGAAAATGAGCAATCACGTGTTTCAGCGTTTGTGGCAATTTTACCCTACAGGGATCCATCAGGTGAGCCGTTGTTTGCCGCTTGTTTTCGGAGTTGCGGGTTCGATCCCCGCACATGGCAAACATTTGTATTGGCCATACAGATCTTTGCCGTAGTTTGGGTGTTTGTACAGTCCTTGTGGGTCTTCCCATCGTGCCTCGGAGAGCACGTTAAGCCGTCGGTCCCGGTTGTTATCATAATATACACCTGATAGCGATCGTTACTCATAGTAGGGAATATAATTATGTATCTGCCAACCCGCATTGGAGCAGCGTGGTGGATTAAGCTTTGATTCTTCTCCTACATGGGGAAAGAGGCCTATGCCCAACAGTGGGATATTACAGGCTGAAGCGACATTCTACTCTTTTTTAAGAGTCTTAATATTTAAAAAATAAAATCAAATGACCTGTGAGTCATTTCAGTTAAATTAATTAGTACTGTCATTGATGACCTCGTGATGTAGGTACTTAGCAATATTTCTTAACAATGCTATTAAAGTAGGTTCTTTCTCGATTCTGGATTTGTTAAAAGGAAAATCGAAATGATTGCAATAATTATAGACCAATATCATTCCTGCCGTTCTTAAGTAAAACTTTTGATTTTGTTTAAGGTTCTTTTCCATTTTAAGGTAGGTTAGATAGCTTCACTTTTAAAAATAATTTAAATTTTAATTTCTAAAATGACGATTCGAATATGTTTTTAGAGCCTTAATAAACATAAATTCATGCGACCATCATCAACATCTTGTTAAGTTTGTACATAACCAAAACGATCGGCTTATAAAGGCCTATTAAATTAAACGGCGACAGATGAAGGAAAACCGCTTAAGAAGATAACGGTAAAATTATGATAAAATTTACTACTGGAAACATCATGCTTCCCCTGTTCCTCATTAAAAGCTCACTCCTATTAAAGAGCTTCCCTATTTTTTCACGATTGTTTATAATATAGCCCAAATCGAATAAAAAATAAGTTCTGTTAAAATATAGCCTGTTTGGTGAAATAAGAATTCGAATTCCCAACAAAGTTGTTATTTAAATAATGCTACCAATATTAAAATATAATAAACTAGTTGTGTCCCGCGGTTTCACCTGCGTTGATTTGAGGGAAAAAAATGCTTTCCTTTTTTTTATAGTATAAGATTTAATTAGCTTGATATATTTTCCTTAGTTTACACTAAATAAATTTCTGAACGCACGCATAAATATTTGACCAAAGAGTATATAACCACTACGTTTTATATTTGACAACCTCGTTGACAACCAATATATATTATGTCAATCTGTTTTAATTACTGACATTATTATACATTTTTAAAATGTAAAATACGCCACTATCCGTATATTGTGGATATATGTTGTCGATTCGAAACCTTTATTTAAATACGTTCTTTAATTTTATCGGAGAGCTTACCATATCGACGGGATGAACATTAAATGTTTGACAGTTACGAACAGGAACATTATATCTCATACAAATTTTCATTCCAACATTTCAACACCTTACATCCCTTTTTTCGCATTAAAAAGTTGCCTATGTCCTTTCTCAGACTCTAGACTATCTGTATACCAAATTTCATTTAAATCTGTTCAGTAGTTTTGCCATGATTGCGAGACAGACAGACAGACAGACAGACAGACAGACAGAGTTACTTTCGCATTTATAATATTAGTATGGATTAGGCCTTTTCGACAAAAACAAATCGCTGAATATATTAATACATTAAAATCTTTCAAAGTCGCTTCCCGCTGTCTGTATGCTTATATATAGATCTTTAAATCTACGCAACTGATTTTGATGCGATTTTCTTTAGTAAATAGAATGATTCTAGAGGAAGTTTCATATCTATAATATATGCATAATATAGTAGAGGAACACTGATAGTTTTAGATGTTTCTAATGTGATGTCGTAAGTAAACACATTTTTTGCGCTTACATTGCAAGTATTTATTTCGTGCGAAGCCGGGGCGGGTCGCTAGTAATATAGTAAAAGGTAGAAGAGTGACTTTATAAAGAAGCTTATGTTAAGTATTATAAAAAAAAATCTTTCAAATACTGTCTACATATCGACGCATGATTTATCTCCATATTTTAATCGAACTAGGTTGTTTTACCCATTTTAACCGACTTAAAAAGAGGTTCTCAATTTCACTAAGTGTGACAATTTTGATGAATTCTTTATTAACCGAAAGCTGATGCATCATATGTGGTTATCCATTGAAATATAATCGAGATGTAACGGATAATAGTAGTGTGTTTGTACCAGTTCTGGCTCACGAGCCAGAACTGGTACAAACGGTCGGTCCTCTGATCGAGTGATCCTAAAAAAAAAAAAAAAAAAAAAAAAAAAAAAAAAAAAAAAAAAAAAAAAAAAAAAAAAAAAAAAAAAAAAAAAAAAAAAAAAAGGTTTTGGGGTCATCTAAATCGATTGCACGCATCCATTTTGTGCTAACTCTAACGATTCGCGACTTAGATTTCTACATTTGCAAACTCCAGTACCCTTAATTACCTCTATTGTCCGCTTATCTATCGTTCCTCGAGCATCGTCGCTATTGTGCTCCATCCATTGTTTCTCGAAAAAGGTCGTTGCCGCTCTTATCTGTTTCTAATGATGCACCTTGCTTATCTGTGCTATTGTATTATATTATTATCATTCTTTGTTATTCTCAATGTATATATATATATATATATAAAAATAAATAAAATTGGAGTGTCTGTTTGTAATATTAAAATAACCGTGTTTTACTAAACTCATATGTATGCATACTCAGTACATATACCAAAATATTTATTTATAATTTTTGTGTGTCTGTCACTGAACAGTAACTATTTTGTAAAGCTCCACGCGGATGAAGTCGCAGGCACAGCTAGTCATAAATAAAACTCATACTTTTTTTTGTTACAATTTTTATTTCCAAAATGTTATTGCTGATTATGTATAAAATAGGAGCGAAACATCTCATCCACTAAAATATCGTTGTACAATGTGTTCCCTGTAAAAATGCTCGTAAAACTGTGCATTGAACATCCCCGAAACTTATACAGCAAATACATTAAACAATATTCGCCACAAACTGAAGTCCACTCATTCTGAATCATATCAACATTCCAGTCCCATCTTTTACAATTCCTTTTTAAAAACTCTAGATGATATCGTGCAGGTGATCGTCCGTATGAATCAAAATATTGACCGATGCCATTCGTATCGATATGTAAAGCTATCCAATGTGAGCCTGGTTTATCATCTGTATCTAAATTGCATATTATATACGTTGGTACGTGGGTATACATGGGCAGTCTATTAGCAGCATAAACATTATTTTCTAGACTGGGGTGAATCTTTTTCAGATGTTGTTGTACATCTAGTGTATCCATGATATTACTGCTATTAGTAGATTATTACTGTACCAATCTATTCAATGGTTAACATAGGAATGATTAATTATATTGATTTCTAAATATTAAATCATATTCCTTAGTGATAATTTGTATGATTCATCAGCGTAGCGCGTCTCGTCGTGTCGTCAATACGAAACATACTTTCTAAATATTAAATCACATTCCTTAGTGATAATTTGTATGATTCATCAGTGTAGTGCGTCTCGTCAATACGAAAGAATGCGAGATAAGCTTGTTGACTCATAAAGTTACATCAGTTTCACTGTGGAAATACCTTAGATAAGATATATCCTATCGGTGCTTTATAAGGGCGAGCAGCTGCCATTATGGAATCAGTGTATAGTCGTTTGACCGCAGTGGATCTACCAATACTACGTTTGTATTACTTCAACGCTTCAATGGACCCGGACGTAAGTGTTTATTCTCTTGACAAACTTACTTTTCTTTCTGTTGTTTTCTTACGTGTGTGTGATTAAGTGTAAACAAATTGATATTAACATGATAACTGTGTTGTTGCAGAAATCATTCAACTTCAATGAAAATACCTATAAATATTACTACTCGCCACTCTCCCCTCAAGAAGAGAGTGATAACATCGTCATTAATAATGGTGAAAAAAGAAAATCGCAATCGATTGATCATTTTTTTGAAGCTCAATCAAAAATAAGAAAGAGGAAGCTGTTATCGTCAACCGTAGCACGAGCCGCTAGAGATGGTGTATCATACATTTCTACTAATTCCGACGACGGAGATCAAGCGACGCATCTCATAAAAATTGAAATATACGATATGAAGAAGCTATGCAAGATTCCAACTACTGATCATTGGAAACATGCTTCCACGAGGATTAAATATTATGTGAAGAATAATGAGGATAGCATCTACGACAACACAAACACCCTCGTATACAATATTACGAAGACAATAGCAGAAAGTGAAAAAGTTAAAAAATACTTTTTTAACAATGACAGTCATTAGCTGATCATTAGTGAATTCTGTTTACTTAAACATTCCTTAGTGATAATTTGTATGATTCATCAGTGTAGTGCGTCTCGTCAATACGAAAGAATGCGAGATAAGTGAAAAAGTTAAAAAATACTTTTTTAACAATGACAGTCATTAGCTGATCATTAGTGAATTCTGTTTACTTAAATTACTTCATTCATGTGTGATTCTGTTTACTTAAATTACTTCTGTATGATTTTGTATAAGGTTTAATAGGGGTTTATAAAGAAATAAAAAATAATATATTACATATAATTTGTTTTATTTAATTTATAATTTTTACATACACAAAAAAATGCATTACACATAAATCTAACACACATTATAACTTTAGCTACTATAGTCTACATTAACATTTCTGTTTTTATCTATTTCAATAATATTATCAAACTCAGCATAAACTATACAGTTAATTGTTTGTATTAGTGCGGATTCAAATCGTACTTCTAATCTTACACTACCATGCTTTATGAGATTCCAATGAGTTGATGAGTTAGCTGATAAATCAGGAGTTAAGTCAAATGCTAATAGACAGTAACCTTTGGCATACTGTTCACAAGAGATTCCATTTCCTTCATTAAGAAAGTGAATACCAGTTCCCGAGAATAGAGTATGATATGTTGATGTAAATATACTACTATTAAAAGATGGTTGCAAAGCTTTTGAAGGTATTTGTTGACCATCAATATATAAGCTGAAAGAATTAATACCATAGTTTTCAAAGTTAAATGGATTTTTAGTAAGGGAACCATTAAATGCAGAATTGTTCACAAATCCAATTATACACCTTTTGGGTACCTGTCCTAGGAATATATTATCAAGAGTTTTTCCTTGAACACCCGATGGAATTGTTAAAACTTTTACTTCGGCTCGAGTAATAGGATATTTAGCAGTAGTAGCAGCTAAAACTTTCTGATGTGCGAGTAATACACTTGGATTAATTCTTGCTCGTCGAACAATAAGAGTTGCATCCGTAATACAAACTTTGATCTTTACATCGCTTGATCCAGCAATTAAATTAAAACTATCTCTTGACCGAACTAATTTTACACTCATTTCAACACCATTAATTAAAAATTTATCTTGGTTGAAAATGTCACCATGAAGATGTCCAATCATTTCTATTTCCTTACTTTCACTAGCCAAATCCTGTCTTTTAACAAATCCTAAGTTTTTATCATCTGTAGAATCCATTTTTCCTGATGTATCCTCATACCAAAGACTACAAGTAAGGTGAGATTGTTTAGCAGCAGGAGCATAGTTTAAAAGGGTTTCTATGTATGCTCGATATGCATAGGTATTATTAGGTGGTGATACAAGTTTTTGGTTTAAATAAACATCAAGTTGACTAAAAAGTGAATGCATCCAATTATTTACAGGTGCTACTACTGTGTTCGATGTCAATTTAGTTGAATCTTGATTTAATACTTTTGCCTTTATGTGGAGTAATGTATGAGACAAATCTATGTAGTCATCACCTGTCCCAGGAACTTGAAACTCTATAGGTCCATCATCAGCAAGAGACGAAATTGGTTTATAGTGAATCCACAATCCATTTTCAATGCTTGTTTGTGTAGACGGTAGTGCAAACAAATCTAATTCTGACTTAGCACACTCACAAGAATTATTATGAAGGAAAGACATATTTAATTTGAAAATATATCTTTGATATTTTTTGGATTTATACCAAGTTTTTTAGCGGTTTTCACTTTAGCAGTTAATGGTGGAATGAGCGAGGTCAATCGTTTTCTTTTAGTTATATACCCAGAACCTGTCATGTTTAATCGATCAATTTTGCCATCAACCTTTCGTTTTAAATTCGTACTAACTTGCTTTAGACGATCTTTTATTGATGCTTCCATAGGGCGCGCTTGAATCATATCCGATAAAAGTCCTACTCCAGCGTTTAATGCTTCTTTACCAACCACTCGAGCCCCACTTGAAAGTAAAGGTAAAACTGATCTAAATAACCCCCCTAAGAAGCTTCCAATACCATGACCACGTTGGTATGGTGAACCCTTATAAATTACTCCTACCCCCGAACCAGCTTGATGTGTATAATAATTTTCATATGGACATATATGATGATCACGAAGAGAATTCATTATCACAATTTTCGGAAATGTAGTTTAACACACACGGTTCCAAACTGGAATGGTATTTTCTGTCCTGTGCTCGATCTTATAACTATTTCCAGCGTATCGAACTCTCTTCGCATAACAGGTAAGTAGTGAGGTGGAGAGAAAACGTGCATTTTATTTGCTCCATAAATGTATTTTGAAGGATCTAATGAAATTACTCTTAGCAAGGGAGTCATAACATCACCCACAATCTGAGGATCGATAATGTCGCAATATAGAAATAGTTGAGATGGTAACCCTAAGTGTAAATTAGCAGGACACTTTCCGAAATTTCTGTCTAGGAGATTTTTATTTGGTTCATAACCTAGTTGTAAACTTAATTTGGGTGATAATGTTATAGATGTTATATTTTTATCCAAAGCAGAAACAGAAACAAATTTTGTTATTTCATCATAACGAAATTTTATGCTCTCTCCGATACCACTTAATGCTTTTAAAATATGCTCAACGTTAGCATAGCTGGTAGCTGGAATATGTTTTTTGTAGTGCACTGTGGATGGTTTATCTTCACTAGGCATTATCATGGATTTTGTAATGTATATAACATTTTCATGATCTTGAACAGTAAACATGGTACATGGATATTGAAACTCAACAACTCCAACCGACCATTCACCTTCTAATTTTATAACTTTTGGTAATTTCGTTGAAAAATTTGTGGTCTTGTTATCAGGAAAGTATTCCATTGAACTATTGCTGAGCAATGTTAAATAAAAACTTTCTTTATTCATATTTCTTTTAAACTAGAAGCTAAAATCCAACTGTTAAATTTATTTGGATAACCTCTCCACTTCACTAATACTTCTTTTCTGTTACCTGAATAACGAGTGTCAATTATTTTATCTATTTTATATTGTGAGGTGGGGTTGTAAGTGATTTTCTGTAATTCCCTTTCATAAAAAGTACCAACTATTGGTTCATTTTGTAAATCTGTTATTGTATAAACAACCCATGGAGATCTATCAATTATTGAAGATATAATAAATATTTCATCACTCCAGTTTGATTCATATCCTTTTTGGAAAACATGTTTATATTTAGTTATTCGAACATAATCACCCACATTGAAATTTGGTTTTTGAAAGTTGATTTTGGAAAGTTTGTTTGATCGTCTATCATAAAGATTAGTCCAAACCGTCATAATATTGTTGGAATTCACATCACATGGACACATCTTAATACTAGAGTGAAAGCTGTGATTATAAGAATATATTAAATCTTGTAAAACATCTATATATCTATAAGTATTATTATGAGTGAAATAACGCCACATTTTCATTTTTAGAGTTCTTTGAAATCGTTCAACAATACTGGCCTTAATATCAGGATTGTTAGTGGTATAGTAATTAATCTTTTTGGATTTAAAGTATTTTTGTACATCTTTTGAAACAAATTCTGTACCTTTATCAGATTGTATGTGAGTAGGTGTTAAATTACTTTCAGTAAATATACTTTCAAAACATTCTTTAATAGTTTCTGAGTTTTTCTTTTTCATTGATCTTGCAAAAGCATATTTACTAAATACATCAATAACACAAAGTATATAGTTGAAACCATCATTATATTGAGAATAAGTTCGCATATCACTTAAATCAGCTTGCCACAATTCATTAATATTTGATAGAATGTACCTATTACGTGGGAATTTTTTTTGAATGGGTTTATGTAATGTGTATGTTTCTTGTGATTGTAACCATTCCTTTACTTGCTTTTTATCCATTTTACCATTCATGGCTTTCGATAATTTATCAATACTACCAAAACCAGCGGGGTTAGATGGATCATAATAAATCCTGTTAATTTCTTCTAGTACGGGGTCCATTTTTCCCAATCAAACTTTTTACGTATTTTAGATATAGATTTTTTATCTCGACTTCCCGGTGTAGAAAACTCTATTTTAGTTTCAGATTTTTTATCTCCACTTCTTGGTGTAGAAAACTCTTGAACTTCAGTCTCAGAGGATTTGTTTAGATCTTTTACTTGAAGCCGGTTAATAAACTCACATCTCTTTGGATTTCCAATATAAGTAAGTGGTACTTTAATATCTTTTAATGCTTTAGCAAATCTATCCCACCCTATCGGATCACTTCTTTTTAAGGGTCTTAGTGAATCATTTATTAAATCAACAATATTACTTCCAGGAATTTTTTCATTATCAATTATGACTGTGCCTTCATTATCCCAATTTATTTTACTTTTACTTGTTTCAACTAAGTTTAATAATAACTCACCTTTTTTATTATAAGTTTTTGGTATTAAACTGAGTATTTGAGCTGTTGTATAAAGTGGTTTTGTATCATTTTCTTTACTTTTAATGGAACGATTCTCTTCCAACAAAGATTCAGCATCAACTGAACTTTTTAAATCTCTATCTTTATTTTTAAATCCAATTTTAGACTCATTTGAATCTTCATTAGATGTATCAGAATAAATTGGTAATCTGAGTGGTTGACGATCCTCTTCGGCAAAGTGAAGATATCTTTGTAGTGTTTGTAAATATAACATCCACTTCTTTCGGTCTTCTATCTTACTATTCATAATATTTTGCATTTCCATATCTAATCGAGACAAATTACTATTAACCTTATTTTCTTGTTTTAATTTTTCAATCAATCCAGGTTCAATTAGTATCATTTTCTTTGCATTTTCCATGTTAACTGACTAGTCCACTTACTAATCCACTCAATATTGCACCTAATATTACTGGTAAGAAAGCTCCTCCTTTTTGTATAATTATGTTTTTTCTTATTTTATGTTTACACTTACGCACCAATTTACGGAGTATATTTTTATGTTTATTCAATTTTTGTTTATCTTGATCTTTAAGAGGTACCTTTCCTTGTAAAACGTTATGAATACATTCACAAATACAATTTATTTCTTCTTCGTCACACGTTTTAAGTAATGCTCTTTGATATTTTGGTTTAAGCGTATGCAAAGCGTTTAGCAAATGCTTATGCGTTGTGACTCGACGATGCATCATTTAGAAATGATTTGAATTGTTTGATTCTTGGTGTATTTAAACTCTTTTGTGGGGACGTAGACTGTACAGAAACCATTAAATGGGAAGACATTTGACTTGATACGACAAAAATCATTGGTATTCTGTTTTAAATCTACCATTAAATATCCATGTGCTTCTAGAGTTGCATCCCTGTAGGCATCTTCAATGAACTTTGGGTTATCCGGTGACACTTGTCGTGCTAAATATCTTATTTGAGTTTTATCTCTAGGATTTTTAAAATATATTATATAACTTGAGTTTAAAGAAATATCTCTTTGACCTTTACCCTGATGAAATAAATTTTGTGTTAAATAAAATACACTAAGATTCCTGTGATGACTACCTTTTGTAAATATATCCACAATTCTTCCATCAGACTCTCTCATCAGATCATCAATAATAACAAGATGTGGGTTTTCACCATCAAACATATTAAGATTTGGAATTCCTTGATGATAGTTAACATTTGGTAAATTATATAAAGGTTGCATTTCATCAAAGCACCATGTGATCTGATTAAAATCACAATTACATATTTCTGTAACTGATTTTATGAAATTTGTTACAAAATTTGACTTCCCACATCCACTTGGTCCTGCTACAATAGCAGTAAACGGATGGATAAAGTGAAACATTACACACGTCTAAGGTTCTAGGGGGTGAAATAAAAAATGAAAGTTTTGGTTTAAACAATTAATATATATAAAACAGAATGATTTGTATATTATTTCTAACACAATTAGTACATGAGAATTTTAAACAATTATCTTAAGTTATATACAATCAAACAATTATTAAATATGTAATAAACTCTATGTCACATTATTTACAATCAGTACAAACTACATAATTTTATGATCAGTACAAATTTTATTTACACACACAGACATAAAAGTAAAAACTATTAACATTTAGCACAATTTATAATGACCCCAAGCTAATGTTTCAATATTGTTATCTAAAATATGCCTCTTTGTGTCATTATACGATAAACCAATCTTATTTAATTTTTGTGTAAAAATTGTGTGTTTAATTGATTTAAATCTAAGCATACTATAATATTGCACTTTTTTATTAAATAGAGAAGACTTATAACTATTCATTGTCATCTTTTTAGTGATACATTTATTTACTCCTTTTGCCTTGGCTATAGTCTTATTCTCTAAGTTAAAAGCGTACATTTTAGATCTTAAACCCACAAATTCTTTCATGATTTTACCATTATTTTCATCTTTGAAAAAACCTAACTTCTTTTTATTTAATTTTGGATAATCAAAAATATTATTTGTATCATAATCTGAGGTATCAAAGTATGAGGAAAGGTCAGGCTTTATATCAATGTAAAAATCATCTGTAAATATATGATATATTAAACTATCCGTATCTGTATACAATAATTTGATATGACTAAACTTTTTAATCATATAGTTATAATGAAAATCATACATTAATGTTTTTGAAATATCTAAAATACAAAACCCTAAATAAATTGGTTTGTTATATATTAACTTAGTCTTTCGCAACTGAACTGCAACAAGGTCTTCCGAAAATATTGAAACACTATGAAATTGTGGTTTAGCGATTAGATCTTGAGCACCTAAAGCTTTACCCTGGTTCTCCCAGTGTGTAACTAATTTTACGTTAACTCTTTTTTCAATATTCTCCATAGTCTTACCGAAGATTGAATTATTCATTAACTTATAAAAATCTTTTTCAAAATCTGATTTTGCTAACGTTCTGAATTTTGTATTTAGATCTATGTACATTTTCAACCAGGGAGACTGTTTAAATTCTAATACTCTATGAATTTTAGTTAGTTTAACCCCCATTTCTATGCATTGCTTTAAATTTCTGTAATGAATTACATATTTAACTTTATTATTTAAATTTGGCACTAGTTTATTCTCATTAGTATTGCCTACACAAATGTTTTCTGGGCATAAAGGAAAGTCCGAATGTAAATCATGAAGCTCATCTGGATATTCCAAATCAACTTCTAAAATGAAACCGAAGTCCGATGTCTCAGACACATTAAAATCTGTTTTCGGATTTACCCATTCAAATCCACCAGTAGGAAGATATTGAGACATAGCCCAACCATACAAATTGTTAGCGTCAAAATATGTGATATACGAATTTGGTTTCCCTGCATCATAATCCTCCATGTATTTGTTATTAGCTCTAGCATAACGATTACTACATTGAGATACACCACCCCTGATACCTGATCTAATAAATGCAATTTTCTCATAATCTGTTAAAAGTTCTAATTCTATTTTTGTATATTTGAGCATTGCATCCCAACTTAATCCTGGGGCTGTGTAATAATGGGTAGGGTCTAAATCATAAGTATTAATGCATAGCATTCTAAAGTTTTCAAATACATCGGATAAAAGTAAAACGTCTGTTTTTAAATACAAGTTTGAATAATCTAACATATTACAACAACCAAAGTGTTCCCAAACATCTTTAGCATGATTGTAATCATCATTTGAAATATGTGAATCTGTGAGTGAGCTATAAAAATTTTTTTGTTCAGGGAGCGACGTTAGGTTTAAACTATCATAATTAGTCATAAATTCATATGGATAAACCCCTTTCCGTTTTAAACGAATGAAATCTTCATCACTTGGAAAACTTCTACGTAATTCTTGAAATTGATCATTACTGAGATTTTTGGCTAATTCTTCTAATTTACATGGTAAAAACTTAAATGAATCTACGAATCTCAATATAATTTCATGGTTATTTATTTTTATTTTTTTGGAAAAGGATATATATTTTTCTTTATTTTGAGGGATAACTTCGACTTCACCATCACAAAAGTTTAATGCATGAACAATAAAATGAGCATCATAGTGACTAAGGTTGTGTAAAAATATTGGTATATGACGTGGTGTTTTGAACTTCGAGATGCATGATTCATGAGCAACACCTATAAAACTACCAGTGTAATAATCAAAATCATAAAAAAGTTCTGTTAACTCTGTTTCACAAATATGACAAATGGTTGCATTTGAAATATGACTTTTGTCTTGATTTGTAAGCGGAACTGGACATTTTTGAAGTCTATTTATTTCTTTTAAATTGTTAGATAAACTTTCCATAAACACTTGTGCACAGTTGGGTCCGCAATATGTTACATATTTTGATAATTTATTATCAAATGAACATTTTATATAATAACCAAAACTATGCACTTCATGTTTCTGAATATTATGCGTGAAAGGTTTGGATGGATCGTTAGAACATGATTCTATTGGTTTTAAAAATGCTTCAAAATCAGCATAAATCACGAATGGTATCTTTAACTTCTTTTCATAACTATCAAATTTAATTTTATCATTTGAAATAGGTTGACCAAACCAATTCTTTTTTAAAGTTTCACTGTTTGGTAATTCTGTACAAATGTGTGCACAATCGTATTGTTCATGGTTATTTAACCTTTCCCGAGATGGAAAATGAAGTAGACATGCTTCACAAATGTACATGATGTGACCATCTTTTGAAATTTGTTTACTGACTAACCGCGATAAATTTTTTATGTAACAATAATGATTTTTCATATCCTTAGAAAGAAATAATAAATTTATATGTCTAGCTTTACGACACTTTGTTAAAAATAATGGGCCTACGATAGAATTACACCGTTTTTCTTTAATATATTCTAATCCAAAAACGTTAATACTAATATCATTTAATTTCTCTACTTTTGCTATGTCAGAAATTTTAACTGGAAAGGAAATACCATCAAATTTAAGCTTATTTACATGTTTAACGTACGATGATACTCGATCCGCGTTTTTGTTTACTGGATATAACGCTGAGAGTAACGCCCATTTAAAACAAAAATAATCTTTGTTTTTTACATTTATAACAGCTTTTTTTAATTTGATATCAATGGGCAGATCTAAGTATGAAGTACCGCGTAGGGGGTTGAATTTATTAACATTCATGTCTATAGATTTTATGTTTTTTAGACTCCATCCACTATCTTTTTTTTCAAATGCACTAATTTTACTAGTAATTGTATCATTTAAAGATGAAAGAAAAATATTTAAGTCATCTCCTTGACAAATAATATAGTTAAATGTTTGAAAATCGAATGTATCATGAATATCTTTAGTTTGTTGAACAAAATCAGCATGCAATATGAAATTTACTTTAAAAATTATGTGTTGATGAATACACTCTTGTATTAAAAATAAAATATCATCCTTAATAGAATCTAAAAATAGTTCAGGGGTTTCAAAATTTACTCGTGTCGAATGATCTACTTTATTCTTGATTTTGTAAGTTAAAATTCTATTTCCAAAAGCAGATTCAATAACATTAACGTTTGATAAAGTATTATGGGAATTTAAAAGATTATTTTTGTGAACATTACTTTTAAAATGATTAGCTAAATACCTTTTTTTGATAAATATATGACACGTTAGACATTCCACTTGATTGTCGCTACCGACACTGTTCCCTGCAGAGGTAGATGCTCCTCCTTCAATTGTTGGTTTTTTTATGATCTTAAGTTCTTCGCTACTCGTTCGCTCCATACCTTTTCCAAGTTGTAGTGGTTGACTGTAAAAATGTTTAAATTTATAAAAAGACGATATAAGACAATGTGTAAATTATGATCGTAATTTATTTTACTTACATAAACTGTGTTTCAACCATTGCACAGTGATTATACAACTCAGCATCATATGATGAATCGTACAGTTCACCTTTCTCCATTTCATCACAAACTTTAGACAGCTCCTGATTCAATTCACTATTGAACAGTTCCATATTCTCTTCCATGGGTGTGGAAAAGAAAGCACTGGTGCATACTTCACTGAAGTTTTCCATCTTTATAGTAAAGAGAAAAATAGGTAGCCGAGTAAGTTACTGTTCAGTGTTGGTTCACCAACTGATACCCAATTTCGAATAATGTTCAATATTTATAGATTTACAAATGATTAGAAAAAGAATATAATGAGTAAACAGAATTCACTAATGATCAGCTAATGACTGTCATTGTTAAAAAAGTATTTTTTAACTTTTTCACTTATCTCGCATTCTTTCGTATTGACGAGACGCACTACACTGATGAATCATACAAATTATCACTAAGGAATGTTTAAGTAAACAGAATTCACTAATGATCAGCTAATGACTGTCATTGTTAAAAAAGTATTTTTTAACTTTTTCACTTTCTGCTATTGTCTTCGTAATATTGTATACGAGGGTGTTTGTGTTGTCGTAGATGCTATCCTCATTATTCTTCACATAATATTTAATCCTCGTGGAAGCATGTTTCCAATGATCAGTAGTTGGAATCTTGCATAGCTTCTTCATATCGTATATTTCAATTTTTATGAGATGCGTCGCTTGATCTCCGTCGTCGGAATTAGTAGAAATGTATGATACACCATCTCTAGCGGCTCGTGCTACGGTTGACGATAACAGCTTCCTCTTTCTTATTTTTGATTGAGCTTCAAAAAAATGATCAATCGATTGCGATTTTCTTTTTTCACCATTATTAATGACGATGTTATCACTCTCTTCTTGAGGGGAGAGTGGCGAGTAGTAATATTTATAGGTATTTTCATTGAAGTTGAATGATTTCTGCAACAACACAGTTATCATGTTAATATCAATTTGTTTACACTTAATCACACACACACACGTAAGAAAACAACAGAAAGAAAAGTAAGTTTGTCAAGAGAATAAACACTTACGTCCGGGTCCATTGAAGCGTTGAAGTAATACAAACGTAGTATTGGTAGATCCACTGCGGTCAAACGACTATACACTGATTCCATAATGGCAGCTGCTCGCCCTTATAAAGCACCGATAGGATATATCTTATCTAAGGTATTTCCACAGTGAAACTGATGTAACTTTATGAGTCAACAAGCTTATCTCGCATTCTTTCGTATTGACGAGACGCACTACACTGATGAATCATACAAATTATCACTAAGGAATGTGATTTAATATTTAGAAAGTATGTTTCGTATTGACGAGACGCGCTACGCTGATGAATCATACAAATTATCACTAAGGAATATGATTTAATATTTAGAAATCAATATAATTAATCATTCCTATGTTAACCATTGAATAGATTGGTACAGTAATAATCTACTAATAGCAGTAATATCATGGATACACTAGATGTACAACAACATCTGAAAAAGATTCACCCCAGTCTAGAAAATAATGTTTATGCTGCTAATAGACTGCCCATGTATACCCACGTACCAACGTATATAATATGCAATTTAGATACAGATGATAAACCAGGCTCACATTGGATAGCTTTACATATCGATACGAATGGCATCGGTCAATATTTTGATTCATACGGACGATCACCTGCACGATATCATCTAGAGTTTTTAAAAAGGAATTGTAAAAGATGGGACTGGAATGTTGATATGATTCAGAATGAGTGGACTTCAGTTTGTGGCGAATATTGTTTAATGTATTTGCTGTATAAGTTTCGGGGATGTTCAATGCACAGTTTTACGAGCATTTTTACAGGGAACACATTGTACAACGATATTTTAGTGGATGAGATGTTTCGCTCCTATTTTATACATAATCAGCAATAACATTTTGGAAATAAAAATTGTAACAAAAAAAAGTATGAGTTTTATTTATGACTAGCTGTGCCTGCGACTTCATCCGCGTGGAGCTTTACAAAATAGTTACTGTTCAGTGACAGACACACAAAAATTATAAATAAATATTTTGGTATATGTACTGAGTATGCATACATATGAGTTTAGTAAAACACGGTTATTTTAATATTACAAACAGACACTCCAATTTTATTTATTTTTATATATATATATATATACATTGAGAATAACAAAGAATGATAATAATATAATACAATAGCACAGATAAGCAAGGTGCATCATTAGAAACAGATAAGAGCGGCAACGACCTTTTTCGAGAAACAATGGATGGAGCACAATAGCGACGATGCTCGAGGAACGATAGATAAGCGGACAATAGAGGTAATTAAGGGTACTGGAGTTTGCAAATGTAGAAATCTAAGTCGCGAATCGTTAGAGTTAGCACAAAATGGATGCGTGCAATCGATTTAGATGACCCCAAAACCTTTTTTTTTTTTTTTTTTTTTTTTTTTTTTTTTTTTTTTTTTTTTTTTTTTTTTTTTTTTTTTTTTTTTTTTTTTTTAGGATCACTCGATCAGAGGACCGACCGTTTGTACCAGTTCTGGCTCGTGAGCCAGAACTGGTACAAACACACTACTGATAATTTTTTGAGTTATCCTAAGTAATGCTTATTTAATTGTTAATTTTTTGACAAAGGTACTTGTCGATGTAAACTGATGTAGATTTTTTTTTCGTTTGGTAAAAATTCGTAAATCGACGGTTTACCATCGACAATAATTGTTTTAATTATTAAAAAGCTCTGTCGTCTCACGTCTGTCAATAAAGATATAATAGTAATAAAAAGTTTCTAATACGTAGATATTCCTTTTATGTAAAGCAATTCTAGTTCAAAATCTATTTTGCAACCTAAGATTTTTTTTTAAATAAACTTTAGTATTCATAAATAAGTCTTACTTGAGTAAGGTAAAGGCTTTAGGAGTAACAGTAACGAAGATTATATTGAAGAAATACAAACATATATGTTGTGGGCAGATCGTAAAATTGATCACTTGGTAGAGTTGCAAGACATGTCCATCTAAAATTTGTATTAACATATTCTTATATGTTGGGACGTTTGACCATACACGTTTAAGGACATCTCAATTAGCACTTGACCTTTATCGTTTTAGGTGAGATTAGTTTGAAAGTTTTTGGGTGTTCTCTTAAGATCTTGATACTGTAAATATGATTAGTTTTTTAATTGTCGATGGCAAAACGTCGATTTACGAATTTTTACCAAACTTGCACACTCACAGAAAGAAGTCATGCACTTTAAATTGTTTTCATTAAAGTTTACCAACCTAACAACGTTTTAAAACAAATGAGAAAAAAAACGAGATAAGATCAGGTACCTACTAAAAATATAAAAGTAAATAAGCTGATATCTGTTCAATTTTGTCACAATTGTTATAATCTAGGGGAAGCCATACAAAAAAACAAAGCGTTATTTATTGCTTCTACTAGAGACTAATGTTAGTATTTTTTGCGATATTATTACTAATTTTTGACGTAGTCATGTTCGGCTATTTATATCGTCAAACGCAGCAGTATTCAGTGATTAATTGTCAGTTCACAGTGATGTAAACAACGGGATATTGTATGTGGTAAAATACTGCCATTTTAAAACGTTTTTGAAGACATCATTATCTTATACTATTAAACGAGCAATTCTTGTATATCTATATGTATATATATATATTCTGAATTTCGGAATCGGCTCCAACGATTTTCGCGAAATTTAGTATACAGGGGATTTCGGGGGCGAAAAATGGATCTAGCTAGGATTCCTAGCTTTATTCCTGTTTTTAGGCAATGAAAAAAATGGCTAAAATATCGTTAGAATAGGAAGGTTAATTTCGCAATTGTCATTAAAGTTGTAATAGCTCAGGTGGGAAATCGGACGGTCGAGATTGACTGAGAAAACCATGGTTCATTGTCTCAGTATCCAGATTAATTCTTTTTTCTTTTTTTTTATATTTCACTCGTGATTTTTGATTTAAATATAAATAAAATAGAAAAATACCGAGAAAAAAACCAAAAAAAAACATACCGAGCTAGGCTCGGTCACCCAGGTCGGTACGGTAAATAATATAGGATTTTATGTATATAAATACTAGCGACCTCTGTGTGTTCATATTTTTACACGATAAGTAAACACGCTGCATCATATGGTATACCTAAGTATTATTCCGATCGGTTCAGTAATTTTCGCAGTATAACTAATAAAAAAAACCGACTCTCCGTTTATTAGTATACAAGATAGATAGAAGTTTAAAAGTATTTTGTTCTTAGGTCAATTCCGATTCCGGACGGCCTGGTTATGGACCCGATGGCGCCCACCGCGCTTGCTGTCCCAAATCAGCTCATGGGCCGCATTGGTAGTGGGCTGACTTTATTAAGAGACCATGGAAAGAAAGTTCAAAAAGTAAGTAATTAATAAAATCATACCTTAAAGCCATCGGGTTTTTTATTTTATTGTCAACGGAGTAGTAGAAGCTAAAACTCGAAAAGGGGAGCACGTTAGCTTGTGATTCACTTATTTATATTGAGTTCTCTATATTACCACCAGTTCTTAGAAGTTACTGTTATTTTATCTTGATTAGAACTGACTTATTCCTATTTGATCAATGCTAGTTATATACTATCTTTATTACGAGTCAAAATAAAATTAATTAAATCAAAAGTCAATTAATTCTCAAAGGAAATAGAATATGTTGCGATAGGTACTAAAATATCTAAAAATATATTCATATTAATGTTTTATTAAAAGTTTGCATGCTTCCGCTTTATTTAAATAATGACATTTTTACAGTTGGTATGGAAATGCTATTATAGAAAATTCTTTTCCACAAGATTCTTTGAGAGTGTAGTATTATATAGCAAGCTAGTTATTTACGAACTGTCGAGTTCGTATTTCTACATCTACACCCTACCACAATTAAGTAATGTCAGTTATTATTTTACCCTACACCCAATGAACCTAATGTGGCTTAAAATAATATAGGTACACACATGTCTTTTTTATTTCAGTGTAAAATACATTTATTAAGGTGTACAAAACTTTTGTAAAAAAGACTAGAAATTCGACGACTGACTACTTACCATAATTTGAAAAATGCAAATTTCTTAGAAAATATATAAATAATTAAATAGTATAGAAGCATTAATTTGTAAACGTAGTTTCAATAAATATACTAAAAATTAAACGCTCGTTATTTCTAAGAGTTAACAAAAATATTATTCTAACAAATAAAATGATACAACATATATACACAAACTTTATCATAACTCAAATAAATGGTAAAAAATGACTAGGAAAAATTTAAAATTATTAAAACCTCAGACAACACGAGAAGCGTGAAACCAGTGCATTCACAGTAGAATTGTTTTTATACTTGAAATCTATCTAGACGCATTATTATTATATATCCTTGTGTATGTTTTTGCAAATTAAGAACTTTACATAAATTAAGAAAAAGTAGTTCAAGTCTATATTTTTAACGTAATATAGCCTTGATGATACTATAGAAGTATAATTTGAATTATTATCTTGTTTGGAAGCATAACGGAAGTATATTGTATAATAGGCTTGAGTCACTTTATACTAATCAATGCCGGCTGATGTGTTCGAGAGTCCTCGCAGCATCACTATTCAAAACTAATGTCAACGTCTTACTAATAAAACGTATAAATGTTTATCTGAATCAACCAATAAGTGGCGTTTTAAGAAAGAGTTCTTACATATTTTCAAAAAACCGTTAAAACAATAATATTATCCTGCACCTCTCTAGTGTTTACATTTATTTAGTGACGTAAGAGTCGAGATAAAAAAATGCATTTTATTGTGCTTGAATAAGTTTTATAGTTAATATTGGTCGTACTTCGAATTCGAACGTCATAACACCGTAGGTACCTATACGGCCACTACGCTCAAAGTGAAGTGTTGTTCATAACGGTGAAGTACTAATAATGTTTGTGCCTAGAACTATGACTACTGAAATTCACGAGGATGTTGCAGCTGCATTCACTGTGAGTAATTATAAAATAAAAAACAATTTTCGCAATTTACCTATATGAAAAAAAAATAATAATTGCCGAAATGTACTAAAACCAACTGCACCAAATTGAATATTTTGTGTGCTCGTTATTGTTCTATGATTTTCTTAAAATAAAGTTGTAAATTAATCGACTTTTATGAAAAAAAAATCTAAGAAATAATTTTCAGATTATGTAAATGCACATTACACATGCAATATTAACATGATAATACTCAAAATAAAACAATAGATAGACAAAGTGAACATAAAAACACTCGTTTATATAAATCATAATATGAGTAATTAAGTGTTACTCAATCGGGGGGCACGGCAGTGCCCCCGCCAAGTCGAGCGCGAAGCAAACACTGCCGTACCATCCTTTACCCGAACCATTTCGCTGCATTTTCAGGCCCCTATTTGAGAACCTCTGGATAAGACCAGAACGCTGAAATTTTCGTCATCGAGTAAGCTATAATCACATACTTAAAATCCAAAATTTCAAGTCTGTAGGTCATTTAGTTCAGAAGTTAAACGAAAGCAAAGTTTCGCATTTACGACACTCACTCACTCATGATTAGTGATGTTCCGGATATCCGTATCCGTATCCGTATCCGCGGATATCCGCGTGATTAATGAGATCCGTATCCGTATCCGTATCCGCCACTTTTCTCGCGGATCTTTTACGGATCTTTTATTAATTTTAAAATTCAATTGACATAATAAAATGCCCCATAATAACTTAGATTATGTGATTATAAGTAGTATATTTTAAAAAAAATCCATTCGAGTATTTTTTATTTCTTAAAATCAATTATTTGACACCTTTAAATGCAAACATATATTCTGGAAAGTAACCATATTAATAGTATATAACTCAAAGGTACTAAATCAACTATCTTATGAGATCATTATTACACATAAAAAGTTTATTTTTTTATAAATGTATGAAAATGAAAAACAAAAAACTTTTATATTGAAACAACTTTTTCGGATTTTATTGCGGTTTATTAAGTTTTTTAGATTCTCGACGTTTCCTGGACCTAGTTGCTAAACAAAAGTAATACGCGCGCAATGCAAGTAGGGTTGTCAGATCGAATGACCCTATTATCGGGAGAAAAATTTTTGTTTCGGGATTTTGGGACTTTAGTCGGGAAAAACAAAATAAAGTTAAGTAAACATATTAAAAATAAAAACATTTAACATTACTGTTATATCTTCCGCTACCGATAGAAATGTTTACATAAATAAATACTAACAATAATATGATCTGTTTCTTTATAAAATTGTTCCTTTTCACTGAAAAGGAAAGTTTTCAGCATCTAATATGTATATGGATTACTGCCATAGAATTTATCTTGCATTAGGCTTATAAGCTGGCTCAGTAGCACTCATTACAGCATCTATGTTGAGGACACTACATCCATCATTCTCCAATGCCAATACTGAAGGAGCGTCTGTTATATGTTGACGAAAATTCGGAACTTAAAATTATTGTTTTCTAAAATGAAGTTGTTTTGGGAAGTGAATTTTATAGTTTGGCGGAAGTCGGTAGGATATACAAAAATTCGGAAGAATCCCGCCAAATCCCGACTATCTGGCAACCCTAAATGCAAGTCGAAAACTGTCCTGCCCATCGTTGCGGCGGGCGTGACGTCAATTATCGTTTCAAGGTCACGAACCGACACCGATTGAGTGAGTAAATAAAGATCCGTATCCGTATCCGTATCCGCGGATCTTGACACTAAATATCCGTATCCGGATCCGTATCCGCGGATATACATTTTTGACGATCCGGCACATCACTACTCATGATCATCAAAATAGAACTAGTACTTCCCATAAACTCAGAGAGCTGAAATTTGGTACAGAGTTAGGGTTTAATGGCTACATAAAGGGAAAACTATAAAAACTAGGATAATCGAAGATCTGGAGTACCTGGTGACCCTGATTAAAAAACACAAGAGCCCAATCAAACTATTAGAAGAGATCGATATACCACCTTTACATAAAATATAATGCGAAAAACAGGGTGTAAGGGGTTGAAAGGTGGTAATGAAAATTCGTATGGAAGTATATGTAATTATGTACCTATATAATGTTCGTGTTTCGTAACTGTCAAACATTTAATGTTCATCTCGTCGATTTGGTAAACTCTACCCTTGAATTTGTTGAATGGTAATCTCAGATATACATAAAAACTATTTTTATATAAGCTATATGATCTCTTTGGTATATTATGTTTAAATTATTTTAAGTTTAGAATTTTAGTTATATTTCTTTAGGTTGAATGTTGTGATATTCGATGATTCCGTTCGAATCTCTCTCGATAATAACATGTATTAGTTGCACGAACATATTTTTGTATTTATATATATTAATTTTATAACGACTAGTGTATCAGAAAAATTCAAAATGATAAATTTACAATAAATAGTTTTTCCAGTCAATCCTAAAGTGTCTTTTTAGTTATATAGTATTAACATTAGCCACATCTACCTATTCAAGAGGTTATGGGCCCAGCACGAGTTGCCCAGCATTGCCCAGAGCACGCAAGCCGCATTTTACATATTTTAAGGGGTGTTGAAACGAGAATGTTACAGAAGTAACAATTTATTGTGTTGAAAATGAAGAGAACAGAGACAAACGAATTCATTTGTGAAGAAACAATTGAAGGTGTGAGGAATGTGAATTTTGATGAAGAAGTTATAGAAGAGAGGAGTTTATTGTGGTTGATGTTTTTGAGGATAGAAGAGGAGTTTATTGTTGTTGATGTTTTTGAGGATAGAGGAGAGGAAGTTGTTGTTGTTGATGATTTTTGAAGAGGAGGTTGTTGATGTTTTTAATGATGATGACGTAACAAGTGAGGAAGAAGCTGAAGTTGTCGCGGAAAGTGTGGACCTAAGGAAGAATTTATCCAACGTTAAATATTTGCGGCTTCGTAATCTAGTTTTAGTGATGTGACGGTGTAGGTAGGAAATGACTTAAGTGACTAGTTTTTAAAGTGATTAGTGTTATTTTCTTGTGATTGATGATTTTTAGGTATTTTAATTTCCAAATCTTTTAGGTATAGTTAGTGCTAGTTTAAAGGGGTGTTATTAATAGAGATTCGCGCAGTGGAAGCATGTATGAGATTGTTGTAAGGGAAAAAGGATTTAATGTTTTGTGGAATTAAAAAACGGAATCTTTAGAGAAAAAAATTTTTTTTTTTTTTTTTATAGAATTTTTAATATTACTTGTATTTTATGTGGTTTTTGGTTTTTGTTGAGAAAGAGTGTGTTAGTGTTGGTAGTTTTGTTTGTTGTTAACTTTGAAATTATTTTGTTGGTATTAAATTATTTTGTTGGTTGTCTGGTGTTATGATGTATATCTGAGATTAAGGGGGTGTGTTGAATGGTAATCTCAGATATACATAAAAACTATTTTTATATAAGCTATATGATCTCTTTGGTATATTATGTTTAAATTATTTTAAGTTTAGAATTTTAGTTTTATTTCTTTAGGTTGAATGTTGTGATATTCGATGATTCCGTTCGTATCTCTCTCGATAATAACATGTATTAGTTGCACGAACATATTTTTGTATTTATATATATTAATTTTATAACGACTAGTGTATCAGAAAAATTCAAAATGATAAATTTACAATAAATAGTTTTTCCAGTCAATCCTAAAGTGTCTTTTTAGTTATATAGTATTAACATTAGCCACATCTACCTATTCAAGAGGTTATGGGCCCAGTTCGCTAGTCACATCTACCTATTCAAGAGAATTAAAGAAGGTATTTAAATAAAGGTTTCGAATCGACAACATATATCCACAATATACGGATATTGGCGTATTTTAGATTTTAAAAATTAATAATAATGTCAGTAATGAAAACGGATTGACATTATACATATTGGTTGTCAAATATTTGTTTATGCGAGCGTTCAGAAATTTATTTAGTGTAAACTAAGGAAAATTATCAAGCTAATTAAATATACAATAATTAATAAATAATAAATTTACAAAAGAATTAGATTACGTAAAAAAAGAAAGTTCTATAGCGTCCCACTGCTGGGCGAATGCCTCCCCTCTGCCTGCTCTCTTAACTTAATTCTACTCGAATATTACACAAATTACACTAAAATATTAATTTCGCTCAAAATTTGGTCAAAATATAATGCATTGGACTAAGAGTGGTGGTGATACCAACACGTCAAGTACAAGAATCAGAACCGGAAGAAAGGAAAAGAAATATTTGTATTGTAATAATAAAAAAAACTGTTACTAAAAAGAAAAAAAAATGTGTCAAATAAGAAATTCTAAAAAATAAATCAATATGCATGAATATGCCCACGTTTCTACTTTCTACAAAAAGAAGTGAAATCCCACCAAAAACATTCTGTAAAAAAACTAGCCAAGTCTCGATGGAGCTGCTTGTTTATCTCTAAAAAGTAATGAAATCTAGACAAAGTCGTACCAAGTCTAAGGTTCATTACTGCGATTTCTTCATTATTATAGTTAATGTTGTGTGACTTGGCCGTTGAAGGGTACACAAGGTTACAAAACCAGGTGCTACATGACACCATTGCACCAATCTGTCGCCAGAACCGCTACCCATTGACGATGGAAAATTGCCACTTGGAAAACGTTGATTGAATAACCAGTCTATTGTAGGCTTGATAAAGCTGCGTATTTCAATAATACTTTTGTATAGGCAAGCCTGAAACAAACTGTATAAAAAATTATTTCCAGTACCGGCGGACTTCTAATCATTGATAGAAGTCCGTCTGTACGTCTATTTTATGTTAGATCGGTGGTCGATTTAACGCTCCAAAAATAAGAGAACAGAAGTCAGCATTGTCAATGCTGAATTCATGTGTTATCAACAACCGCCTAAAATGAGACACTAGTGTCCAATTACCAATACCAGTATGGGATATTATTCTTAGTTTTGTACCCTTGTGTACCCTTTAACGGCCAAGTCACACAACATTAACTATAATAATAAAGAAATCGCAGTAATGAACCTTAGACTTGGTACGACTTTGTCTAGATTTCATTACTTTTTAGAGATAAACAAGCAGCTCCATCGAGACTTGGCTAGTTTTTTTACAGAATGTTTTTGGTGGGATAAATGTATTATATTGTAACAAAGATAACAATATTATAAAGAGGTCTAATTAAATGCTTACATTAAAATGTTTAAAAGATTCTATTTCTATATATTTTAATTATATTTAAATATTATGATGTTATTATTCTCACAAAATTCGATTGTTTGATATAAATAAACAAATATTTAAAAAAAATACTTAAACCAAAATAGCCTGTTTTTATTAATATTGGTTTAAAATATTTGGATAAGATATTTTAATTGCATCTTATGAGTAGACTGTAAACTCTGCATGTTTTCAAATGACTAGCTGAACCGGCGAAGTTTGAACAACCATTTGTTTTATTTTTAACCGACTTCCAAAAAAAGGAGGAGGTTCTCAATTCGACTGTATTTTTTTTTTATGTATGTTAGCTCAGAACTTTTGACTGGGTGGACCGATTTCGATCAATTTTGTTTTAATTGAAAGGTGTTGCGTGTCATGTGGTCCCATTTTAATTTAATTGAGATCTGACAAGTACTTTTAGAGTTATATCTAATAATGCGTATTTACTTGACTACTTTTTCGTCGACCTACGTTATATTATACCGCATAACTTTTTACTCGGTGTACCGATTTCGATGATTCTTACTTTAATCAAAAGCTAATACTTGTCTTGTAGTCTTGTTTAAATTAGATCGAGAACTGATTACAACTTTTTGAGTAATCTTTAATAGCGCGTATTTACTGGACTATTTTTTCGCCTTATTACGTTGTATTACTTGTCGATGTAATTGAAGTCGGTTTTTTTTCGTTTGCGAGCAAACACAATTATATTTTGTACGAACCTTGTCCTGACAATACCGAACCCAAAAAAAAAAGAATTTTCCAATTTTGTGCAGTTGATCAGAAATTACGCAAATTGTTTCATACATTCCGTTTCGGCCATTCATTTTTATCTATATAGATTACGTGTAAAGCCACAGTGTCAAATAAATAAATATTAATTTTTTTAAATGTTAGTTAGTTTTACATAACAATATAAAAATGCATATTTTCTAAATTATAATAGCGCAATTAAAGCTAATGAAACTTAACTGATTACTGCTAATAAATAATAGACAACACGTGTTTAACAAAAGTTATATCAAAGTTAATTAGAAATACCAAATAATGAACCATATTATGTGTAAGTATTAAAGCTTTAGCTGTCAAACATAAAATTTTCATGCTTTGAATATACATATAATCTTGTTTGATTAACATGATATTTTCGTAGTATACAATAAGTTTTTAACATAATATCACTTGCAAATACAATGGTTCTAGACCGAATTTGAACTCCTGATAGGCGCTGTCGTCCAAGTCCTAATAACTTGGATATAGGTAGTTCTATATAATTTTTTTTTAGTTTAAAAAGTAAAAAAATTCGTCATAAAAATATAAAATTAGATCTAAGCATATAATAATTAATTATCACCGAATAAGGAATTTATTATGAAGTAAATTTTCTAACTTATTATACACTAAGCAAAATATATAAGGTGACAACTATTTGAGTAAGAGTAAAATGGGTTGTCTGGAAGAAATGGCAAAATAGCCATAAGTCCGCCCATTGTACTTCACAGTCTGTAAATGTCTTTAAATGTGTTTACCTAATGTTTAAAATGTAGTTGTGGTGTACAATAAAGTATAAATAAATAAATAAATAAAATTTTTACAGACAGGAAAATAAAAATTAACAGTCAAATCCTGAATTTAATTAAATTAACAATATTATTAAACTCTACAGTGCTACAACTAGGTATTAAAATAAGTAGTAACTTCTATTAGCAAAAATTAAATCTAAATTTTCCCTGTGGTTCTTGAAAAATAAAAGTTATATTAGATCATTACGATTCAGCCTGTGATATCCCACTGTTGGGCATAGGCCTCTTCCCCATGTAGGGGAAGGATCGGAGCTTATAGATATTAGATCATTGTAAGATATTATTACAGATCTCTAAAATTTAAATTTTGTTTCAGTATATCTTAAAAAATCGAAAATTTGAAGTTCTCAAGAAATCATGGTCTACAATCGTGAACATAGTATTGATTGAAGCCAAGGATTTGCCAGATGCTCCAGCAAACGGATCAAGCGGTCTTTACTGCAAGTTTAAGTGAGTATGCGTTTTCTTTTACGTATATTTTAAATTTCTCCCGGTGTCCATTAGCACAATACGCGGAGTCAGAAATTTGTCCTAGAGACAACCTTGAAAAGATGAGTAAATAAATGTTGTTTTAAACGAATATTCCAGTTGTATTAAAAAAAAGTTATAGAATTTTCTTTTGTATCCACTTACTAGCTGTGCCCACGACTTCGTCCACGAGGAATAGTGACTTTAGACAGCATTTTTTGGATATATCTTTTTTGGACATCAGAATAGCTCTAATATTTTGTCTCTTGTCGCAAACTTACATAAACCTTAGGTACATATTTCCATACAAACTTTCATCCTCTATTCCCTAATGTTATGTTGTATACCCTTGAGGGTAAAACTTTTACAAACTTTGAGTGTCATATTGATTTATAACGAATCAACAGCCTATAAAATAAGTTTTAAGTTTCTAGCTCTAAAAATGACGATACTTCCATACAACTTTTCATTCCCACTTTTAACCCCTTACACCCCTTTTTTCGCATTAAAAAGTAGCCTATGTCCTTTCTCAGACTCTACAATATTTGTGTACCAAATTTCATTTAAATCAGTGTAGTAGTTTTAGCGTTAAAGTGTGACAGACAGACAGAGACCAGACTTTTTCGCATTTATAATATTAATGTGGACTTATTCACCTCGCAACTATGGGATGGCCGTAATATGAAGTAAATAGTTTTATACTTCACAATTTCAGACAGTAAAAATTTTAATTTCGTAGCCCTACACTTTTTTAGTGACATAAATGTTTTGAACCTAAGTTTCTTGTTTAAGTACAGGAAAATAAGAATTATTTATTTAATCAAATATCCTAAGGGATTATCCCGCTATGTGCATCTGAAAGCATTATTATGACATTGTTAAACGAGTATGTAACTAACCATAAATTATATGCGTATGTTTATTTATTTCATGGTTATTAAATAAATATGACCAGTGCTGTGACGTCACGTTGGCGCAGCGGTCACAGCACTGGTTTGTGTATGGCTGTTGCACTGGCGGTTGCGGGTTCGATCCCCGCACACGACAACATTTGTATTGGCCAAACAGATGTTTGCCGTGGTCTGAGTGTTTGTGCAGTCCTTGCGGGTCTCCCCACCGTGTCTCGGAGAGCACGTTAAGCCGTCGGTTCCGGTTGTTAACACGTAAACCTGATAGCGATCGTTATTCATAGTAGGAATAAATCCGCCAACCCGCATTGGAGCACCGTGGTGGATTAAGCTCTGATCCTTCTATTGATGCCCAACAGTGGAATATTACAGGCTGAAGCAAGAAGTCTTACTTCAAAAACTTTTTAATGCTTATCAGAAAAGGTCTGAAATGCACAGAGTCATAGAAGGCACTACCTGTGTATTTATGTTAGGGATCGTCCATTAAGTAGACAAATATTAAAATCGTTAAAACATTTTTAAACAATATTTAAGATTTACAAAAGAGAAACGCAAATGTGTAAACTTATTACAAGGCTATGTGAAAGAGATGGTACTTTTGGAAAACCTCTCGTTATTTATATGGCGTATCGGTCACAGCGCTGGCTATTGCGCTACCGGTCGCGAGTTTGAACTCCACGATAAACATTTGTACAGATATTTGCCGTGGTCTGGGCGTTTGTGCTTATGTATTTTGTGCATTTCCTGACTCCCAACATAAGGGACATTCCTACTGGGGGCCATTGATTGTAAAGCATTTATTTATTTAAAAAAAAAACTTATATTAGTATCTACTAAAGTCTAGAGAAAGGAAAAATAATTAAACATCAAGGTATTTGTAGATTTATATAAGACTAGCTGGGCCCGCGACTTCGTCCGCGTCTAATTTAACAAAAAAGTTATTGTTCAGTTCGCAGAGTTATAAAATAAATAAATTTCTGAAATAAAAGTAGCCTAAGTTACTCTTTACTACATCAGCTATCTGTCAGTGAAAGTACCGTCAAAATCGGTCCAGCCGTTTCAGAGATTAGCCGGAAAAACAGACAGACAGACAAAATTTTTTAAAAATGTTATTTTGGTATATGTGCCGTGTATACATCCATATGCATTTAGTAAAAAGCGGTTATTTTAATATTGCAAACAGACACTCCAATTTTATTTATTTCTTAATAATAACAATAAATAGAATAAAAATAAAATATAATAAACTTACAGTAATGTAAGTATTCATTTAAAGCGAGTGCCCTTGGTGAGGTAATATGTGGTATGTAAATTATTCATATTTAAGAGCTAAAATAAAAAGTATTTATTATTATAATCGGAATATGAAATAAACATAATCATATATAAAAGGAATAAATCATAAAAGCTTATAAACTTATAATACAAAAATTGATATAAACATTTCAATAGGGTAAGAAAATCCAAAAAAGAGGTGAAAGCGAGATAGAGACCGCTATAAAAATATGAACATGGTCACAAAAATTTATACCTATAAAGAATATACATATATATGTAGACTATACAGATCCATGTGATCTGCTTTTTTTTGTTACAAAGTTAGATCGGCAAACAATCGTACAGCTCACCTGACGTAGCCTATAGACGTCTGCAACACCAGAGGCACCGTAAACGCGTTGCCGACCCTACCCCTCATCGACCCTCATCTTCCCCAGGAACTCTGGTCACCTTACTCACAACGGGAACACAAAAATGCTTGAAAGCAGTGCTATTTAGCTGTGGTCTTCTGTAAAGTCGAGATCCTACCTCAGTCGGGGTTCTCCAGATTTGAGCAGGATATTTCCTGCTGTGCCCTACCTCATTTGTATTTATACTTCTATTTTGTTTCTAAACCTCCAACACAGGATTTTTATTGTATTGAAGACCGTATGGGGGGTGTATTTTTATGGCCTGTTAGTTTAAACCGCTCTGGTGTAGTGGTGCGAGTAGTCGTCTAAAACAACGACGGTTTGCGTATTCAATTCCAGCTCGAGATGGATATTTGTATTTGTACAAGTATTTCTTTCCGGTTTGAATGTTTGTGTAATCCGTTTGTTATCATAAATACCTTATAGCGATCGTTATCCATAGTAAGGAACATATCCGCTAATCCGCCGTGGAGCAGCGTGGTGGATTAAGCTCCGATCCTTCTCCTACACGGAGATACCCAACAGTGGGACGTTACAGGCTGAAAGTTGTAGTTTAACGGCAAAAATAACTATACGTTGAGGAGTTTAATTTCAATAACAAGGATAAGTAAACAAGAAGTATTTATTAAAATAAAAAGCTTTTTCATGATAAAGTATTTTAGTAGATACGTATACAAAATATTTGTTTACTGTATTAAATCAAAATAATGCATTTAATGTTTCTATTATTTACCATTGTATATTAAGGCTAAATTTTAAACTATAGTATTATTAAGATAAAATTAACTTCTAAATTTTGTTGTTTGTTTAATCTACGTTTTTTTTTTTTTCTAATGATAAACCGGTAATTAAAAGGAACATCGCCTCAGTAAGGCCGCAATCATGTACATGTTAAAATAAAAGCAGTGCTGAGTTTCGACACGCGAACGCCGAGATAAAGATCAAATTGAATTATAAAAGAGTATTATAGTGTAGTGTTTCAACTTTATTGTTACTGGACTTGAACGTTTTTACCCGACTGCCAAGGAAGGGTTATGTTTTTCGCGCGTATCTTGTATGTATGTATGTATGTATGTATGTAATATTCTTAATTACCTGATTTCTCTAGAACCGCTGAACGGATTTGCATAATTGAGATATCGTTAGATTCGTCTTAGCAGCCCAAGTGTTCTTAGATAGGTGACATTAAAAAAAAACAAACATGGCGACTGTGCGAAGCCATTGTAGTTAATGAAGAAATAATTTTTTTTTAGAATACTATAATATGGGTATCAAATTAAAGAGCTCAATACAAGGATTTCAAAAATGTATATTATGATTATTATTACTGCAATAATAATAAAGAAATACAATAAGAAAGTTTAAAAAATGTTGACTTTGCTCTTTCCCATGCCTAAGGCAAGCAAGATGCGAGCCGAGCTTCTTCCTCGCCTCCTAGGCAACGTCCGACGGTCAATTTCGGGGTGTGGCCTTTCCCTTAAAAAAAGAATTATCAATTTCGGACTACTCTGTAAAAAGTTATGCTCGGTCAAAGATAAAAATGATACCTATATACGTGGCAACTTTAGAACGGCCTCATTTTTTTCGTCGGTAATAAATTACTTAATCAACCACATGATGTAAACTAATTTAATGAATTGAACCGATTACGTAATTTGTCTAACTAAAAAGACATAAATAAAATAATAATTAAAAGAAAACAAAAAACCCGCCTGCATAAAAAAACAACTAATAGAAAATGAACTGAAAAGACTGAAACAAGATAAAAATTTAAAATTACACAACGCTAGCGAAACAAATCGAAACAATATCAAACATTATGTACTATACACTTAAAAATATCAATACGGTAGTCCTCTAAAATTTTATGCAACATCGTACATAATATGCAGTCGGAGACATGCACAAAGAGAGAATGATTTGACTTATCCTTCAATTTCATGTCTCCGACTGCATATTATGTACGATGTTGCATAAAATTTTAGAGGACTACCGTATTGATATTTTTAAGTGTATAGTACATAATGTTTGATATTGTTTCGATTTGTTTCGCTAGCGTTGTGTAATTTTGAATTTTTATCTTGTTTCAGTCTTTTCAGTTCATTTTCTATTAGTTGTTTTTTTATGCAGGCGGGTTTTTTGTTTTCTTTTAATTATTATTTTATTTCTACATCTGGTATCTTCTTATTTATATTGCTTTTGGTCTCTACAGTAATTTAGAGATGGTAAAATCCTTCCTTCGTCCAAGTAGGCCAAAAACACTTCAATCAAATTTTTTAACCAACTAAAACCAAACAAAATGGCAAAAGCTAGAACAAAAATGCGCAACATACACCTCACAATTATTTATCGCTTAAAAAAAATAGTTTGCAATCTTCATAATAAAATGTTTAAAAAAAAACAAAGTAAATTTCAAAACAAGCTTACTTGGCAGTGATAATAATTCACATCCGAAGGAACGCACCCTGTTCACGTATCCTGAGTTATCCTATTCCTCACTCTCTTTTATGATGAAAACAGAGTATTTTAGTGATTACGAGCGCCTTTTGGTTCTATAGGAGAAATACATTTTTTATCGTACTGATTTGTATTTGTATTTATCAGCTTTCAAATTTCGCATTATAAAAAATGGCAAATTGATTACTTTGTGTGTGTGTGTGTTTGGTGTGTATGTTTTTGTTGTTAAAAATATAAACATTGTGTACCTCTACATATATGCGTGCGTGTTAAGAATGTGCTATATCAATATTTCAATCACGTTATTTATTTAAGGCTAGGTACCGAAACTCACAAGTCAAAGCAAGTTCACAAAACGAAGCCGGTATGGCGGGAGAGGTTCAACTTATACCTCTACGAAGACAACTCTCTTGAGGTCAATGTATGGCACAAAACGAAACAGAAAAATTTCATGGGCCGGTAAGTTTTATTGTAAGTAACTAATATAAAACACGAACGCACACACAAAAACGCGGATGATACCTATATTCAATCGCATTTTATGCTTTTTAAATCGAACGTCCTTTTTAATCGGAGACATTAATAATATTTCAGCAAAATAAATTTAGCTGGAATTATCGGCAATTTGTTTGTATCTTTTTATTTTTGCGTCCACCCTTGTTAATAAATAAGTAGATTTATATTTAATATGTAGTCATTTTTTTATTAAATTATTGAAGTTTAAAATTAATTATTTTTTATCGCTGTATAAAAATACATTGAATTTTTTAACCTTTTCCAACCCGGTAATAATATAAAGTTCCATCTGTACCAGTTTTAGTCGACGTCATTAACGAACACCAACAAGAACTTGTTTTCGTAAGCAAAAGAAAAAAATGTTTTTGTTTATACTAACGCTACAAAGAATATTTATAAATATAAAACGACAAACAACTGTATAAAACTAAATAAGAGCATTTGTTCAAACGCCCTAATCGCAAAATCAAAAAATAATAATAATTAAGAAATAGAAAGCTTATAATTTTAAATACCACATAGGTATACATCATAAGACAGTGGTAATCGAAAATGTTTATCAATCTGACATAAGCTACCATTAAATAATTATACCTTTCTCCTACATGGAGGATGAGGCCTATGCCCCAAAATGGGATGGGATGCTATAAGCTGAATCATCAAATACTTAATTATAGCTTAGTAAATAAACATAAATTTTCAAAATAGGTATCTAAATAAAATAAATAATTTATCAGGTGTGTCATCGATTTATCTCAATTGGAAAAAGAAAAAACACACGACCTATGGCAACAATTGGATTGCGGGTTTGGTTCAGTGCACCTGCTGATCACTCTCAGCGGATCAGAAAGGTGCATATCAACTGAAAACGTATTAACCAACGGCGTACAACATGAAACACCTAAGGAGGATAACTTTGTAAGTAACTAAGTCATTTCCTCAACTTCTTTTCAATTCCTCAGCTTCTCTTGATCCCTAACGTCTTTAAAATATCATACACTAATCATATTGTGATAGTACAGAACCGATTTGTATATTATTCCTAATATAATAACCTATAGTCAAAATTTAACACGACGTATATTAATTTATTAGTTCATTAGTTATTTTACGCACTTAACGAAATATAATATTTTAAAGCAAAAAAATCACATTAATAAATGTCTCGATGAGATAAATTTCCATTTGAACATAATCAACTAATATAAAAAATTTAAGTGAAGGAAAATTTTGTGTTTTAAATGCAAAAATTTGAACATAAATATATAAATAAACTATATAAATTGATCATGGCCATTTCCGGATATTTGAACATTGTACCACGCATATCATAAAATTATGTGGTTGCATTAGTCGAATTTATCTATTCCGAAATGTGATATTTATTAAAATATACCTTATATTTTAACTTTTAGAATAGATATTATACTATAATATTTTTATTAGGTACAAAGTGCTTATTTTCGAGCGTTTATTATGCCGTTCATATTCTTTTTAAGCCAAGATAAGCTAATGAGTAACGTTTTACATGTGGTAGCTACTAGCCACTAGGGTCTTGTGTCGAGGATTCGGAAACATGCACACACAAACATAAAACCTATCATACAAAAAAAAATAACGACTTTTCATAAACTGGCAACATAATAATACATATAATGATATAGTTATTTTAAAATTACCCTTACCAAAATTATGTGAATCGTTGAAGGTCTTACACAATAATATATCTTTATTTTATATAATTAATAGTGCTGTTTACGTTTCATAGATGATTACTATTAATTCACAGGCTAAAGGTTAGCATCCTTCAGAATCTTAAATTGTCATTATTGTGACGCATTTTCAACAATAAAAAACAAAAAACAAATAATTTATCTTCTTTATTCACATAGTACATATACGAAATGAATAGATACTCATTATTCATATAATTACACTCATTCCCGATCAGCATATAAAAGATTTGCCCTTATATTTACATACTCGTATATAGGGAGAGT